>JAZKJV010008082.1:0-593796 GCA_037367405.1 Ottelia alismoides | reverse complement strand
TGCCTTATATAGGTATAATACCTATGTATTTAAGTATTTAATTTTATTTTGTGTATTTTAATTTCATTATTTTTATTTATTGTTTTCTAAAATTATAAGATACTTTTATGTACACAAATACATTTTTATTTTATTTTTCTGATTTATTTTGTATATTTAATAAAATGTGAATAAGTATTGTATAGGTATAGGTATAGGTAGTATACCTGTGTGTTCTTTATACAAGTATTTTTATTTTCGTATTTTCTTTGCATTTTTATTCTAATTTTAATGCACATATAAATCATAAGTAATATTTACATAATTATAAAAATATACCAAAAATAATGAATAAAGAATAAATTGAATATTTTAATCTGTACAATGTACAATGTGGGTCCAAAACTCAACTTTCAAACCGTAGCTCCGCCAAATGCGAAACCACCACCATTAAATAGCTTATTTTCTTCTATATACAATTAAAGGTGAGTATGCTGCATTTGGAGTTGTCAGTTGTGAGATACGGGTCTGGGAAGTTGGGATTCTAGATTTTTATTCAAACCATAACTTTTTATCTGTACATTATTTTTCGGTGAAATCAATTTTGTATTTTTCTTTATAAAATTATCTACAACTTTCATGTACAAAGTTTCTTTATTTGATGTATAAAAAGTGGAACCAAAAATAGGTCCCAAAGTGAATAAAGAATGAATAGACTGTATAGGTGTTTTATATGTATTTTGGCCCTTATCTCCCCCTACTTTATTCCTCGTCGACCTATTCATCAAGATGACTAGGTCTCGGGGGTTTTGGGTCATAAAATATTTACAATATTTTATTCTTTTTCTTTTCTTTATTTATTCTATAATTTTGGCTTTAATTACAGTATTTTATACACTATGTAGATGCACATGCATGAATGCTAAGATGATGATATTAATGATATTTACTTGCATTTGCTAGGGTTTTTGGTGCCAAAATGATAGAATAAAGATGATGAAATGTGGATTCTTCAGTCAGCTAAGTAGTCGGCCTGATTAGTGGGGTTGATCTAGTCGAGTCTGCTACCCCCTCCCCCCTCCCGATTCGACTAGTCAGCTGACTTTTACAACAAAGATATCATGTCAACTTTCTCCTAGGACATGTACTAGAACCATACATAGAACAGATGTATGGTCCTCCTCTAGTTCTATTTTTTGTCTTTGTTGATCGCAAGACAAATCAGTCATCTCAAATTGATCGGGGTACAATATCTTCCATGTTTCAAGTTCGACTTTATTTTTTTCGGCCAATTATCTTTTTATGTAATTTATTTTATACTATGACTTTATTGATCCCAATCTATCACATTTTACACTTAATTTATTTTGCTTGCAATATGAAACTGCATTTTACTTTTTATGAATAATTACATAGAAATTAATTATACGACTACCCGTATTTCCATCCGAACTCCTTGATCCGATTTTATATATTATTTTTGATTCGGCGCAAATTCCAACTAAGACAGCTGTCACACCCCCAAATTCCGTGATCGAGAATGATCGATGGAGTTAGGACTTCAGGAGGAGTCCAAAATGCATGGATATCAGGGAGGTTATCCATGAGAGTCTGGAGGCTCTACCGTACATGATGGAGAAGCGTCACAGGACACTGGCTCGGTAGCAGAGTGTCGTGGTGTTAATAGCAGTGCGAGCAGCGAGTACAGACAGCAGTGCAAGACATGACAGTGGATGCACGCAGTGGTAGGTACGTGAGCGCAGAAGGGCGGTACATAGTGAAGTAGTACGCATCGAGGAGCAATGCGATACGACCACATAGGCGTACGCACGAAGGCGCACGGTATCGGTATTGATGCGTGGCGATCCAAGGAGGCATGGAGCGTTTGCAGGTGCTGAGTACGAGCATTGTTGAGCATGCTCGGTATTACGCGTACGACAGTGGTCTGGAGGCCACGATAGCGAAGTTCTGGAGGACTTCCCTTAGCATGCAGAACGCTAAGGAAGGGTTTACCGCACGAGGGTCTGGAGGCCGCGGGTTCCCTTATGGCACAAGACCAAGTGTTTGGTGGCACTTGGTGAATTATGGCAAAGCTGCAACAGCAGAGCGTTGGAGCGCATGCGTGCTGGTGACTGGGCGGTTGACTGGGCGTCGACCGTGCGGGAAGACGAAAGGACAACAAGGGAGTCGAAGAGACGAGCAGATGAAGAGTTGCTGAGGAACGCGAAGGGTTGCCAAAGAACTCGAAGGGTCTCTTTTGTCTTTATGTGTCATTATTGTAAATGTAATAATGATTGTCCCTTGGGTTGCCTTGAGTCTTGTATAAAAGGAGAGATGGTGGCTCATTTGTAAACACACAAGTGTAGAGTGTCACCCACTCCAGAGAGAGAGTTCCCCTTATAATAAAGAGAATAGCTTTGTGCCAGTGCTTGTGTGATCGTGTGGTCGTGTTCTTGAGTGTTCTTGAGCGTGTTCTTGAGAGTGTTTTTGAGCGATCCGGAGTTCGTGCTCGTGTTTGTGTTGGAAGCGTCGGTGCGCTAGCAAGTAGGAGTATCGAGAAGAGTTGGAGCGCGTTTGTGACCGTTCTACTCGGGAAGGCTGATTAGTTACGGGTTAGCGAACGCCGCACAGGATCGGTCGAAATCGGTAGCGGGATTTTGACTCTGTGACAATTGGTATCGGAGCACGATTTGTGATACAATTCGTTGGCACGAATTGGTATCAGAGCTTGGTCGGTGCCAAGAAGCGGGCAAAGCTACGAGCGGCTGTTGGTGCAGACGATCGCGGGAATAGAGGATACTTGTTGGTGCAAGTACATCTTCAATCAGCGGAGCAAAGATGGTGGGCATTACCGATCGCGTAGCAGCACTGGAGCAAGCGATGGCAGAAGTGGAGTCCACCATTGGGACTCATGCCCATCGCATCGCCGTCTTGGAGGATCGCTATTCAGAAGGATCGGATGTTGGGGACGAGACCCAACACTTAGCGGAGCAGATCAAGTCCTTGGAGGACAAGCTGGAGGCGTTCAGCTCGATGATGGAGGATCTACACAGCGAGATCTCCCTCATCAAGAAGACATTGGCGAATAGTGGGAGCTCCACGGAGGTGCAGCGACGTAAGGTACCGAAACCCAAACCTTTTCAGGTACACGGAGTGCCAAGGATTTGGAGAACTTCCTATGGGATATGGAAGTTTAATTCGAGGCGACCAAGACGATGGAAGCCGAGAAGGTCGGCTTGGCATCAATGTACATGTCAAGCGATGCCAAGGCTATGGTGGAGGAGCCGTGCAGCAGATGAGGCAAGACCGAAGATATCCAGATGGGATGATCTAGTCACGGAACTGAAGGCGCAGTTCCTGCCGAAGAACACTGCGTGGATTGCACGGGAGGCTCTTCGACGCTTGAAGCAGACAGGCACTGTTCGTGAATACGTCAAGCAGTTCACGTCCTTATTGCTGGACATCAAGGGTATGTCAGAGGAGGACAAGCTATTCAACTTCACGATCGGGTTGCAGAGCTGGGCGCAAGCTGAACTGCGGAGGCAGGGTGTGAAGGACCTGAATTCAGCAATCATGGTGGCGGATGCGTTGGTCGACTATGATGCCCAACCAGACCACAACGCTGAGGAGAAGGAGTTCACCAGCAAGCTGAAGGCACGGTCGAAGGACAAGGGCAAAGGTGATGCCCGTGATCCACCAATGGAGGAACGAGAGTACTCCAAGAAGAGGGAGCAACCCAAGAGTAAGGGATGCTTCATATGCGACGGACCACATCAGGCGCGGGAGTGCCCAAAGAAGGAGAAGTTGAACGCTCTTCGTACGGACGAGGAGGATGAAGAAGAAGATGAGGTACGCTTGGGAGCAATCGGTGCTATGCGCAAGGTACGCCTCACAACACTTCGAGCTGGAACTTCGAATTTGGTGGAGCGAGGGAACTCCACAACAAAGAGCTTTGGAGGCACCAACGCTCGATCGAGGACGCACAGGAGTGCGCAGGTGCGTACGAAGCACCAAGGTGTGCGACAGAGGCACACAACCTAAGTCGCAGATAGGAGAACATCCGTGCACGAGGAGCCGATGCAGAGCTCAGGAGGGCGATGCAGCATGGACAAGAGGCCATACGTCCATGGGAGTGGAGTGGTGACGAACCACACCACCAATGATCTTGCAGGAGGCAAGATATCGAAGATGCTCGGAGCGCAGGAGGTGCTCACTTCCCAGGACACGGGTATGTCCACATGGAACGATGGAGATCGTCAACGAGCAAACGTGGAGGTGAGTTCTCCACATGTGAGCTGGAGCGACCACACAACAACGATGGAGCTGATGTATCCAGGAGGGATACATCGAGAACATGAGCTGATGAGGAAGCTCCATTTCTCCACGATGAAGACCAAGTCATGGAGGGACGCGGTTCGTGGGAAGAACAAGTGCAGGAAGGGAGGTGGTGCACGCTTGCACCATCATTCCAATTGAGCAGCATCAGGAGGTGCATAGCGGATGAAGGATCGTGACGGGACGCCATCTGAAGTGGAATACTCGGTTGAGGACAACCGATTATTCAGGTGGGGGAGGCTTGTCACACCCTCAAATTCCGTGATTGAGAATGATCGTGCAGACACGGTAGCATATGCTCGAGAATGATCGATGGAGCTAGGACTTCAGGAGGAGTCCAAAATGCATGGATATCAGGGAGGTTATCCATGAGAGTCTGGAGGCTCTACCGTACGTGATGGAGAAGCGTCACAGGACACTGGCTCGGTAGCAGAGTGTCGTGGTGTTAATAGCAGTGCGAGCAGCGAGTACAGACAGCAGTGCAAGACATGACAGTGGATGCACGCAGTGGTACGTACGCGAGCGCAGAAGGGCGGTACGTAGTGAAGCAGTACGCATCGAGAAGCAATGCGGTACGATCACATAGGCGTACGCACGAAGGCGCACGGTATCGGTATTGATGTGTGACGATCCAAGGAGGCATGGAGCGTTGCAGGTGCTGAGTACGAGCATTGTCGAGCATGCTCGGTATTACGCGTACGACAGTGGTCTGGAGGCCACGAGATTTGAAAGAAGAAGGAGATTTTCTGTCTATATAGCATGCAGAACGCTAAGGAAGGTTTACCGCACGAGGGTCTGGAGGAAGCGGGTTCCCTTATGGCACAAGACCAAGTGTTTGGTGGCACTTGGTGAATTATGGCAAAGCTGCATCAGCAGGGCGTTGGAGCGCATGCGTGCTGCTGACTGGGCGGTTGACTGGGCGTCGATCGTGCGGGAAGACGAAAGGACAACAAGGGAGTCGAAGAGACGAGCAGACGAAGAGTTGCTGAGGAACGCGAAGGGTTGCCAAAGATTTCGAAGGGTCTCTTGTGTCTTTATGTGTCATTATTGTAAATGTAATAATGAGTGTCCCTTGGGTTGCCTTGAGTCTTGTATAAAAGGAGAGGTGGTGGCTCATTTGTAAACACACAAGTGTAGAGTGTCACCCACTCCGGAGAGAGAGTTCCCCTTCTAATAAAGAGAAGAGCTTTGTGCCCGTGCTTGTGTGATCGTGTGGTCGTGTTCTTGAGCGTTCTTGAACGTGTTCTTGAGAGTGTTTTTGAGCGATCCGGAGTTCGTGCTCGTGTTTGTGTTGGAAGCGTCGGTGCGCTAGCAAGCAGGAGTATCGAGAAGAGTTGGAGCGCGTCCGTAACCGTTCTACTCGGGAAGGCTGGTTAGCAGACCTTGCTGTAAATGGCAGAGTCGTTCGATCAGAAATAGACAACCTCGAGATGCGAACCCATTATCCCCGACCCCCTCTGCAGGTCGTCCTATTCTCATCCGATGGACCTCCTGAATTACAGTACCGGATGTAATTGTCATTTACAACAGAGGATCCGTTCCCTCATTTTGAACTTTATAATTTCACGCGCTACCGGCAACTCTATCAATGCGATGTATGGATACCCTATTCGTTAATTGGAGAATTCTCTTCTTATTCAACTTCTGATCCAGAGAACGAATGGGTTCTCTCCCTCCAAGAGAGAGCTTTCCACGTTGAAAACCGGATATATAACGAAAGCGATTTGGATCTAATGTGCATTTACCGGGCAATTGTATACATTCCTTGCTGTGCTCCACATTGGTTGTGGCTCGTGGTCTGATATGGTTCAGCCGTCTTCTGTGGACCAACTTGTGCATTGGCCAGACGAATCCGCAGACCTTTCAGACGTCAGATTTGGCTGCGAATCGATCTGAGAGTGGTCTGAAAGGTCCTATAATTAGTTTGTCAAATATGCTGTAGGGGTCGTCTGACGTGGCAACATTCGATTGGTTGGGTTGGAGGAGACATTCCCAAGTGGTTGTGTTCAAAACAACATCATGGCATATCCACTATTAGGCGAAGTCTCTCCGTCATTAGGATAAGTATGATACAATAAATATCTACTGCATGATATATAGATAATGTGAGGGGTATAAATGGTATCTCCTTTGGAATATGTTAGAAAATAGGAATGCAAAAGCGGAATGATAAACAAAGCATGAACTAAAAAGATAAAACATGAATTAAGAGATTTTTACATGGAATCCTACTCTCTAAGGAACGAGATGAACCACGAGAGAAGGCCTCAAAGGGCCATATACTTCATTGCTTTTTCTCAGTGGATATCGAAGATATGGAGCTCCTTATATAGCTTCCACAGAGCCTTCAAGTCCCACCACTGGTAGATGTTGGATTAAACACATGGATGTGATAAATGGATCATAGAGTGATCCATTTACCCATCTACAACTCAAGTAGTGCACAACCGAAATCACTCCACAACAGAAAATTGGGATACCAGCACGGATAACTATGAGAAGAGAGCATTCATCACTGAAGGAAGGTTGGGTTGGGCTGCATTGTTCAAGCTTAGGCATTGAAAAAGTTAGGTATTATTTTTAGTGTAGTCTAAATAACCCGTTGAAAATGGATTAAGAGAACTGAGTCATTTGAGTTTCGAGTTACGTTGGATACAAACCGCATTCCTTTATTGGATATGTTCGACCCAACCCATCCAAATAATTAATACAAAACTATTACTATGGATAATCAATGTTTGGACACATTTGCTCTATAACCTCATGACTTGCCCCGACAGTCCTAGAGTCTGCCTCGGAACCTCACGATTGTACTTCAACATCGATCCACGTCAAATGCCTCGAGTTTACCTTGGCAACACCCTACACTCGGTTCAACACAATCCCATGTTGGAAATGCGAGCCCACGGCGAGCCATTATGCAATAAATGTTGTTGCAATTCACTCCTTGATCTGAAATGAAGAATACATAATTTGCATAATAGGTCCCTTAGTACAATTAGGGTGATGTACCATGACCATCTTAATAATCATACAGCTGTTGATTCAATTATTGAATCATAGAGGCTGGTGCTTAGCTGAATATCTAATGAGTTAGATTGAGGACTCATCAAGCACTGTCAAATGATTATTAAGAGATGATCTCCAGCCTGAGTAGGAGATGGCAATCCTTTCTCAGTTAGGCTGATATCTGACCGACTTCTTGATGCAGGTCCTCTGCATAGGAATAGAGATTCGGAGGTGTCGGATTAGTTAGGTCAAAGAGTTGACTTAACGAGATCGAGATAACCAAAGTCCTATATCATATGCTGTCATGATATAGGCACACATCCTCTGACCGGAGACAGATGTGTTACTATATGTCTAAGTATGTACATTTGGCAGACCAATAGGTTGATGGCCTAATCAAGGTCTATACACCGGCGCGCTGGTGTGCATATAAGGGCATATGAGTAATACGATCTCTCAAAGGGATCATACAGGTTCACTACTGAACCGGAAGACATGAGCTCACTCATGAGATATTGGGAAGAATCAAATTCCATGCGCACGGTTGTCTCGCTTTGGAAGCTTGACTGAATTTGTAGGTTTGATATATACTTTTGGAAAGTATATGATCAAGACCTAGGTATGATATATGCTTTTGGAAAGTATATGATCAATACCGACTCCCAATGATCGAATGAGAAACTTACTGATAAAACCCTGAAGTAGACAGTATAAAGTTGATCTAATACTTCGGGTTTAATCTGAGTCTTCCAGTATGCAGGATGTACAGGTGTTAGGAATACCTGAGGGTGATGTGATCATAAACGGTTGTATAACCATGACGCTTCCATTCCTAGGGAGTGATGAAACGGGTCTGGATTTTAGTGACTCCTCTCAGTAGAGAAGTAATCTGATCTTAGTCCAAATGTTGGACATTGATCTGAATGTGATTCAGATTCAATGAGAAGATTAGATTTGCGGTCTTGATTTAATCAAGCATCTATGGGAGGCCCGAGATCTGGATTTGAGATGTGATCTCAATATCCATGTCACTATACGTGGAACAATACAATCGCCCTGTCCTTATCTCCAAGTATTCGCGGAGAAAGCGCATTGTCCTTGAAAGAGTTCATGGATAATTCTATTGCTGATATATGTATCCGAGCATTGAGAAAATGGATAATTAAATGTGATTTAATTATCATGAATAATATGAATTTGATTCATATTATAAGGAGAGTTATCTTAGATAATTAAATGTGATTTAATTATCAAAGATGTGAATGATGTGAATATGATTCATATTATTTGAACACATGAGATAAAGAGATCCAAGATGATTAAATATGATTTAATTATCAAGGATAAGAATAATGTGGATAGTAATATCCAATTATTCATAATATATTATAAATGTGATTTATAATGTATTAGAGAGAGTTAAATATAATTTATATTAGTAGATTAATTATTAATGTGTATTGGATACACATTGTTTAATTAATTGAAAATGTAAATTACATTTTATTTTGGGTTGTGAATGTGATTCACAATATTCCAATGTCAAGATTGCAATATTCCCAAAATTAATTGAGAATTATTTTTTGGTGAATAATTGTTGGAAAATAAGTTGAGAGAAAAACAAGGAGATATGCAATCCCATGGGAATCCATGGGATTGCCCTCCCCATATGGGAAGAGGGGGGCGGCACCAATTCCTTTATGGAATTGGTGGCCGTCCACTCCTCCCAATAGGGAAGGAGGCTCTCATTTGTTTTTTCACTCCTTATTTAGTTGGTTTAATTTGGTATTAATATATATTTGATTTATCAAATATATTTAATCAAAATTAAATCACAAGTTGTTGGCTTTTACCAACAACAATCTTGACCATTAGATTGTCATAAATCAATCTCATCCATTGATTTTATATGACACATGGATTGAGATCCATGGATCCCAAAACCCTATAAATAGAGAGGCATACCCATGCTCTCTCTTTACACACAATGCTTGAGAAGCATCTCTCTCTCTCTCTCTCTCTCTCTCTCTCTCTCTTTCTCTCTAGAGGTCAGCCCTCTCTTTCCCTCTCATGGCCGTCCACCATGGATGCCATGGAGAGGTTCTCCATCGCCGCGGCATCGTCGTTATGCTTCCCGTTCTTCTGCTCGTGGATCTCCGTCTCCTTCGGTGCGCCTCGCTCGTGAAGAAGACGTCGGATCTCGTGTGTCGAGATCAGGAGATCTGCCGCTTGGATCATCAACATGGATTGCGAGAAGCACGCGGTTCATCCCCGCGCTCGCAAGCGTCTCCTCCGTCGGATCGGACTTGAGACAGGAGGACTCTTCGTTTAGAGACTCGATCGCAACCACGCTTCAAGAGGTAATCCTATTACTTGTTTGTGGTTTAGACGAAACGATCCGAGAAGTGTTCTTGGATCATGTGGTTTCGTCGTAATAAAATTTTTTAAATTCCGCTGCATCGAGCAACTAGTCCGACTAGTTGCTCCACGTTGTATTCGATGCGACGCTCACGCTTCCGTGATGCGCTTGAGGATTAAACCATATCCTTCATCCCATTCTCTCCCCAGCATCAAGGTCGACCATGGGCATAGTTTTGAATTGCAATTGCCGAGGGTCGTTATCTTTAGAAGCCCATCATTATATGTGAACTGATTTTTAGTTTAAGAATAAAAAAATATCTGTCCTATTGAGTCCTTATAGAATCGAATTTTTGGTGAAACAACTCACTTAAAAATGAGTTCTTATAGATCTGAATTTTCGATAAACAACTCAATGACAAAATCGAAAATTTAATGAGATTAGATAATGGTTGATCGTTCCCAAAAGTAGAATCTTTTATTTTATACTTGATGATAAACACACTAGGGACAATTTGCCCTTATTAGACATTTTTTTGTATGGATCCTTTTTTCTTTTGCTTAGGGCCCATGAAATATCAAGAACAACACCGTCCAACATCCCTCAACCTTCTTCAATTTTTTTGACCTTGACTATATATGCTTTGACAAATAACATCCATTGTCTTGCTTTAATGGTCTTATTATTTCATGGCCCGAACTCTGTGCAATATTCATATAACTAACAATTATTTAATCGATTCAAATAACTAAATCCTAATATTTCAATCCAATCTAATTTAATCGGTAGCAGTTTGTTAATCAAAGTCAAGTTCAACATAAATCGAATAAACCCAAATCGCACAAATCTAACGAATTATTGCCCTAGTCATTGACCTGAGTAAACAGTTGAGATATTTTTTTCTTGATACATTTCAAATTCAACTTTTGATTTAGTCGTAAAATTTAAGCTCAAAAGCCAAGTTCAAAGTCGATATAGCGTGGCCCCTTCATTGGAGATTAATAATCTATATCCAAAAAAATCATAGTAATATATTTTAAAATCATGATGCCTAGTACTTGGATGCCATAAAGGCAATACCGACTTGCTCTATGGGCTAAGAAATGGTGACTTATAGTGGACGACAAAGAAATGCCTAAACGTGATGGTGACTTTGACAACAACAAGAGTCTCTCTCTCTCTCTCATCTTTTGATGTTTGCTCAAAGTAAACTTGGGTTTGGTAGATTTCCAAGTTTCCTCCAACTTGTGGCTTAAAGGAAATGCATGGCTGGGCAAATGAGGAGTCAACGAGCCTATAGGTTTTGAGTCTTAAAATACTTGTAGCTTGCTTAGCTAATATGATGCCAAAATGTAAACTTAAAATCCAAGGACATTGCTAGAAACATCGATCAAATCATCACATGGGAGACACGCGGATTCTCGATATCGATCAAACCATCACTCCAACAGTCTATAGTGTATCTACCACCCAAAAGATCAGGGTTCAAATTCTTCCTTGTGAGGGTTACGTTAGGAAACCGACAATCGGTGTAAAAAATAATCGGCATGGATTTGAGCAAGAATCTATGTACCCAACTCTACTTATAGTGGGAGAAGGCTTCGTCATGTTCATGGGTAAGTTCTCCTTTTTACGACAGCTTAACCTAATCAGATTCTTAAATGATCCTTAGGATGCGTTTGATTACTGGGTTAGCCTAGGTTAAACTGGGGGGGGGGGTAAACCATTTTTGTATTTTGGTGTTCGGATAAATGGTTAGGGGTTGAGTGGCTTTGTTGCAATGTGATTGTATTGATGTTTGGAAAAGTGAGTAGTTATTGTGATGTGATTGGTTGGAGTTTGGAAAAGTGAGTAGAAATTGAGTAGTTTATAATTTTTAGATGATATGATGGTATAATATATCATTTTTTGATGGAATGGATGAAAGAAAAATAATTTATTTAATATTTAAATAATGGAGGGAAAGTGAGCCCCACAAGTGAGAGAAAAGGAGGGTTTTGGAGGAGGTTGCAGGTGGATGAGGAGGACCATGGAGGAGAAGGGTGAAGGAGGGTGCGGGTAGAGGAGGAATGAAGGTGAAGGAGAATGCGATCGTTTTTTTTTAATTTGTGTTCGTTTTTTTACAGTATTCGTTCTTTTTTTACAATATCAGATCTTTTTTTATAATCGCAAATCGTTTTTACAACCTCAGATTTTTTTACATTTACTGTTTCTTTTATAAATTTCTAACAATGCTAGATCTTTTTTTACTATTTCAGATATTTTTTAACAATATCAGATCATTTCTTACAAATCTCAATACATTTTTACAACATCAGATTATTTTTTTACATTTGTCATTTCTTTTATCAATTTCTAACAACATTTTTTTACAATCTCATATCATTTTTTACAATCCCATGTCGTTTTTAATAAATTTCAGGTCGTTTCTTGCAATTTCACATTGTCTTTTTACATTTATCATTTCTTTGTACTTCTAACAATATATTTTAGTTATAGAACACAATATATTACAAACCTCTTTATATTTTTCTATTTCTGCTTAATAATGGTTGAATTACTTACTATCTATTTTTTTCAGATCTCTAGACAAAATATTACAAACAAGTACGAAGTTTTGCAGAGACATCACCTAAACTAAAATTACAAGAATAAGCGTATTACTAACTTTGATTTTATTTTACAAAGCATGATACAATCTTACAATGACAATGAGTATTTTACAAAGAGTTCTGCCATTCTGCATAGCGCAAAAATGCTACCATGTTGACGAAACCACATCGCATAAATAATAATAATAATAAAGGCCTATTCAGGTGGGTTAAAAATGGTAAAATAAAAAGATTAAATGAAATTAAAATTCAAAACTAAATTCAAATTCAAAATGAAAATACATGGGAAAAATACCCTTTTTGATAAAGAACCGTTAGATTGAGATCTAACGGATGAGATGGTTAGCTTCCCATACATTCAGGAAAGGCCCACCTGATCAGTAGAAGGGCCACACACACACACATATGGGTTAAATGAAGCTACACCATGGGTGTAGCCAATTGGCTATTCCCGTCCCCATTTTCCTTATTTTTTTACCCTAGCATGTTAGTCCAATTTCATCAGAAACAGAGACTCATATGCCTTCAATCTGAAAGGGGTCCATTTCAGTAATTCTGAAATCGACCCCCTTCAGTAGAAGGGCCCACCTCAGTAGAAGGGCCCCACATATACACATATACATACATATACATACATGCATATATGGGTTAAATGAGGCTACACCCTGGGTGTAGCCAAGTGGCTACTCCCACCCCCATTTTCCTTTTTTTTATTTTTTTAGAAAATGAAAATATATGTATTCATCACTATATCCCCCTAACATGTTAGTCCAATTTCGTCAGAAACAGAGACTCAACCTTCAATCTGAAGGAGGTCAATTTCAGCAATTCTGAGACAGTTAAAATTTGATGGAGGGGATAGAAGTCTCAAATTAAATCAAAATTATAATGACACCATGGTGACATATTGTGATCTAAATTCCAATGGATTTTATTTTAAAAAAATAAATAAATGCAGGGAAAAAGGGGTGGGAGCATGTAAGTTAGCTACACCGAGGGAGCATACTCCTTTTTCCTTATAGAAATATATATATGGGACTGTCCTATGGATGCCCCCACCCCTATTTTATGGCATTTTTTATTTTATTTGAAAAATATCATCATGTATATTCATCTATATATCCCTCCTATATATTATTCAAATTTCGTAAGAAACAGATACTCTTATGCACTCCATCTAGAACATGTACGATTACAACAATTCTAAGACTGTTAAAATTACGTGTACTAGATGGAAGGCATATGAGTCTCTGCATCTGATGAAATTCGAATGGCATATAGGAGGGATATATAGATAAATATACATGATGATATTTTAAAAAATAAAAAAATGCGGAAAATTAGGTGGGGGCAACCATGTTGGCTGCTCCCAGGGAACAATCCCATTTTCACACACACACACACACACATAGAAAAGGGATCCTACACCCGGGGATGTAGGTAATTACCTACACCCGGCTCTTTTTTTTCAATATTTTTGGATTTTTTGAAATGAAACTTTTGGAGAATTAGATCACTATATATCACCATGGTGTCATTCCAAATTCAATTTAATTCAAGACTTCTATCATCTCCATCAAGACTATCAAATTTTAACAGTCTTAGAATTATTGAAATTGACGCATTCTAGATGAACATTTTAGGAATGTTTGTTTTGCATGAAACTTGAATATTAAGAAAATTCCCTTAAAATTTCCTTCAAAAAATCCAAAAATAGTGAGAAAGAAGGTCACCCCCAGGTGTAGGCTCCCAGCTCCCATATATATATATATGTATGTATATGTGTGTGTGTATATATATAGAGAGAGAGAGGCTATTAAAATAATATCAATGTTTCTCCAACTAAAATAAACAAATATACAAAAGTACCATTACTAAATGTATAGTCACTTTGCTTGCCTTAATTATGCTTGGATTATCTATATATGCTTGGAGGCTTTCATATATCGATACCTAAGGGCCCGTTCGGTAGGAGAATAAGCAGGAATAAGGATGGGGAATAAGGGGAATAAGGGTCTATTCTCCGTTCGGCTGGAGGATAAGAATAAGAAGAATAAGGTGAAATAATGGTAGGTAAGGTGGGATAAAGATAGGAATAAGAGTGAAATAAGATGAAATAATGAGGAATAGTCGTACCACGGGGAACCGTGTTGGGGGCTTATTCCCCCTATTCCATTCCTCCTTAACCTCCAAACGAACATGGTGTGTTGGATTCGATCGAAGCTCTTGTTATATCTATATTAAGCATTCTTTCTTGATGACCAACCTGCAAAAAATGTTTGGCTATGTTGGCCACCTTACAAGCACCGATTGGCCTATGCCAACTCTCATGAGGATGATATGACGATGTCATCCATTCCTCCAAAAGGGCTAGTCAACGCTATTACATTAACACTGCACAAGCTATTATCTATCTTAGATACCCGAGATTTGAAATTCCAAGACAACTAATATTAGATTTGTAGAATTGGTGTCATCAACCTTAGATAGCATCACGACATTGGAGCAAGTTGTGGCAAGTGTGGAGTCTACACTCTTCGCTCCTACCCTACTGTAACACCCCAACCCCAAACATAGTGCCATACCTAAAACTCACGAAGTGTGGTGTGGTTTATAAGTGGTGGGGATTACTACTTGACAACTTGGACTTAAGTATTTTGGGTAGTTGTCAACGGGTCCATCTGGGCCCGAACCCAACAAGTTATCAGGGCTAGTTTTCCTCGATAACGGACCGGGGACCTAAGCCTGGGACGTTACACCTACACGTTGCTCGTCTGGAGGAGCACATGACCATATAGGGGATATGTGGTTAGATCAAAAGGAGCACCATCCACCTAAGCAAATCAAGACGTTGGTGGAAAAGTTATTTACCATCATCGACTTGATGGAGGACTTTCTCGAAGAGCTCTTCATCATGAAGAACGCCATTGCTAGCAGGAATAGCTTCTCAGAAGCAATATATTCCAAGATTTTGAAATCAAAGTCCTTTACAAACGCGAGGAATGCTAATGAACTGGAGAATTTTATCTAAGATCTTGAGAATTACTTCAAGGACATTAATCCATATACATCAATGAAGATGTGAAGATACGGTTTGTGAAGCTATGGTGACAGAGCTGAGCTCTCACGGACGAGAAGATGATGAGCATCTCGATGTTGGAGGAACTCGTTCGTGAACTTAAAGAACAATTCATGCATGTAAATAACTTCTGAATGACTGGAGGCATTGCATTGCCTTAAGAAAAGGTGAACGATACATATCTACATCGAGCAATTATGTTCATTAATGCTTGATATGAAAGGGGTGTTTGAGGAAGATAAGTTGTTCGAATTCATGAAATTACTAGAAAGTTTGGTGTAAATTGAATTGCGAAGCCAAGAAGTCAAGAACTTAAAAGAAACTTTTGCATCGTATGCTTTGGTTGAATACAAGGTACATGCATCCACCTCTAAGAGAAAGGAGGCGGATAAAGGAAAGGGAAAGGCGAAAGACATGATCAAGATAAAGTATAAAAAGATTGAGCACGCCAAAGGATATTTAGAGACCTCCAAGAAGGCGCGATAAAGGACCACAAAAATCAGGATTTCGTGTGAACCGCTCGATCTTGATCGAGTAGCTCGGGCATGCTCCTGGTTTACACCAGTTCTCTGTTGTACAACATTGGATCTGCTCGCCTTCTCTTCGTGGTGGTCACTCCACGATCCAAAACTCTAATCCCACTCGTTGGAGTTTAAATTATGTTTAACGGGCTGTACGTATGGGTAAAGATTGAAAATGATATTTTTTTTAAACTAATGGCTCTTCGATCTCTGATTCATATGCCGCGGTTTGCTAAAAAAATAGACAGGGAAAAAACGCGAGGTACACATCTTGAATAAATATAATCAAACTTGAGAGACCTCGGACCATTTAATTGCAGTAACGCGTAATTCAAACTAGTGTATTTGATCTATAAGATTAAGATGGTGTTAGCGTTGAAGTAAAGGAATCAATTTTCGTTGTGCGATGATAAATCCACATAAATGAAAATAAATGTATTTTATTTTCTATTGCCCAATTTTCGATATCATGTTGGCTACAGTGCAGCTTTAATTAATAGAATAATTCAATAGTATTAAATAATTGAGATAAGCAGGCAAGATTGTAATTTATAATATTAGCACATAAATAACCAGATATAATCTCATGCACAGGGACATTCGTGTATTAACTATCAAGGTATGTTTGCTGGATCACACATACATATATAGAGGATGGTGAGCTTGCACCAAGGTGCATGTAATTTTACATGCATCGGAGCTTATATCTTTCACATTTTTTACTTTTTTTGAAAAATACCACCATGTATATTCATCTATATATCCCTCCAATATGCCATTCGAATTTCGTTAGAAATAGAGACTCCTATGCCCTCCATCTAGAACAGGTCAATTACAACAATTCTAAGACCGTCAAAATTGCATGTTCTATATGGAGGTCATAAGAGTCTATGTTTCTGGTGAAATTCGAATGGCATTGTTAAGAATTACCATGTAAGGAAATTACCATACTGGTAATTTCCATACGTATGTGTTACCATATGTATTGATTACCATATGTATGGAGGGCAGTTCTGTAATTGCTCTCCTCTTCTTATGCAAACCCTAACCCTAATCCCTATTATAAAAGGCGGGATTAGGGAGCCTAATGGAATCAAGGAAATTGGTTTGATTTCTCAACATGGCATTAGAGCCTTAACGCCTGATCCCTCTCCTCCCCCCTTCTCCCCCTCCGCCCCTTGTCGCATGCCGCTTCTCTCCCAACGCCTGACGCCGACGCCCCCTAACGCCCTGACACCCTGTTGTCGACGCCCTCCATTGCCCGACGCCCTCCCCCTGGTCACCACCATCACCACCGATCGTCCGCCTTCTCTGCTCCCTAGCCCCCGCCTCCTCTGCGCCCTTTCGCCCCCGACCACCGACTCCCGACCACGCTCCTATCGCCCCCGACCAACGACCCCCCAGTTCCCATCTCCCTTCCCCGATTCCGCCCCCCCTGTGCCCTATCGCCGACCACCAACCCCCTCTGTGCCCTCACGCTCCTATCGCCGAGCCCCCGCTGCGCCCTCACGCTCCTATCGCCCCCCTACGACCTATCACCCCCTGTGCCCTATCCAACATCCAGAACGTGCGCCCTATCACCCTCATCCAGGACCCTCCTCCCTGATCCCACTCATCCAGAACGTGCGCCCTATCGCCCTACCCTGCACCTCATCCAGAACGTGCACGTCAACATCTCTTCCAGAAGAATGAGGGTCTGGGTACTCACTCGCTCAACCGCACCCTTGCGCCTCCGTCTTCACCAGTAACAGAATCTTCACTTCTGTCTGCAAGCCCTCATCTCCGCGCCTACGACAACACGTGGGTAACACGCCATCATCACGTTTCCTTCCTCTCTTTCGCAGGGCTGTCAGAGATCGACCTCGCCGAATCAATTCTCATGCACTGACTACAAAATAAGAGACCGCTCGCCTCCCCCCTTATAAATATCACCAACCAACGTATGGCGTCCAGTGATGTTGCATCCGAAGTCGATGGAGGGAACCAATCTAAGTTACCCTCATTCGGATCAATCCCGAAATTAGACGCTACATTCTATTCAATGTGGTCTCGTATTTTCTTAATGATTGTGCGCGATTATGATAAGGAACACATCCTATTAGAAACCAAACCAACCACTAAGGTTGGAAAATATGCCTCATGGGTTAAAGACACTGGCATGGTGAGTTCATGGATAATGGTCAGTGTTGTCGATAGAATAGCACAGGAGCTAGTTTACTACGACAGTGCACACGATATGTGGAAGTCATTACTCACCACGTATGGACAGGATAAAAACTCTACCAAAATGTATCAATCATTTTATGAATTGATGCATATGCGACAGAACAGGCGTTCACTGTCAGAATATTTCTCCTCTCTCAAATCCCTTGTTGCGAGCTACGATGCTTGTGCTCCTCTATGTTCTTGCCCCACACAGCGGCAACATCGACAGAATATGGCAACTATGATATTCCTAGGAGGATTGGATCCAACCTTTGCAGCTCGTCGGGATCAAATAATTACTGCAGCTGCTCTTCCAACGATGGAGGAAGCATACAGCACGTTGTGCAGAATACCTTCACCCTCAAATTCTTCTACAGAAATTATGAGCCAAACAACAGCTCTCGCAGCTTCCGGGTGAGGTTTCAGAGGACACTTCAGGGGTCGCAGTCGAGGTCGTCAATCTCTAGGGCGAGGACGATCACCTATACAATGCTCTTTTTGTCACAAATTAGGGCACACTGAAGCAGCATGTTACAGCAAGCATGGTCGTCCAGGACCTTCGGCCAGAGCAGCAACAACATGTATTGATGGCTCAATCGAGATCCCTCGAAGAGACTACGAGGATCTACCGCAACGGTTGTCACAGATGAACCCCAGTGAGTCCACCGGCGAGGTCGCAGCCATTGCTTAAACAGGTATTGTCTTTGCTTCGGCTAGCCATCATAACCATTCTGACTGGCTTATTGATACGGAGGCCTCCACCCACTTATGTGGAGATTCACGCCTCATCCGAAAACTCCGCCCACCTCATCCAAGAAAAACCGTTCAAGTAGCAGATGGTAGATCGTCACCAGTAAAAGGCATCGGAGATGTGCATCTCACTCCTACAATTGAGCTAACTAATGTCTTATTAGTTCCTGATTTTCCACTTAGTCTGCTTTTCGTCAGCCAATTATGCAAGGAGCTCAACTGCAAAGCTATATTTAATGCGGACATTTGTATTTTTCAGGACATACTGACTGGGAGGACGATTGGTACGGGCCATGAAGAAGGCGGGGTCTACCACCTTGATTACACGTCTAGCATGTCTGCATATTCTGGAATTACTGTAAGTCAGTCATCCACTACCCTTTGGCATCATCGACTAGGTCACCCCTCAGTTCACAAGCTTCGTCGTCTTCTTCCACAGCTGTCCCCCTCAATTAATCTCAACTGTGAGGCTTGTTAGATAGGAAAACATCACCGTCTATACTTTCCTTCCTCCGGTAACCAGCATTCTACTGAAATCTTTGATCTTATTCATATAGATATTTGGGGCCCTAGTCGGTATCCTGACCGCTTGGGACATCACTATTATCTTGTTCTGATTGATTATTACTCACGAGTGGCATGGACATTTTTATTGAAAAACAAATCAGATGCTTATAGTGTGCTTAC
This sequence comes from Ottelia alismoides, assembly GCA_037367405.1. Lineage (NCBI taxonomy): Eukaryota > Viridiplantae > Streptophyta > Magnoliopsida > Alismatales > Hydrocharitaceae > Ottelia > Ottelia alismoides. Next base: position 574,260 of record JAZKJV010008082.1, on the reverse strand, counting down.
TCGATACATCAATGAAATAAACACTCAATTCGATCGTAGAATTAAAACCATCAGAACTGACAATGGTCAAAAATTCCTGTCCAATGACGTATAGAATTTCCTCTCCAATCGAGGGATTATACGCCAAACAACATGTCCTCACACGTCCCAACAAAACGGTGTGGCCGAACGTAAACATCGGCACATCCTCGATACTGCTTGGACACTGCTCCTTGACTATCATGTCCCTTCCCTTTATTGGGGTGATGCAGTCCTCACGGCCACATTTCTTATTAATAGAATGCCATCTACAACCCTACATGAACAAATTCCCATTGAACTTCTCTTTCCCAATAAACCCATCTATCCTGTGCAACCACGAGTTTTTGGTTGTACCACTTTTGTTCATCTAACCACACCTTGCAGGGATAAGCTTGCTGCCAGAGCTATCAAATGTGTCTTCCTATGGTATTCTACAAAACAGAAAGGGTACAGGTGTTTCGATCCACGGACTCGTAAACACTATGTAAGCGCCGATGTTACCTTCTTTGAGTCAATTCCTTACTTCTCTGTATCTACCACTCATGTCCCCTCACCAAATATTTCAACTTCCCCATTAACTGTACCAACTCCACAAGGGCCTCTGCTTTCTTCTTCTGTGCCTGTGCCACCTCCTCAGGTATGTTCCCCATCTCAAGACATGATTTCTGATGAAGATACAGGTAGTGGTAATCACTCAGAACATCTTTCAATAGCTCAACGCCGCACAACACGACAATGTCCTTCTGTGTATCGCACAAGGCACCCCATCTCTTCTGTCATGATATTTTCAAAGCTTGCTCCTACCTACAAGGAATTTGTGCATGCTGTCTCGAACATGGTCATACCTACAAGCCACATTGATGCCCTTATGAATCCGCAGTGGTGTCAGGCAATGAAGAAAGAAATGACCGCTCTTGAGTCCAGAGGAATGTGGACACTTGTGGATCAGCCAACAGATTGTCGAATAGTCGGCTCAAAATGGGTGTTCATGATTAAATACAACTCAGATGGCTCTATTGAACGATACAAGGCTCGCTTGGTTGCTAAAGGGTTTACACAAACATATGGTGTTGACTTCTTCGACACATTCTCTCCTGTTGCTCTCCTATCGACAGTACGGATTCTCTTCGATGTTGCAGCTGAATTGGATTGGCCATTACATCAACTAGATGTCAAAAATGCATTCCTATACGACGACCTTCATGAAGTCGTCTATATGGAACAACCTCCTGGTTTCAAGAAAGAAGGGGGGTGTCAGAAGGTATGTCTCTTGCACAAAGCAATATATGGCCTAAAACAAAGTCCTCGGGCCTGGTTTCAAAAACTCTCTGAAGCACTACAAGTGATTGGGCTCACAAGATCGTCATCCGATCACTCCTTATTTACAAAAAGGAGTTCGAAGGGTACATTAGCTACGTTAGTATATGTTGATGACATCATTCTTACAGGGGATGATTATGAAGAAATTGCCAAAGTCAAAAAGCACATTGCAGAACAATTTGTGATTAAAGATATGGGACCGTTGCAATACTTCTTGGGGATCGAGATAGCCAGATCCAAGCAGGGGTTGGTTATGTGCCAAAGAAAATATGCCACTGATCTGCTAATGGAAACATGAATGCTGGGTTGTAAACCAGCACATATCCCTATGGATCCTAAAGGACGAATATACGAGGAGGGAGCTACAGAAGACGTTGGTAGATACCGACGTTTAGTAGGCAAACTACTTTACCTCACTATTACGCGTCCAGATATTGCCCTGGCAGTAGGAAAACTGAGTCAGTTTATGGATTCACCTACTATAGCTCACTTTGATGCATGCATGATGGTTCTTCGATACATAAAGCAATCTCTTGGGAAATGATTATTATTCCGTAAAAATAACAACCTCAATCTCATAGCCTATTCAGATGCAGACTACGGAGGATGCTTGCGAGATAGAAAATCTATTACAAGTTTTTGCACATATCTAGGAAGCAACCTGATCACATGAAAAAGCAAGAAGCATCACGATCAAGCGCTGAAAGCGAATATAGAGCCATGGCACAAGCAGCTACTGAACTCACTTGGGTCAAGTCCGTGTTAACCGATCTTCACGTCGGATATAAGGACATAATGGAACTTAGATGTGACAATCAGGCAGCCATGTACATTGCAAATAATCCCATGTTTCATGAACGAACAAAACATGTGGAAATTGATTGTCATTACACTAGAGATCTCATACAAAAGGGACTACTACGCACGCAAGGGGTATTATCTACAGAACAAGCTGCTGATATATTCACAAAACCACTCGCACGGGTCCAATTCGAGAAATGTTGTAACAAGCTGAGATATTGGAGGGATATATAGATGAATATACATGGTGGTATTTTTAAAAAAAGTAAAAAAATGTGGAAGATATAAGCCTCGATGCATGTAAAATTACATGCACATTGGTGCAAGCTCCCTATCCTCATATATATAGAGGATGGGGAGCTTGCACCAAGGTGCATGTAATTTTACATGCATCGAGGCTTATATCTTCCACATTTTTTTACTTTTTTGGAAAATACCACAATGTATATTCATCTATATATCCCTCTAATATGCCATTCGAATTTCGTCAGAAACATCTACAGAACATGTAAGCCATTTAAGAAATCTTAAGAAACATCTATGCATGCAAAAAAACTCGTAAAGAACGCCAGGATATGGTAAATTTCCAATGTCATTAATGCAAAATCATCCATATAAAAATATTTTACACCATCATTTATTTAGAAATCCTCTGAATAGGAACTTTTGCCGTCTCAACTGTCAAATAGTACATAGTTGTACTTTTTAAAAAAGATTCAATGGGGCTGTCACCGTCTTATTTTTTTTTCTATTTTTTAAAAAAAATAAAGTTATGTATTTTCAGCATTATATATTTCTAATATGTCATTCCAGTTTCATCAGAAATAGGAACTCTTATAACATTCATCTAGAATAAGTCAATTAAGCAATTCTAAGACCACTAAAATTACATGTTCTAGATAGAAGGTATAGGAGTATCTATTTCTTACGAAATTGGAATGACATATTTGAGGACTATATGAAAATACAAGGCTTAATTTTTGAAAAAAAATGGAAAAATGAGACAGAACCAACCATGTTGGCCGTCCCTTAAGGGCAGCTACATTTTCTTCTTTTAAAAATAATTAAGTATTGGGAACATATGCAACACAGGGGTTTTTACGTGTGTGCCCTTCCAATTTTTCCCAGTTACACGTGTTCCTATCGTTTTTGAAGTATACCTATCAAGATTTGGAGACGAGCTTTTTGTCATGCCAATTATGATGTTATCATATTAGACAAGTGATGAATCATTTCGCTAATCCTATTAGCATAAGCAAGAACATTCAGATGCTATCAAAAGACAAATCGTTATAACATTATGACGAAGCAGCAGCAGCTTTAAACCCATCGAAACTCCAATAGAACCAGAGCACAACTATAGATTCCTCTACCAGAACACAACGATCAAACAAACACTACCAAATTCTAAATCCTGCCCAATCACTTTCCCCTGATTGATCAAAAAGCCGAAATTGCAGAGCAGCAGTGCATTGCAAGTCACGAATGACGACAACAGCACAACCAGATCTCCCAATTGGACATAGGAGTTGGTTGCAATATCCCCATCTCCCAACAAATCCCACCTGTGCTGTCGACATCACGTGAAAACTTGGTAGAATCCATCATTACAGATAATATATATTCCAATACACTTCACTGGTTTGTATTTTGCTCCGAGTAGCTAACATGGTTCCATTTCAGAAGGTAAGCTTTGATTCTCTGCTTATTTGATCTGAGAGCTGCTGCAAATGGCCTTGTAAACCAAGGAGGGGACTTGTGTTTCAGGGAAAGGGAGATGCTATTAAATCCCAGAAAGAGATGGAGCTTCAGCTTGAGGTTTTTTTCGTTTTGCAGTAGTGCTCTTCGGGCTTCATGCATTTCTTTCACCGGAGTGTAATATGCATGTCCTCCTTTCAATATGAAGGTTGAAGAGCTCGAAAGGACTTTGGAGTATGAGGAGAAGGTACGTCGAATCTTGAAAGGTGCAATGGTTGGAAGACTGCCGATTCCGATCCCCAGGTTCCTCCATCCGAAGGTACGTCTAAATCGAGCAAGAGACGTTCTTGTATGTATCATTGTGGAGATCAGATTCACATGAATGCCTGTCAATAAAAACCAACAAATGCATCAGAATATATCACCGACTTCATCGCAGCAAATGGTTCCATCTCATTGCTGGTTTTGCTATTTCACCTGGATCAAGACAACAACCACAACACTCTCAAACACAAAGTAAAGCAGAATAGGGGCAGACGTAAAAAAATTAGTCACATCCACTTAAAGCGAATGAATCCCTCGCTAGATGTGGCACCCGCTACAACTTCACAGCACTGTATTCAGTCCGCCAAATTTATAAACCAACTTTATAAATCAACTACATAATTCTCAAATCCACCCCCCCCCCCAAATTTATAAACCAACTGATAATATCTCACCAATGGCCGCTGAATGTACGCAAACAGGTGCAAGAGCTTCTAGAAGAGTTTGCTGCAGTAGATGGTGATATAGGACGACTGGAAGGACAGATAAGCAGGATGCAGCAGGAGTTGACCAAATCTCAAGCATTCAGATCCAGATCCAGTCATCATCAGGATCAAATATCGACACTTCCTCTTCCATTTATAACAACAACCGCTTATCCTCAAAGGCACGAGAAATTAGAAGAGAAATTAGCACTGAAAGCAATGCCCATGTTCTTCATAGATCAAGCCATAAGGGGTCGTTACGGGTTTGCAATTGGAAATAAAGATTTTGCAGGCTTAGCTATGGAAAGTGCACGCAGGAAGGCACAGAGAAGGGGCATCCAAGGTGGTGGAGACTTGAAGAGAAGTTTAGAGGGGACGTCCTCCTTTTCTAAGTTGACACCTAATTCCCAGCATCCTGCACGCACCATAGTAAGTTTCCAATGTGACAATTTTCATTTATTTATTCTTGGAGATGCATATGTAAGCTTATCATAAAAGAAGTCGCTACATGAGTGCCTCTACTTACTTTTGAAATCACACTTTAACATTACAAACTTAAACATAGTAGTGATAAGAGTGGTAGATGACAGACGTCACAAAGGGCGCAAAATGGAGAGAGAGAGAGAGAGAGAGAGAGAGATTGCAAAAGTACACACAAGTAAGATGGAAGAGATCTTCTTTAAGAAAAAGTTGGAAATAATGAGAATTGTGCATACCCGACCCGAGTTGGGTGTAATAGCTAGTACAATCGTGAGGATTGAATCACACCTATGTCCATTGTTGAAGTTGAGATGCAATTACAAACTTATGGAGGTATAATGTAAAATCCCTTCCATTCAGCAGTCCAAGTAGCTATGCTTTTTACATTTCTAAATTAAGACATGCTCATGTTCATTTCTCTCGTAGGCTATGGATTGGGACAGTAACGCATCACCAAACTTTCAGAAATTGGGAACCTCGTCTAACACTCTTTCTTCAGAGAAGCATTACCCACAGAAGTTCCAAGCCAACGAACTGTCTGAGGGAATCATGAAGTGCTTGATCTGCATATTTCTAAGGTTAATGAGAATAAGAGCAACTAAGCAGGAAAAATCTAGCATCTCGCCCAGATGTAATGGCAGAATCTTGACTCCAAGAAGCTTTATTGATAATGGTAACGCCACTTTGAGGCAGAAGGACCCCTACGGCATTTTTGATGCGGAAGACTCTCTCCCAAGGGATATTGGACCTTACAAGAACTTGGTCATATGCACATCAAGCATGTTAAATACCAAAGGCATATCCACGTGTGTTCCTCTCCTGAAAAAAATGAGGTGATATTTAGACTAATTCTATTTGGCATGATAGTTGGTACTTGCTAGTTGCTATGTCTCATTTAGCATCATGCTTTGTGTTTCGGTTCTTTATGTTGTTTTGACTTGGTTGTCAAATTGATCCAAAAAGCTCATGCTCCTTCCTTTCACTTGCTAAGCATTTGACTAAGGAACTATTTGATTAAAGAAACATGCAACTCAACTTGAAAACTTAAACTCGTCTAACTCATTTCAGAACATTGCTGAATATGCTAGGGGGCACGAATTTGAGATCACTGAAGCACAATCAGAAATTAGCATTCTGGATCAACATGCACAATGCAATTATAATGCATGTATGTACTATTAAAACCCATCTCCATCTTGTTACTAAGACCAGGCAGCTTACTTCCAATCTTTGCTCGGCCAATGATATGATATCTATAGGGTTTCCTAGAGCAAGGCTTCCCCATGGATCCTGATGATATGCTTGCTCTGAGAAGTAAGGTAAGAATATCAATACATAAAAACTCTCCATATGACATCCTGAATGCAGTCTTATGCTTTGAGCTGCTTTCTGAAGTCCGTGATCAACATCGGAGGCACCAAGTTGAATGCTGCCACGATAGAGCACTCCATTCTGAGGCAAACTCATATTGTAATAAAGGAAAAATACATAAGTTCTGCTAGTGCATCTCCCTTGAGTGTAGCTTATGCTTATTTGATAGAAAATTCAAACTTCTATACTTCTGTAGGTATATGAAGATGACAAAATAAATAACAAAGACCAAAATATTTGCAGCTTGCATGGACTTGAAAAGCCAGACTCCAGAATCATCTTCGCATTATGTTGCGGAAATAAATCTTCCCCTGCAGTAAGTAACATATATTGTGTATGTCCTACATGATACATATCCCTTAATCTACACCTGGCATCTTGAGGTGGTTAGGAGTTAACAAGGATTTCGACCCATATCTGAACATTAATGGTGATAGATTGAGATATGCTAAATCCATAATATTCTGATGTAAGACCAATATGTGACCAATTAGCATGTGTTCGATTTTTCCGATTTCACATTTGCAAATGTCACAAACTGCTATGCATACAGGTAAGAATTTATACTGCTGAAGGAATCTCAACTGAATTAGAGAAGGCAAAACAAGAATATCTACAAGCATCGATAGTGGTGACCTCAGCAAAAAAGATTAAGATTCCGGTGCTATTAGTAATGAATATGAAAAAGTCCGTGCAAGACCTGGAACTTCTCCCCAGTTGGATCTGCAACCATCTGCCAGTTTCCGACTCACTAAGGAAATCGATGATAACATGCATATCGAGCCAAAAGAGTGGTTCAGCATCAAATATGGTTGAAATTTTGCCTTATATTGCTGATTTTCAATGCTTGTTGCCAATGTAATTAAGATTCTTCCCAAAAGATTTGTGATTATTTTGTAGAAAGAGTACATAATACAAAAAGCTACTGCGGATAAGATCTCTCATTTCAAATTATATTTAATGCATAATAATTTCTGTTTTATTGAAATTGCTATGACAATGTGGAACTAAAAAAACAAAATGCAATTTGATCACCATAATACTGCATGATGACTTGAACATGCAAATGTCTACTTAAATATTACACGAGCTCTTGGGCATTTTAAAAATCATACATATTTAGTAATGATAGGAGAATAAAGCAAAAGGAAAATTTCTCAAAAAAACATTCATCAAGATAAAGATAAAGGGGGCTCGATGAAAAAAATAAAGAGTGGGGTGGATGGGGAAGGGGGCTTGTTATTTGCCTTTACAATTTAATTTTTTAGAAGGGTCGTGAAAAGCGTGATCTGGATGGCAAGCTTGCTGTATTGGGTGGGACATCGAGTCACCATCTGGCAAGGTTAAACACATAAGATAGACATGCATGTCAGTCCAAGGAGATTCTATAGGAAAAATGTAGCCTAAGAACCAAAATAGGTTGAGTGTTTCCTCTCAGGAAACTTAATGTTATTTCTTCCACATGAATTTTCCACTCCGTGGATAGTTTGACCTCTTTGTGAGCATCACTTGTCAAGGATCTTTCAATGGAATTATCAAAGGAAGAATATCAGTGGTTGCATCAATCCACCATATTCCTAAAGCTCACACAAATACAATGTGAGGAATCAAACAGTCTTGCAGGTCAGATTAATATATACATCAAATATTATAAACTCTGTGTGCTCCACCTGCCGGTCTTGCAGTGGAAATGCATCCGAAGCCATTTAATTTGGTCAAAGTCATAACTTCAGCAACAGTAGGCTGATATGGATGTAACTTTTTTTTGAAAGGGATATTCAGGCATCTTTTGCCTAATCATACCATTATAACATAAAAACAATTAGTTATAAAAATTGACCTAACTATGGGTCTGTGATCAAATAGAGTCCTCAAGAAAGTCTTTGCATATACAAGTAGCTAACATTTAATATGGGCGATATCTCTTCATTCTCCAAGTAAAAAATCATGTTTATCACATAACCCAGTTCTAATAATCCCTCCTCCAAAAAAACAGTCTTGTTATGCTTCAAGACAAATAGTCATATATATTACATAAACCATTTAGCAAAATCCCAGTATTCACGTGTATTACATAAACCTTTTCGCAAAATCTCCCCACCCCCACCCCCCCACCCACAAAAATGTCCTTTTCTGTGTATTTTTTGGAGTCCGGGATCATTGAGCAAATGATGTTGGTAGAGCGCTCCATGGTCGAAGAGAAAAAGATGGAATGATGGTATTCATGGTCCCAGCTGAGATATACAGAGCACAATCCACAATGGAATTGGAGAGGTATCTCCAAGGAATTGGAGAGCTGTCTCTCCATGGATTTTCATGCGGGCGTCTGCATGATGTCAGAAAAGAGGAGATACATGGCATTGGGGTGTTCATGGGACGGGTACCCGACCCATTCGATCGATGACCCGCCCCCACCCATTATTACCGGGTCATGGGTCGACCTAACTCATTCTAACGGGTACCCGCTTCTAACGGGTACCCGAATTATATTACGGGTATATGTTGGGTATCACTTCCAAGGTAAAAAAATATATGAATGCAATTTGCAATCAATATATTCTCTCATTCATGAAATAAACTCATAAAATTATTTTATAAATACAACATGGATGTGTCATTACTAGGGATGCAAATTGATGGATACAAATATAAGTGTTACATATCAGTCTCGATTTTTAAATACGAATACAAATGCAGATACAAATATTGACGGATATTAAAACTACTATATTACCATAGCATTAAAAATCGGATGCGGATATAAACGGATACTGATCGCAAATGAATAATATTAGAAATACCTTATATATTAGCTTAAATATACATATATTGGATGGATACATGTGATACAAATATACTAAATGCATTTATATCATAATAATTATATAACTATGATGAAAAGGGTATAAAATTATGTTAAATATGGTTAAAAAATTACAACTATATATGTGTGTGTATGAAAGGATATATACGGATACATATGATTGATGATAGCAAAGATTCAAAAGTGATGCTCGTATCCATTTTAAAATGGATACGGATACTGTAGAGATATAATTTATGTTATTTGTACGGTTTCATATTTTCTATATTCTTATGGACTCTTGATGTAATTTACCCATAGGCTACTCCCCTATATAAGAGAGCCTAGGGTGCATGGGATAAACATCTCTCTTATTATTTTTCTCAACATGGTATCAGAGCGACAGTCCTAGACCGGAGTTCTCGAACCAAACCCTAACTCTAGCCCCCACCTCCAAGCCCCCGGCCCTCGGCCCCGTGCGCCGCCCCTTGGCCCTATGCACCGCCCTGTGCGCCTCGGCCCCGTGTGCCTCGCGTGCTGTGCACGCCGCCTACGCCCAAGTGCGCCGCCTCTCCCTCCCTTCGGCCCTTAGGTCTCGCACGCACCTCTACACCCTAGGGCCGGCCCAACCCTAGGGTATCTTCGTCATCTAGGAGACTTTCGCCCGCGTCTCCACGTTAATGGGTTTAGTTGCTTGAGTCTACATATGCAACCGAACCCGTGAATGTAAGTGTAGACAACCATATCTTCAGTCTACAACCCTAGTCTTCTATTATCATCATGTCAGAAAGCAAGGCAGATATTCCATCTACAGGCGTCTTCAGAGGTCTTGCGTCTATTGTTAAGATGGACGGGTCAAATTATGAACTGTGGGCAATGCAGTTCATGAGTATGATGAAGTCGACCGGTAAGAAGCACATTCTTACTGAGGAAGAGCCTGCTGAGAAAACTGGGGTCAACGCCTCATGGGAGGCGGATGATGCATACGCCAAGGTTTGGCTATAAGGAACGTTAGCAATTGAGATTGCAAATGATATTCTCCATCAGCCCACTACAAAAGCAATGTGGGATATTCTGGCTGCTACCTATTCACAGGTAAAGAATGTGACGAAGATTCTGCAACTCCAGCATGACATCTTTGCAATCAAGCAGAATAGACAACCTCTACACTCATTATACACGTCTTCACGTGGAATGTTTGAGAAGCTCTACAACTTCATGCCTCTCACAGCCACTTCTGAGCAGTAGAAGACCTACAGGAATGCCACTATGGTTGGTGTATTCCTGGCAGCCTTGATCCAGAGTACGAGGCAGCACGTTCCCAGATCCTGGCAGATTCCACTATTCCTCCAATGGAGGAAATCGTCTGAGGGGTATTATTCCTCCATCCGATCCTGTTACATCGACGCCTGCCTCTAAGAGTCATTCTGATGTTGTTGCTTCTGCATCCACTAGTACCTCATGTAGTACTTATGCATTCACTAGCAGTAGTGGATCGGATACTTTAGAGTAGATTATGGACTCTGATGCCACACATCATCTGTATGGTGACCGAGTTCTACTTACAGCCTACCTACAGGTTCCTCCAGGACGCACTGTGGTTATTGTTAATGGGACGCACTCCCCGATTACTGGTCAGGGGGATATTAGCCTGACACCATCTATGCACCTCAAGAATATGGTGCACGCACCTGATTTTTCTATGAATTTGTTATCTATTAGCCAACTTACAAAGGATTTACATTGTCGAGCAATTTTTGATACATCTTCTCTCATTTTTTAGAACATCCTTACGGGCAACGTGATTGGGCGTGGCTATGAGGAGGGTGGACTATATCGCCTCAGTCGGACTCCATATACCGGAATCTCCTCTCTTCCTGCTGGACCCGTCTCTCCATTCATGTGGTACTTGCGCTTTGGCCATCTACCGCTTCAGAAATTCTGTCGTGTTTTACCTCAGGTTTCGCCTCACACATCCATCCAATGTAAGGCTTGTCAGTTGGGAAAGCATCATCGGTCTACCTTTCTCAGTCGTCAGAGTCGGAGCAGTAGCTCCAAGTTTGAGTTGTTTCACATTGATATCTGGGGTCCTAGTCGTGTTCCCGATCAGCAGGGACACAGATTTTATATTGTCATTGTGGACGATTTTCTCGTGTATCTTGGGTCTTTTTATTAAAGAATAAATCTGAAGCTGGGAATATTATCATAAATTTCATAAATGAAGTTCGTAATATTTTTTCTGCGTATGGTGATAATGCCATGGAATTTTGTACTCATACTCTCTCAAATTATTTTTCAACACAAGGGATTATCCACCAAACATCATGTGCCTATACTTCCCAACAAAATGGAGTTGCAGAAAGGAAACATCGTCATTTGCTTGATGTCACCAGGACGCTTCTCATACAGAGTCATGCTCCTCATTCTTTCTGAGGCGATGTTGTCCCAACGGCATGTTATCTCATTAATCGCATGCTGTCGTCTGTCTTAGGTGAGAAGATTCCTTTCTCCTTGGTTTTTCCTGAAAAAGAATTGTTCTCACTTACCCCACATGTGTTTCGCTCGGTTGCCTTTGTCCACCAGTTGTCTCCAGGTATTGACAAGCTCTCTCCTAGGGCTGTCAAGTGTGTTTTCGGCGGGTACTCCAGGACACAAAAAGGGTACAAGTGTTATGATCCGTTGCGTAGGAAATACCTTGTTAGTGATGATGTCACCTTTTTTGAGTCTGTTATGTACTTCTCTCCTACAGGTGATCGATTGGTATCCTCAGACACTGATGAAGCCATATACATGCCACCACCACCACCACCTCCACCACTACCTACATCACATGCACCTCCTATTACAGTCCATGTTCCCCATTGCCACTCCACTATGCCCATCAGCCTGCTTCTGCTCATGGTCACCGCTCATCATCTAGCTCGCATGAGGTATGTTCTGAGAATATAATTTCTAATGATGGATCTAATGATTTACCTGAGCAGGGTGTGTTACAGAGGACAGATGAGGATGCAAGTGATTTAGATCTACCTATGTGCTTCGGAAACAGAAGTGTAGATGCGTGTCATATCCTATATCATCCACGATTTCTTTTGATTGTCTATCTGGTGAATTCAGGAGCTTTACTATTGCACTATCTGCTGTGGATATTCCACGGAATTACCAAGATGCATTGAAGGACAGTAGATGGCGTTTAGCTATGGAAGATGAGATGACTGCTCTTCACTCAAGAGGTACCTGGAGCCTTGTCCCTGCACCTACCGATGTGTCTACAGTAAGCTGTAAGTGGGTCTTCACAGTTAAGCAGAATGCAGGTGGCAGCATTGACACATACAAGGCACGCCTGGTTGCCCGTGGGTTTACACAGACATATTGGGTGGATTATCTTGATACATTCTCGCCGGTTGCTCGCTATTCCACCTTACGGATCATTCTTTCTATGGATCCAAGCATGAAATTATATGATGATGACACTGATGAGGTGGTTAGGAGAAGATACAGAGAACTGGTGGGAAAACTTCTTTATGTTACCATTACTAGACCCGATATTACTTTTATTGTTAGTCGGGTGAGCCAATTCATGGAGCAACCACGTCAGGTGCATATGAATGCTATACATATGATACTCAGGTATATTAAATCATCTCCAGGTGAAGGTCTATTGTTCAAGAAAGACAATGAGATTGTTATCTCAGCGTGTGCAGATGCAGACTACGCAGGATGTCCCAAGGATAGGAAGTCCACCACTGGATTTGCTGTATACGTTGGAAACTCTCTTGTCTCTTGGAGAAGCAAGAAGCAAACTGTTGTAGACAGATCTAGTGTTGAGTCTGAATATAGAGCTATGGCCCAGGTTAGTACAAAAATGATGTGGGTGAAAGCTGTTCTTACATATCTATATATAGAAGTCAGACTTCCTATGGCTCTGGAATGTGACAATCAAGCTGCTATATTTATTGCCAATAATCCAGCATTTCATGAACGAACCAAGCACATTGAGGTTGATTGTCACTATATACGAGATATGATTCAGAAGGGGTTTATTTTTACATCTCATGTTAGATCAGGGGACCAAACTGCAGATAGCTTTACCAAGGTGTTACTTAGAGGGCCATTCCAGAAGTGCTCGTCCAAGCTGAGCATGATCGACATCTATGCTCCATCTTGAGGGGGAGTGTAGAGATATAATTTACGTTATTTGTATTGTTTCATATTTTCTATATTCTTATGGACTCTTGATGTAATTTGCCCATAGGCTACTCCCCTATATAAGACAGCCTAGGGTGTATTGAATAAACGTCTCTCTTATTTTTCCCAACAGATACCGATGTCCAAATCTGTACATGAATATGGTGACGGATTGAATACAGATATATATGTATTTATTTGCATTCCTAATAAGTACAAGGAGTTCGGCGACGACGATAAATATAGAATTACATGAATTAAATGGATTAACTATGCAACAAGCATATCAAACAAATTTTAATTGAAATCAACGTCCCCGTCACTCTTTTTCCTCCCGATCGCAGAGTGTTTGTTCCCCTTCGTGCACACCCGTTCCGTGTGTAGAGGAGAAACCCAATCGAAACTATTAATTTTTCTAGGGGATGGGCAATCCTTACATTATATTTCAACGGGCATGCTTTGCAGTCAATCACACCCCATTTTTTTTCGCATCGTAAAACCCAAACCCTTGGTCCCCTCGACAGCCTCCTCCACTGCACCGAGAACGACCTCTTGGCAATGCCAACCTCGACCGAATTCGATCCATATATTTTACGTTCTCTCCCCAAAATCCTAAAAAGAGGAGGCCATGATGGTCCTGATGAAGGTGTTGAAGGTCTCGAATGTGAACAATGGTGGTATGAGGTGAAATTGGGGGGGGGAGTGTTTGTGTCTCGTGTGGTATACAGGAATTGACCCAACCAGGTACTCAGTATAGCAGTAGGTATTTTCCACCGAGTAAGCAACTTTGATGGATCGGCTACTTACGGATACCTGACCTAGATAATTTTCTCGAGTACCCATAAACATAGGGTCAGAATTGCATGAATGGGTCGGGTACCCGTTTTACCCAGTAATATTGAACACCCCTGCATGGCAAGTCATATGACAATTGCTTTAAAGGAGTTGAAGATGGAGGTAGATAGGGATTGGGTGGGAAGTGGAGGGAACATGTGGATGGAGATGGCAAGAAGCACAAGAGAAGAGGAACTGTCGTATGGAAGGGCCTTTGGAGGATAACAATCTTGGGTCCCCTATAATATTTATTAGGGGAACTCAACTCAACCAGCTGAAGTTGGTCCCATCAACAGCGAACGATCAATCCCGCCATCCCCCAAACCACCCAAAAGGCACCACACACCTCTTTATTAAGAATCATTAATGCCGATCTGGGGGGGGGGGCTAATGATCAACAGGCTGACCACATTCACAACAGCAGAAACCACCGCAAAGTTGAGGAGGAAAATTCGTGTGGGGGGTAAGTTGTTAATCAAATTCGCCCTATGCGGTCTGAATTATTTTTTTTATTAACTACCCTAGATAAGCCGCCTCTTGAAGAGGCGGCTTTGGTTAAGTAAGAGCCGCCTCTTGAAGAGGCGGCTTTAGACCAAAGCCGCCTCTTGAAGAGGCGGCTTTATCGGGCAATAAAACCCAGCGGGCGGCCAGTGCCTCCCCACGCGAACAGAACCTTCTCCCACAGCGAGCCCTTCCTCCGCCCAAGCCCCCCTCCGATCTCCAAGCGGCCTCGGGCTCCCCCTCCCGCCGCCGTACGCTCTCCGGTCATTTTGCCAACGTCCGTTGGCCGCATTTCCGCTATTCATCTCCTTCTCCACCTCAAGGAAGGTATGATTTGTCTATGGTTTAGGGTTTTGGCACATGTTTAGGTTTAAATAATTGTTTGAAATATTTTCTTCATTCTAATACATTGATGTCGACGTAATGGTATGTAGGATGTCTCGAGAAGTTCGTTGTTTCTGTCACTGTAGGGGTACAATATCGAAGTCTAGTAAGGACGTGACCTACGTAGGAGGTCGTATGAAAACCATCAAAATCGGTCACGAAATGTCATATTTGGGACTGATTGAGCACATTAAGTCCGTATTCAGGTTGGATTTAGCTCAAGGACTTGAGTTACAGGTCTTTCATAAAATGTCCCAAGATGGAGCAAGTTTTTATATTGGCTGTGTCGAGTATGATGATGATGTCCGAGAGATTGTTGAATATGCTGAGGAGATGGGTGCTACAGATTTGGTTACACAACCACAAATTTTTCAGAGAGCTACAATGCTGTTCTTAAGGATGCAAGAAGTCTACCAGTTGCGGCATTGGTTTTGAAGACGTACTACAACTGCATTAGCTACTTCTGTGACCGTCACGACGAGGCGCGTAATTGTATTTTACGGGGTGAGAAATATACCAAATACGCGCATGACATGTTGAAGCGTTGGATCGATAGAAGTAATGGCCACCGTTGTTTTCGCATACAAGGAGCACCCTTGCACATGTATGAGGTTGTCACAGGACAACGCATGACACAGTTCGGTCTAAAAGGTGGAAAAAAACAAACCGTCTTCGTTAGTGATGCATCGTGTACATGTCAAAAATGGCAAACTCACAGAATTCCTTGTTCTCATGCATGTGCCGTTATATCTCACTTGAACACAGATGTAGAAGAATATGTTGGGCCATGGTATACTTGGCAAGCGCAGTCGAACATATATGAGGGGTTGTTTTACCCCATTGGTGACAGAGACAAGTGGCCCAGTTTCGACCATCCATTAGTTATTCCAGATGATAGCAGGATAAGGCAAAAGGGTCGACCAAAGAGTAAGAGGATTCACAATGAGATGGACATGAGGGAGAATACCGTGTAATCTCAAAAGAAGATGTCCCAACAGAGCTAGTATGTTAATGATTCATTTCAATTTTTACAATGTCATTATTTAAATTATTTAAATATGAAGTCATTGTTTATTAATTTGTATTGTTGTTTATGAACAGATGGAGCCGGGCCCAGTTGACCGTTCTCTTTTACGCCAGCAGAGGGAGCACCGTTCTACTGTTGTTTGGGCAGGGGATGTAAGTACTTATTTAAACTAATATTTCGTTGAATAATTTTCATAATCTTAGTGTTTTTTTTCCAGGTGTCGAGATGCCTACGGTGCCGACGACGAGAGAGTACACTGAGGCATGTCCCCTTGGACGAGCGCATAGTTGAGCACATTTGCGTAGCGGGTTTTTTGGGCGTATTGCAGATGGATTTCATATCCTTGGACTGGCACCTGATTACAGCTCTTGTTGAGAGATGGCGTCCCGAGACGCACACATTTCACATGCGCCACGAGGAGATGACAGTTACATTACAGGATGTGGCGTACATCTTTGGGTTGCAGATTGATGGTCAGGCAGTGATTGGTCATACTACTTCTCCCAGTTGGGCAGGCCTGTGCGAGCGATTACTTGGGGTCCGGCCTGAACGGCCCAACATTGATGGTGCTCGAGTCCGCATGACTTGGCTACTAGAGAACTTCTCAGTTCTGCCAGAGGATGCCGATGATGATACCATTGTGCGATACACACGGGCGTACATTCTACAGCTTTTTGGTGGTGTGATCTTTCCGGACAAGTCCGGAAACGAGGTCTCCCTGATCTACCTACCTTTTTTGGAGGACCTGGAGAGTTGTGGGAGGTACAGTTGGGGCTCAGCTTGTTTGGCGTACTTATACAGGCAGTTGTGTGTTGCATCGAAGGCTGACGCAGTAGAGATTGGAGGTCCATTGATACTGTTGCAGTTGTGGGCTTGGGAGCGATTCCCCCATATCGCTTCGGTAGTTCACCACCGACCTCTTTGGCAAGGGAAGCCCTTGGGGGCAAGGTGGCATGCAGAGTTTGACATCTCAGCGGAATCTACACATGTGGTTCGGCCATATAGGGATGCACTTGACCTACAGCTAGATGAGCAGGTATTCAGTTATCACGTTATTACATTTTATTTTCAATTATAACGGGTTTTATAATATTTCTAATTTAACGCAGGTGATATGGAGGCCATATACAGAGGACGTGTTGTCCCAGTTGCCATTGTATTGCCGTGGCAATGAGGATTTACATGTGGCTCGTGTCCCCCTCATTCATTTTTGTATTGTTGAGCTACACACACCGGACAGAGTCCTTCGACAGTTTGGGGGCATTCAGGGGGTTCCAAGGGCTAGCGACACTTCATCTCAATTGCATGCAATCGATCTCCGAGGAAAGAGCAATGTGGATTGGACGGAGTTCCATGCAGTCTATATTAGACTATGGAACATCCGTAGAGACTACGTGGTGTCGATGACTCCCATTTCATTGGGAGGACCAGATACGACCGCCGAGTACATGCCATGGTATCGTCGAATAACAAGACGTTTCATTGGTCGACATGGATGCACACTCGATTACGCAGTAAGATAGCATTTACTTGATTTACATTTTCTAGTATGATTTTACATGTTTTAAGAAGATTTGATCATATTGCAGGTGCCTCAATTCGAGGAGATTGTTCGACTTTGCGATGATGGTTCACCACGTATTAGAGAACTTGCTGCTGAAGCAAGTTCTAGGATACGTGACTCTATACAACGACAGTTCCGAGATGGACCTACAGATGAGCATTCACAGGAAGACGTCGATGCAGAAGGTACATCTCATCCCCGTTCACGTGTTCGAGGACGTGGACGGGGACGTGGTAAACAACAAAGGGGAGAGAGACCTTCTGGCGAGGGAGATGTCCCAATTGATACACAACAACCCCCTCAGTCTGGCATAGAATTTGAGACCCCAATTCCTGAGTGTGGGACATCTAGACAGCCTACAACGCCGCCTGCACCACGGAGGGATCGAGCGGAGTCCTTTGGAGTTGAAGGACCCGAGATGACCAATATCGACGACATAGATCGCAACAGTCAACTGCATGGATTTGACCCAAGACCACCGGAGATCACCATGACGGATGAAAGACCTGTCAAATTACAATACAAAAGGAGGAGGGAGCGTAGACTATAGAATGTGATGTTGCCATTTTTTTGTAATGTAAACCAAGCATGTAAATGTTTTTGCAACTATGATCAAGTTACTTTCTATGAATCTCACTATTGTCTTCACTTCACTATTGTCTATGAATCTTATCTTTAAAAGTTGTTCTAATATCATATTTGCTATTACATAGTGTGCATGACGTTCACTTCGCCAACATATCAATTCCATAAAAAAAAAGAGGGGAAGCAGCAGCTCTGCGAGCAGCAGAGCTGCTGCTTCCCCCTTTTTTTTAAGGTTCTGGCGCAAAGCCGCCTCTTCAAGAGGCGGCTTTTGACTAAGAACCGCCTCTTCAAGAGGCGGCTTTGGTCTAAAGCCGCCTCTTCAAGAGGCGGCTCTTACTTAACCAAAGCCGCCTCTTCAAGAGGCGGCTTATCTACGGTAGTTAATTAAAAAAAATAATTCCGACCGCATAGGGCGAATTTGATTAACAACTTACCCCCCACACGAATTTTCCTCCAAAGTTGAGGCTATCACCTCAAAAACTAAGGCATGTGCGAGAAATGCCCAGATGTGGTCCTCACATTCTGGACCCAAAGCAAACATGCCCAGTTTTGGCATATCATCGCCAAGTAGCTCAAGTTTGACATCTAAAGCAGAACCTTTAAGCTTGTATGATCCTTCTTGATGAACATCCCTCTTGACAAACAATTCAAAAAACACAGTTATTCAGATATAAGTTTTGCAGTAGCCTAATTGTAATGGAACAATTAATGTGTGCATTACTTTCCTAGAAAACACATTTGCATTTACAATCACTCAACTTGATTAACTCAAATACTATTTAACCAAATGAATTAGCATTGAAGCATAAGACAAAGATTAACATGTATGGAAAACCTTATACCTCATCTTCACCGTGGATCCAGGGATGCCGTGATCTCAGCAGATACCTTCATCATGCTTTCCCATTCCATGGACTTCACGAGAAATGCTGACATCTTCCCAGCGACCTTTAACATGTCCGGTCTCCGGTCAGCATCCGATTCCACGCAATCTACTGCCACTCTCAACACCTTCTCCGCCACTTCCACAGGGAACGAATCCCGAAGCCTCCGGTCCACCCACCGTCTCACCCGCCTCCTTCGCTCCTGCTCCTCCCACTCTCCGTCCTCCGACCTCACCGCGTCCCTCGCAGTCTCGATCAGAGACACGCTCTCGAGCCTCTCCCCCTCGTATCGGTAACTAACCGGCTCCTCCCCGCTCAGAAGCTCCAGCAGCACCACTCCAAATGCGAACACGTCGGATCTCTGCGACGGGGGGCCGCCGGCGAGGATCTCAGGCGCGATGTACCCCCGCGTCCCCTCGAACCTCGTCTTCCGGTCGCCAGCATGGGCCTCTCCGGTAAGGTCCGCGGCGCAGAAGTGACAGATTTTGCCGCGGAGGTCTGGTTCGGTGACGATCACGGCGGAGCTCGTGAGGCGGTTATGCACGTGCACCGCCTCGTCGGCGGCGGAGGAGCAGTGGTTGTGGATATACTCCAAACCCTGGGCGACGTCAGCGGCGATCTGTATTCGGGAGGTCCAGAAGGACAGGGGTGTGAAATTAGGGTTTCTAGGGTTGCGGAGGCAGTCGGAAAGAGCGGCGCCGGGGACGTGCTCATAGACGAGGAAGATGGAGTGGCCGGCAGCTGCGACGGAAGCGCCGACGAGGCGGACGAGGCTGGTGTGATGGCTGCGGGAGATGGAGTAGAGGAGGTCGGGGAGACGGGATGGATCTCCGCCGTGGAAGTCGTGCTGGAAGACGACGACGTCTTTGTGGCGGAGGGTGCAGCGCCAAGAGGAGGAAGAGGAGGAGAGGCGGTTAGAGAGGAAGTTGTTGGTGGCGGAGCGGATCTCGGAGGGGGAGTAAACGATGGGGGAAGGAGGGAGGAGGTGGCGGAGGCTGGAGCGGGAGATGGAGGAGGCGGTAGCGGCGGTGACGGCGGAAGAGGAGGTGGTGGTGGCGGACGGGTGGTTGTGGGAAGGGGCGGAGGAGAGGACGGAGGAGACGCGATGGGAGCGGGAGGAAGGGAGGGAAGCCAGCACGTCGCGCTTGGACTTGCACATGCGGCTATGGAGGGTGTGTGCTGGAGACGTAACATGGGACTCTTTTACTTGAGAGATGGGAAGGGAGGACAGGGAATAGGGAGCGAATCCGCAGTTGCTGTTAGAGCAGGTGAGGGAATAAAGGTAGTAGTTATCTTCCTTTTTTTTGTGTTTTCCTCTAAATAGTAGTTTTTTTTAGGGTTGGGAGTGTCAATAATTGTGATGTGATGTGATATTAATTATGTATTATATTAATTTTTTAATGATTATAATATATTTTTATGTTAATAAAATATTTTTATTGGGAATAATTAAAAAATATTATACCAAAGAAATTGTAGGGATTACAAGTAATGCCAACTCAGGTTGGGAGGGTTGGAATGAGGGGTATGTCGGTGTACACCGGCTAACAATTCCTCCAATTTTCTGTAAGGTGTATTTGGTAGTGGGTTAGAATATGTTAAACTGGTAGGGGGCAATCCATTTTTGTGTTTTGGTGCTTGGATAGAGAGTTGGATGGGTTTGTTGTGGATTTGGTGTGATATGATTATATTGAATTTTGGAAAAGTAAGTAGTTATTATGATGCGATTGTATTCAAGTTTGGAAAAGTAATTAGAAGTTGAGTAGTTTATAATTTTATATGATATGATGGTATAATATATTATTTTTTGATGGACTGGATGAAAGAGAATTGATTTATATAATTTATTAAAAAAGAGAAAATGTGGGACCCACATTGGAGAGAGAAAGAGCGGGTTAAGGGTAGGGATGAAAAAGAATGTGAATATATTCGTATCCGACCCGCTATCGTATTTGTTTTATACGTATTTTGACATTCGTATTCGTATTCATTTTAAAATGGATGCGGATATGGATATCACTTCGACATTCGCTAAGATTCGCATTCGTATCGTATATTTGTTTTCGTGCATAATTATAGTAATAGATTTATAAATAACTGCGTGTAACAATACTTATGATCGCATTCGCCATTGTTGATATAATTGTTATGAAATTATTATATTTAACATACCTATTTTATGTGTAAATCATCTTAAACATGTATATTTTAGTTAATCTATTAAATATTTCTGTTATTATTCGTATCCGATTCGTATTCATTTTAAATTCGTATTTGTTTTTAAGGATATAGATAACACATTTTTCACATCCACCAGTATTCGTATTCTAAAGTGGATAAGGATATGATTATACCTATATTCGCATCCGTATCCGACCGTTTTCATCCCTAGTTAAGGGGTAAAACCCTCAAAGGGGGTTTACCCCCTACCCGAACGGGCCCATGGCCCTTTAAAGCGAGTCCAATTGTTAGATAATTCCTATAATATCTGTAGTTATACGTATCTAACACTGATCCTTGTCCAAAAGCTGAGGTGTAAGAGATGGTAAGATTACTGGGTTGAAGTGTAGTTTACAAAGATTGCAATGTAATTAGAGAGAGAATATGGGTTATGGTATAATTGGAAGATTTTAAGGACCGTGGCTTAAAATTCCCTTTTTGTTAATGACATCATGTTTATTTTAGAGACTACCTCCTCGACCTTTTAAATATCGTTGTTAACTCCATTGACTCTGTAAAATTGCTAATCGTTATCTCTACAGACCAGTGGTTAACTCTCCCATTTACCCGTTAAATTTAACCGGATTACGTTAGAAAGATGTGCATATTCCACCCTTTAATTAGCAAATTTACAAAAAGATGACTACATTCCCTCACCCTCGCATCCCCTTCCCCTCTACCTCCCTCACCCATCCTCAACATGCCCCACCTCCCTCTATGTGTAACCCGAAGGCCCTCCCCTCCTCACCGCAAGCCGCCTAGAGGACGACCCCTCTCCCCTGCACACCACCCGAAGGTCCTCCCCGCGAGCCTCCCGAAGGCCCTCTCCTCCTCCCCGTGTGTTGCCCGAAGGCCCTCAACACGATTCGTCCAACTTCCCTACACACACCGCCCGAAGACCCTCCCATCCTCATCGCAAGCCGCGCAGAGGCCGATCACCCTCCCCCGTGCGTCGCCCAGAGGTGCGTCCATCCCTTCCTATGTGACGCCCAAAAGTCTTATCCCCCCTGCTGCCCCTCCTCCCCCGCGTTGTTAGACCGCAACCAGTGGATTAAAGAAGCAGGTGGGTTGCATGGAAGAGAAATGAAGATGAAGGGGGGTAAAAGAACGAATGATGGAGAGAGGAATAAATCTAACCATTGGACTTCTTGTGGTTTGATCAACTCACTTTTAACCCAAGCAAGTTAATCCAAAATGTGTCAAATTAACGGTAAGGTAATGGGGTAAGAGAGAGCAAGTTTACGGGGTCAAGGAGGTAATAATGATGTATAGAAGGTCGATGAAGTGATTTGCAAAGTTTATAAGGCTCGTGGGTAAAATCCCTTATTTTTTATGAGTTATGACTATGTGCAATTATTAACTTTTTTAACTTATATAATATCAGTTTATAATATCAGTTATGTCTCTCTTTTTTGAAATAACAGTTGTGCTCCTTTTCTTATTGCATTGTTATCACTTGTGTCTTTCCATTAGTTATGCCGTCAATAAGTTGAGGGGGCATGCCAACCCTTTGCCCCCCCTCCCCTTTGTTCCATATCCATGATCGAGAACCTCTCGCTGCTCCATATATGGAGGGCATCAGATTTTGAGCCTCTTTTCCCATCTGATCTCGAACCTTCTTCTCCAGTTATTTGAACGCCCCCATGTGCTTCATTTGAAGTTCGATCCCCATAGCCTCTTCCTTTTCGAGCTCATGCGATGAGAGACATATGATCCTTTCTCCTATCTTCGTCTGGGATCAAACCCCATCCACTCCCCTGCAATTGAGTAACCTTTGATCAGTTCAAGTTGGTTTTGTATTCTCGATTTGCTGCTCGGTTGAATTGACCAAAAGATGGGCTGAAGTTGTGTTCAAGTATCTACGATTGACTGTTATTTCCAGTTGAAGTGACTATTCCGATGCCTTCGTTATTACTTAATATTTGATATCTGGAAGTTGTTTCAGATTTGTGCTCTGCATTGAGGTTTTTTATCAGTATGTAAAATCGATGAAATGCCTAATGGAGATATAGAACACCCAAATTGATAATAAACTTTTGAAGTGCTTACTTAAACTAAGATTACATTGACAACAACTCAAGTGATTTTGAGATATAATCTTTATTGAATGAACTACTTGTTCTGATTTTCCTCCAGTTCCAACAGAATCGAGAGTAGTATTCATACTTTTGCAGGTCCTTGTTGGGTGAGGGTGAAACCATCCGCCCCAACTCCGATCAGCCCCAAGATCTTTGCCAGCCATTTACGCCCTCTCGCCATCTCCTAGAGGACGATCTCAGCCCTCTTCACCATCACATCACCTGAAGGACCCAATGCGAGTTCTCCCTTCCAAATCGACATACCACACATCAAGATCGGATCTGCCCCAGTCATGTTCACCTCTCTTTTATATATCCTCCACATAGGTGTCCATTCGATGGATCCTGACTTGAAGGGGTTCCAGGTGACGGTGAAGTGGGTGGTTGAGCCGCAAAAGCTGGTGGAGTATGAAGGATGCAATGATCGTGAAGCGGAACCTGCTGGAGAGGAAGATGATAGCGGAGGACGAGGAGGGGGGGGGGGGAGCTGTTAGAACTTAAGGTTCGTTTGGTTGCAGGGTTGGGCAGAGTTGGGTTGAGGTAATATTCACAGGGGTACCCCCTCCTCACAGTTTACTATTCACCTAGCCCAACCCAACCTAACCGTGCACCTCCCAATCCTCCTCACAGTTTACTATTCATAGGGGTACCCCAACCCAACTCAATCATGCCCAACCCTGCAAACAAACGAAAGGGTCTAGAGGGGGAGGGGTCGCAGGAGGAGGGGATCGGAGGTGGTGGTTGACCCATATAACACAACCAAATCATTGAAAATGAGTCAGAATAATTTGGGTCATTTAGGTTTTGAGTGGGGTTGGACCCAAACCATCTTTCTTCAATGGGTATTGGGTTGGTTGATGAATCTAATGTCTTCCACTCAACCCATCCAAATAGCCCAAACTATTTCTTTGGATGACAAAAAGTTTAATCTCACCCTACTCAACTGATATATACTTAATATATAATATCAAGAATTCTAAACTCATTTATGTTTCCAGTGTACAACTCATATTCTCCAGTCCAAGTTATTAACTTATTAACAACCTTGTCTCACTAAACATTATTTCAGTTGTTGTTATGTGTTGTACTCAATTCTCTATCATCCTTAATATTATCATTACATACTATAAATAGTTGAGAGCGTGTCTTATTACCATACAACTATGCTCTAATCCATATCCACTTC
This sequence comes from Ottelia alismoides, assembly GCA_037367405.1. Lineage (NCBI taxonomy): Eukaryota > Viridiplantae > Streptophyta > Magnoliopsida > Alismatales > Hydrocharitaceae > Ottelia > Ottelia alismoides. The sequence continues at coordinate 549,566 of JAZKJV010008082.1, read as the reverse complement.
AAGTGACATAAATTGTTCTTGAAAAATCCATAATCTTAACTGAACAACTCCACATCAACTTGAACACATACCAATCTTCTTCATCCATGTTGAACATATTCCTTTAATCTTCTTCTCTATTAAGCTTCATACATGCTTACTTTACACTTTTTCTATACATCAATGGTCCCATCATTACTTGACCTTCAATTAGCAAGATTTTTCACATGGGTAATTTGGTTTTCACCCAACCTAATAGGCTCAAATCGGTCGCCCAAACATCTCAACCCAATCTAATTTGGTTGGGTGATTGGTGTCATTTTTGCAACCCAAATCGAACTCAACCCAAACCAAATAACCCAGGCCCACCCAAACCAACCAAATACCCACCCCTAGTTGGAGGGTGATGGATCGAAGGAGGTGAGGAGGCATCTACCCCTGGCAGAAGTCAAGAAGGGTAGTGATAAAAACCTTATTTTTAGAATAATATTAACTTTTAAAAAATAAAAGAAAAGGATAAGATAGAAATTGTTTAGGTAAATTACAAAAAAAGGCTGATCTTTACATAGATTCTCAAATCAGGGACTGATATTTAGTTTGTAACAAATAGGAGATCAAAGTTTAACTTAACGTTCCAATCCCCAACTCCGTCCATGGGCGGCTCAATCCATAGCTCTACTTGACGAAATTACCCCTGACCAATTCCAACCTTTCCCAAATGGAGCTTCTGCTTGTGGAAGAGGTGGAGGATGACAGCGGCACACTTCTGCTACGCGCTTGGAAGCTTTGGCATGGCTTGCTCCTCGGCACAGACGATCATTCAAACCATCAAAAAGGCCTTCAACAACACCCAGTTTAACATCACTATAGCCAACGGCACCTCCAGCGCATGGGGTTCCACCTTGTCCTTCGTGTTCGTTATCGTGTTTATCATCTTTGTGACGAGGCCCATCGACGCGTGCATCATGAAGAAGACACCCAAGGGGAGGCCCCTGAGCAATCTCAACTTCATTGCGGTCATTGACTTGGCGGTGGCGGGTGGGTTCCTATGCAGCGCCATTGGGCACAATCTGACTTCTGGGGCGCTTTACGTCGGGCTCGTGCTACCGACAGGTCCTCCTCTAGGATCGACGTTCGTGGATAGCTAGAGGGTCTGGTGTCCATTCTATTCTTCTATGTCTTCTTAGCCATATTTGGGTTGGAGACAGACTTCTCCGCCATGTTTGCTACCATTGCTAAATGCAGGGGCCTGCATGTGATCAACTTGTGTGTCTGTGTGATTATTGTGGCATCATGGTGCTCAACGCTCTCTGCAGCGGCTTCTCCCTCCACGAAGCCCTCACGCTCTCGGTCATCATGAGCGTAAGGGGCATGGACGAGGTCACCATTATCGACAGTTGGATCAATTCCGAGGTGAGACTACATGCCATTCGGTCTCCATCAGTTGGATGCATCTGAATTGGAAGAAACGAGTCCTACCTGGTTATTGTCGTCTCCAAACCTTTATACTCTTAAAAATGTTCAACAGAATCTTACTAGAAATCACAAGATATGAAGCGTGCAGCAGCAGAAGCGTGCCACCATCATCCTCCTCCCCTTCCACAAGCAGAAGCCGCCCATGGACGGAGTTTGGGTGAGGGTAGAATTGATTAGGGATAATTTCGTCAAGTATAACTATGGATTGAACCGCCCATAGATGGAGTGGGGACAGGAACGTTAAGCTAAACTTTGATCCACATTTGTTACAAACAAAAGATCAATCTCTGATTTGATAATCTATGTAAAGATTAATTCTTTTTTGTAATTTACCCAAATTATTTTTTGTTAATAATGATAATGTTCTAGAAGCCTTGAAGGAGTACACAGCAGAACAAGAAAGAGATGGTCAAATCCATCTCCCTTGAGTCCCCCGAGTTGCAGGAGAAGAATTACAACAACCTGATTGGCCTGAGATTCTCGACATAGATAATAATCCAAGAGGCGGATTGTCTGCTCTAGCGTGTAGTGCAGCAGATTCTGCTGCAATCGCTCGAGCCGTTCGATCTTGATCGATCGGTTCACATGATCTTACACTTTTTGTGGTCCGTAACGTGCAAAATCGTATGAATCACTTGACCAAATCGAGCGGTTCGAACTATTATAGCAGGCATAATACCACAACAGAGGATCCTCTCCATAAAATCCAAGGGATTGCCTGATACTCATGAGTGAAATTTTTCGGCTTCTTCCACGTTTCCAGGAAGCTGCTTTTCTGCTATGGCTTCCATCACAGAACCCAACACGCCAACAATATAGAGGAAGGATTCTCCGATGTTGCAACAATCGTAATCCTGTAAAGAAAATCCCTATGTTTTATCACAGAACCCAACACACCAACATCATTGCTCTATAGCAGGGAATAATTTCAATCGTTTTTGCTATTAAAATAAGATGATAAAAATATATAACGAATGTTATTCATTGCAAAATTAAATTAAAGATGACGTCGGGAATCTGAAACGAGCATGTCACATTTGTTGCAACTTTATTTTTCATGCACCGAATGTTCTTGTTTTTGTTTATTTATTGAAATTTGCATTAATCATCGATAATTTAACAATTATTAGATATCGACCGTTATTGTATAATTAAATGGAATCATATAGCAATGAACACGACGTCGTAAATTTTTCAAGACAACGAATAACATTTATTATTATAAATTTAACAAGAAATTAAATACCCATACAGTATTTCATTTTCTTCAAATCCAGCTGCTTAATGAGCGAAACGAATATATACGTGATACACAACTTCAGCAACGAAATACAAGTATCCATTGTGAATTACTAAGGGCAAAAGATAATTTTTCAACAAATGATATCGGTCAAAAATATAACACCGAATATTGCTACCTTCTTCTCTTGTGGTTGATATTTTCCCCGGCCCATCAAATGAGACCTTCTTCCTGGAGGAACTGTATCATTAGTCGACTAGGGTTTGCTATGTGTTGAAAACATGTGCAGGGAAATCTGTCCGTCCACGTTGAGGGGGTCAAGTGTAAGGATTGGATCAACAACTAGCGGTCATCCATTCAACGGAGATGGTGATGGTCAAACTCCAAGAATGGTGAAGCTCAGTTTCCCGCGTTGTTTCTTTCGTCGCCATCGTCGTTACTGCAAAGCAGGTGGATACACGTACAGTACAGCTGCCCAACGTGGATTGGTTCTCTCTCTCTCTCTAGATTTCTATTGATTACTGCATGTAATAATGCAATTAATCCTGCGTAGCTCGCCCATCCCAATCTGTCTTCCCCGTGAAGTAATACGAGCGCGGATCGTCTGCTGTATCCCCACACCAGCAGACTCTGCTGCGGCCATGGGGAGCCGCTCGATCATGATCGAGCGGTTCCCACGAATTCCCCCTGTGTGTGGGACCGGATCAAAAGAAATTCGTGGGAACAGCTCGATCATGATCGAGCGGCTCCCATGGCCACAACAGAGTCTGCTGGTGCGGGCTACAGCAGACAATCCGCGCCCGAAGTAATACTCCCAAGAAGTAGACGTGTCTTTTAAGATCCGCGGTAATCACTTGACATTAGGTCCAACTTCAACAGGTTGCTGACCAGGGGTTTAGGATCGGAGCACGGATCCTCTGCAGTACTGCAGAGACCAATTGTAAAAAGGATCCGCCACAAGCCGCTCGATCAAATCGAGCAGTTCACACGAAATCTGGGTATTTTTGAGCCCTTACCGTGTGAACCGCTCGATCTTGATCGAGCGGCTCGAGGTGCCTGCAGAGGATCGCGGGTGTTAGAAATTATATCAAAGTCGAGATCCTTGTAGTAGTGGAAATGACTACGTAAGAGATAGAGATGCCCTCTTGCGGTGCTTTTTTTCTTTGTAAAAATCGACAAGAGCATGTCCCAGTGATATATAACATCTTGTAGGACCCTTAGGTTGTCGATTTGTCTTAATTTATTCGTGCGATTCTTGTCTTGAGGATATATGTGCGTGAACAATAAATTACAAAATCCAAGCTTTATTTTAAATTGTATTGCTTGCAGTTGGAATTAGCTTCATTGCTATACTGCCATACCATAAGGTATACGCAGTTGTACATACCATCGGGTATATAGCTGTGCATACCAAAAAAATTCCACTTCAAAAGCAATCAAAAACAATGTGGAAAGTAAGGAGCAGACTCTCCGCATAGTTGTTGCGTAGGGCTATCAAAGATTGTAATTCCAAAGCTATATGCTTTCTTTCCCTGCTCTCCTGACCTTCTTGTAACCTTCTCAATACTATAAGATTCATATCTTATTTCTTCAACATTCAACAACTCCTCTTTTTTTGCTATTGGAGCAACCATAATCTCATCATACGAGCCTCAAATTCTAGTTCATCCTTGGCATCAGAAGTTCCCTTCAGAGTCTGTCTTGAGCTTCAATCTGTTGCTATTGTGTCAAGACATCCCCCTTCAAATGCGGTTGTTCTTGTTACGTCAAAGGAGTAATTGCTACAGGAGAAATGGTAACTGTGCTCGGTAACAAGGAACCGGATTGTCTGTTGTGGCTATAGGAATCGCTCGATCTTGATCGAGCAGTTCGTACGATTTTATACTTTTTATGTGCTCGTACCGTGCAAAATCATGTGAACCGCTCGATCTTGCGGTTACAGCAGGCACAACACTACAACAGAGGATCCTCTCTACAGTAACAATCAGGTGCTGTCGTGTTAATCGTTGCTGTACAAGTGAGGTAACAATGGCAAATGCTGCAGTGAAATCCACGATCGAGCCCTTTGCCTCTCCAACATGATAAAAACACTAACAGTTAAAAACACATGATGTCCAAACTCAGAATCTATTCGTCATTCCAAAGCATCCAAGTTATGGGACATGTAAAACACCTCCACCACGGTGTGTGTTGCGCTGCCAGGACATCATCCACGCCATAGAGCGAATTCTGCACGTCGCTATAAGGTCTAACTTGCGGGAGCAGATCCTCTATTGTTACAGCATCTGCTGTAACACAGGGGAGCCGCTCGACCAGCATCGGACGGCCCTCGGAGGAGGTTGAGGATGGCTGGTGCACATCCTGATGTTGATCAAGCGGCTCCCCTATGCTACAGCAGGTGCTGTAACAGTAGAAGATCCGCTAGCTCTGCTAACTTGCACCGAGTAAAAAATGAACCATTGTGCATAAAATGCTTATATGTGAATAGGGGAATAGTGATCCCACTATTGCAAGAAAGAATGAGGGGCAGATGAGGCCGGGGCTCAAGTCGGAGGAGGGAGGGGAAGTGATAGAAGAGGTCATGGTGACGTTCGAGGTGGAAAAGGAGAGGGGGTGGTTGAGGAAAGAAGATGATAGGGAAGACTGATGAAAAAGATCGGATAATTAACATGTGTACCCCGCTCTATTCTTTCCACTTATACTTGTGTTCAAAAGTTAACATCTGTTTGAGAAGGGAATGTGCATCAACTAACTGTTAATGAAACAAGAAGATAACGATACAAGTATTATAGCAAGAAAATTAAGGGTGTGATCATTGTAATTGTGAAAACTCAAAAGGACATGAGGGTAGAAATCCCTTAAATTTACTCTTTTACATGGAATGAGAATGAAAAATCAATAAATATTTTTCTTGGTACCTTTTTCGACAATTTAAATTTGAAGCGTAAGTCATTGCATATATGTTGATTGATGATATTGCTAAGTATTCAATCAAGAAGGATGGATCATACTAGTTGAGAATATAGATCGAAGGATTAAATAACTCAATAGTATCCATCTAGTACTAACATGAGAGTACATTATAATAGAGGGGGATTTGTACTTCATAACTTTGGCATAAGGATCTTGGTAGTTAGTCAAACGAGTCCAGTTGAGTTGAGTTCTACAAGTTGTAAGAGCCAATTATCATTGATAACAGCTTGGACATTACAGATGATATTAGAGCAAGGTTCCTTTCTAAATTTCTAATAGTGGAAAAGGCTATACAAGAAGTAGAGTCATCCAACCAAATAGATAAGAGTAAAAAGCTACCCATAAAGTGCAACTACCAATATTACTAGTAGTAAGTAACGAGTCATATCACAGCGAGGATGTTACACATATCATTATGGAAAGGTTGAAACACCCTAAATATAGTTCCACATCCAATAATCACAAAGTATAAATGTGTTATAAAAGAGAGTGATTAAACAATTTGGGTGGTGATTGAACAAAGTCGAGTTGGTCCCGAGCTTAGTAAGTTGTCTAGACCAATAACCCTCGACAACATCCGAGTTCTAAGCATAAAACATTACAGATGATCTGCATATAACGTATAAAGATAACTAAAGTGTAATTGAGGTTTGTTCATCGTTCATGTTGCTTTATTTGAGTGGTAAAGAAATGATAGATCATGCAAACATAATCATAATATAGATATAAATCTGATGTTATTATTCATCCACAATTATTTTTACTTCAGGACAAGCAAGTCAACAATGAAGGATAGAGTTATCATTTTTTTATCAATTACATTGTTGGAATTGTAAGTGTTGCTCAGGACGAGGATCATTGCATTTACATAATCAAAAATATCTTAACATGTAATTAAGTCTGACTTATATTGAAATAGTGTCATGCAAAAGTGCTCAAGCTTTACCTTTATATAATTTCGTGTTTTTTTGTCATTTGAAGATTAATTTGCATTCTTGATATATTAGGTCAATGCACATATTGATTGTTTACCTTATTTTCTATATAATACTTATGACAACATGCCACTGATGTACATGTTAAGTTAGCATTTGTTGTCTGCAAATCAGAATTGTTGCTTTGGAGGATATGATGAGAGGAATTGTAATGGACGACATTGATGTAGATGCAAAGATCTTTCGACGAAAGGTGTTAAGTTTGGAAATTTGAAATGTTTTTAAGTATCACCCATGTTGACTTTTCTTTTGATCTTTAAGATAAAATAGCTAGGAACTTCGGATCGAGATGAAATTCGATAGGTACGTAGAACAATTAGTGTAGATTGAATATATATGGAGGGATTTTTCATGAAGTTTTTGCAAAATAAAAAAGCCATTACAGCAGGCTCCGCTGTAGAATCCTCTACAACATAGGATCTGCTTCCTCTACCTCTTGTTGGGATTTGAAAATCCCATTGATATGGACATTAACAATTGCCATTAGTGCACCTTGATTGCCGATTAATTAGAGAATAAAATCTCTTTATGATGAACAAAAGAGGAGGGTGAATTGGCAACCATTTTGGTTGTCTAGCCAAATATAATAAGGTCAAGGGTCCCCAAACGACACATGTTCTCTTCTCTATTATTTTCCATCGACAAGAGAGAGCTTGAGAGGCATACGTTCGTGAGGAAGATCCGGGGTTGCTTCGTGGGTTGATCGACGGCTCCGTCAAGCATCATAGCAATGGCATCAGGTACTCTGTTACCCTTGAATTCGGATCGATTTCTATTTTAACAAGTGGTATCAGAGCCATACCGATTTCGATTCATAGGGTTTTACATGTATATCTTGATGTACATATTCGTATTTTTTTTAAATCGTGTTATGTGCTTCGGATCGAAGGTATTTTTCAATCCTCATTCGAGTGATTCTAACATAGAAATGCGTGGTCATTATATCTCCAACCGTTAGCATTGATTATCATTATTGCTTTCGTTTGTTATAAAAAAACGATCCTTTTTTGTTAAGCTCTATCAGGATTTTTAATTATTATTATTATTATTATACAAATGAAGATCTCGTGTATACAGTTCTGATTAGATGTATATTTTTTTTATTGAATGGGGGATTTCCGTTTACGGAAATTTGGCGCAACTAAAAATCTCGTTACCTTGTTATTTTTTTAACCATGCGTTCCTACTTGTGTAGCTAATTGAATAAAAAAAGGGGTTTTGATGGCATTCACCCACGTTGGGGTTGCTCTTCCGATGCCTTATTGATTTTTTTTAAAAAATCATCTTTGTTTTTTTAACCATCATTCACCGTTTCAATTATCTTCTTTTTCATATCCATAATTAAGAGTTGAAATTAAAAGGTATAATTTAGACTTATAATGCAAGCTTGCAATCGCGGTTGTCTGTTTTTTTTGGACCAATTCAAAGCCTGTCTTTTATATTAATTACATTTATTTTATGTGTGTGAACATGATAATACCTTCAGAATTTATGGAAATATATGTGGTTATGGATTTTCATTTACGGAAATTACTATTTTTGATGTTGCCGCATTGTTTTCTTCCATTCACAGTAGAATTAATTAGTACCTTATTGTCATTTGTATATTAGTTTTTTTTAGGTGAAACATTACAATCCATTCACGACAATGAGGCCTCTCATTATATTAGTTTAGTAAGTTGTATTAATGTAGATCATGTTTTGACAATTGTTGACTAAATTCATTTGGCTTTAAATAAATAAATAAATTGCCTTTATATTTTTTTTGGTGTCTGTGGTGACAAATCAAATATCTGCTTAAAAAAACGATTGTTGTCATTAACATATGACTTATGTATGGCTTCAAGTTTTTTTTCCAGATCAGTCATAAGACATAATTACAATATCCCCAATAATATAATTAAAGCGAATAAGTCACCAAAGTGACCTCTATCGTCAAAATTGTATTATTGGAGATATTTGGACGGATCTTATATGTGTTATAAATATTATCCTTCTCAAAGAAGGGACAATATTTATTTAAGTGTATCACATACCCGTGATGATAATTGAGCAATGATTATAAAGTTCCATGTGAGTAATGAGACACATCCAAAGATGGTCTCACTTCTTGACAGGATTTATCGTTGACGATTGATCATCACAACAAGAGTATCACTTACAACTAACATTATTGTCCAAAGACTTAATAGTTAGTGTTGTGCTTGGTATCTTGCTTTTCTTATGGCTATATTTACAAATTCACGTTTATGAACCATACATTAATTTTGTTTTCTTTTGTTCTTTATTTTATAGCTTCCGCTTCCGCATCTACTATCTCTGCCACTTTGAATTCCATTCCCGTGCTTCAGGGCACAAATTTCAAGGCATGGAAAGAGAGCATTATGATACTGCTTGGCTGCATGGATTTAGACCTCGCACTTCGGATGGAGACTCCCGCTCCTCTTACGGAAAATAGTTCTTCTGATGAAAAGAAGAACTATGAGAGGTGGGAGCGCTCTAATCGCATGTGTCTCATGGTCATAAAGCGCGGCATTCCGGAAACCCTTAGAGGGATTGCTGAAGAAAAAATAACTATGGCTAAAGAATACCTTGCTAAAATTGAAGAACGTTTTGCGAAAAACGATAAGGCAGAAACAAACACTTATTTATAGCGCTTGATTTACATGAAGTACACCGGCAAGGGAAAAATGAGTGAGTACATTCTTGAAATGGCTCATATTGCTTCAAAGTTACAGGAATTAGAACTAGCAATATCTGATGATTTGTTAGTTCATTTGGTTATGTTGTCACTTCCATCACAGTACAGCTAGTTCAGGGTCAGTTATAACTGCCAAAGGGAGAAATGGACTCTTAACGAGCTCATTTCGTACTGTGCTCAAGAGGAAGACAGGTTGAAGCATGAAAAGCCAGAAAGTGCTCATTTAGCTATGAACTCTAAGGATAAGGGTAAGAAAAGGAAACAAATGAGTAATGCTGCTGTGACAGGTCCAATAAAGAAGAATAAGGATGCAATTAGTTGCTTCTTCTACAAGAAATCTGGACACGTCAAGAAAGATTGTGCCAAATATCATGCATGACGCGTGAAGAAAGGTACAATTCATACTTTGGTTTGTTCTGAAGTTAATTTAGCTTCAGTTCCAAGAAACACTTGGTGGTTAGATTCCGGTGCCTCTACTAACATAAGTGTTTTAATGCAGGTCTGCCTGAACTACCGAAGACCAACTGATGTTGAAAGATACATCTACGTAGGTGACGGAAAGAAGGCAGAAGTCGAGATTATTGGATTTTTTAAGCTTTTATTAGGACTGGTCATTATCTAGAGTTAAAGAATACTTTCGTTGTTCCATCTTTTAGACGAAATTTGATTTCTGTTTCTGCATTGGACAATTTAGGTTATTTTCTAAATTTTGGAAATGGAAAATTTAGTCTTTCTTTTAACTCTTCTATGATTGGTACTGGCTCCTTAGTTTCTAATGGTAAGCTTTATTTGCTTGATACCATTGCCTCGTATAATGAATCTACGGTTGTTGAATCGAGAGGCACTAAGCGAAAATCCGCCTTAGAAAATTCAGCATCAATTTGGCATAAGCGTTTGGGTCACATATCCAAATCTAGAATTGAACGACTTGTATCTAATAACATCCTAGATTCATTAGATTTTACAGATTTAGATATATGTGTCAACTGCATTAAGGGAAAACAAACCAAATCAAGGAGATTAGGAGCCAATAGAGCTTCTAGTGTCTTAGAATTGATACATAGTGATATATGTGGTCCATTCCCTACGGCATCATGGAATGACCAATATTATTTTATATCATTCATAGATGACTTCTCAAGATACGGTTACCTATATCTCATTCATGAAAAGTCACAAGCTCTAGACGTGTTCAAATCATTCAAGGCTGAAGTTGAGCTCCAACTCAATAAAAGCATAAAGCGCATCAGATCTGATCATGGTAGTGAATACTATGGCACATATGATGGTTCAGGTGAATAACGCCATGGTGCTTTTGCTTTATTCCTGGAAGAATGTGGAATTGTTCCTCAGTATACTATGCCAGGTTCTCCTAGCATGAACGGTGTGGCTGAGAGACGTAACAGGACTCTTAAAGATATGGTGAGGAGTATGATAAGTCATTCTTCCTTACCAGTGTCCCTCTGGGAAGAAGCATTAAAAACAACGGCTTACATTTTGAATAGAGTACCAACGAAAGCAGTTGCAAAAACACCATATGAGCTCTGGACTGGTAAAAGACCTAGTCTAAATCATTTACGTATATGGGGATGTCCAGCTGAGGCAAGGCCTTATAGGCCAAATGAGAAAAAATCTGACTCCAAAACGGTGAGCAGCTACTTTATTGGTTACTCAGAGCGATCAAGGGGGTTACAAATTTTATAATCCCACACTTAAGAAAATATTTGAAACGGGAACCGCAACCTTTTTTGAGGATGTGGATTTGGAGGGGAATATACATATTAGGGATATTGTCTTTGAGGAAGAATCAATCACGATTCCTGATGTTGTGATTGAAAATGCTCAAGAATGCATTCCAATCATTGGACAAGAAACAAATCAAGAACCTCAAGATGACAATATTCAACAACCCCTCATAGAGGATTTTGCTACTCAAGATCAAAATCAACAACCTCAAAATTTAAGGAGATCTATTAGAGAACGAAGGAGTGCTATTCCGGATGACTATATAATATTTCTTCAAGAACAAGATGGAATTAGGGAAGATGATCCAATCAACTTCCATCAAGCCATGAAAGGTCCTAACTCCGTAAAGTGGATCGAAGCTATGAATGAGGAATACAAATCGATGCAAGACAATCAAGTTTGGGATCTTGTACCATTACCAGAAGGTGCGAAACCCATTGGTTGTAAATGGATATTTAAAACCAAAAGGGGTTCAAATGGTAATGTTGAAAGGTTTAAGGCACGTCTTGGAGCTAAAGGATTTACTCAAAGAAATGGAATTGATTACAAGGAAACATTTTCACATGTTTCTAGTAAGGATTCCTTTATAATTATCATGGCATTAGTTGCGCACTTTGATCTTGAGCTTCATCAGATGGATGTTAAGACCGTCTTTCTCAATGGAGACGTTGAGGAGGTGATCTATATGGTTCAACCAGAAAACTTTGTTCAGGGAGATGCAAAGAATATGGTTTGTAAATTAAAGAAATCCATTTATGGACTCAAGCAAGCATCCCGTCAATGTTATCACAAATTCCATCAGGTAATTATCTCATTTGATTTTGAGACTAATCCAATGGATGATTGTGTATATCACAAGTTTTGTGGGAGTAAACACATTTTCTTGGTTTTGTATGTGGATGACATACTGCTTGCTAATAATGATCTGAATTTGTTGCATGAAACAAAGAAATTTCTTTCAAATAATTTTGAAATGAAAGATCTTGGGGATGCTTCTTTTGTATTAGGAATCCAGATACACCGAGATCGAAATCGAGGAGTACTTGGATTGTCACAAGAGAACTACATTCATATGGTACTTCAAAGATTTGGCATGCAGCTTTGCAAACCAATCGATACCCCAGTTGCTAAAGGATACAAATTCAGTCTCAATCAATGCCCTAAGAATAACCTTGAAATTTAGAAAATTGGTAAGATTCCTTATGCATCTGCAATTGGGAGTCTTATGTATGCACAAGTGTCCACACGCCCGGATCTAGCATTTATTGTGGGCATGCTAGGCAGATATATGGCTAATCCAGACATGGATCATTGGAGGGATGCCAAACGTGTCATAAGATATCTTCAGAGAATAATACAGACTTACATATCAAAGGTCGGATACACTGGAGATCATTGGACATTCCGACTCAGATTTTGTTGGATGCCAAGATAGCAGAAGATCCACTTCGGGATATGTATTCCTAATGGCTGGAGGAGCCATATCATGGAGGAGTGCTAAACAAACAATTGTAGCATCATCCACTATGGCGGCTGAATTCATAGCATGTTATGAAGCATCGAATCATGGAATATGGCTAAAGAATTTTGTCAATGGGGTGCGTATTGTATGCAGCATCCAGAAACCATTACAATTATTTTGTGACAATAATTCGACAGTGCTTTATTCCAACAGCAACAGAAGCTCAACCAAGTCAAAGCATATTGACATAAAGTTTTTTGTTGTGAAAGAGAGAGTACAAAGTGGATAAATTTCCATAGAGCATATCGGGACAAATTCCATGGTGGCGGATCCGCTAACCAAAGCAGTGACACCCAACATATTTCATGAACATATGATTCATATGGGTGTTGTATCAAATAAAGATATCCACTTCTAGTGGGAGTTTGTATTATTTTGCTCGACCCTTTACAGTTTTTGCTATATTTAAAGTTCAATAAATTTCTGCGCAGAATAAAGTATTTGATATTGATTCAACATTCTCTCACTAAAGGGTCTCCATTAAGAATATGGACCGTTCATTACAAATGCAACTTTGGATATAGATCCAAATTTATTTATTTATTTGGCATTGATCCATGTCATTTGGCTGTGTTAATATTGGTGACCATTGATGGGTTTAAACGTGCTCAATACGATGAATACCTCCTTGATCTCATGTTATCATAACTAATGGACAGGATTGTTCAGTTATATCTCGATTGGTGGCAATAATCTTTGAGCTCATACAGTAAGCACATTACATGGTCATTGTCAATGTCCAGTGGGAGATTGTTGGGATTTGAAAATCTCATTGATATGGACAATAACAATAACCATTAGTGCACCTTGATTGCCGATTAATTAGAGAATAAAATCTCTTTATATTGGACAAAAGAGGAAGGTGAATTGGCAACCATTTTGGTTGTCTAGCCAAATATAATAAGGCCAAGGGTCCCCAAACGACACATGTTATCTTCTCTATTGTTTTCCATCGACAAGAGAGAGTTTGAGAGGCATACGTTCGTGAGGAAGATCCGGGGTTGCTTCGTGGGTTGATCGACGGCTCCGTCAAACATCATAGCAATGGCATCAGGTACTGCGTTACCCTTGAATTCGGATCGATTTCTATTTTAACACCTCTACATAACTTCTTTTTATGGAGTCCTCGTTTAGATTTTCAGCTCGTTTCTTCTCTTTATTCTAAAATTTTCAGCATGTATGTCCTATATTACAACATTAAAAGAAATGATTGAAATGGTGAGCTTAGAAGTGATTGTCATCTCCTGACAAAGTCCTCGTCAACCATTTTGTCGAGAACACTTGCTAGACAACTTGTACTTGTTAAACGTTCAGTTGTTAGTGAGTAAAGCATGATGAGGACATGTGCTGGATAAGTCCTCGCCAACTCGACCGAGCTAGGACTTGCGCTCACTCCCTCCTGACTACCAACTCGCCATGTAATTATTTAAAGATAACAGAGAATACATTACTTTAAAGGAAAGTAGAATTATGTATGATTGCATGCACGAGAAAATGGGATTTGAATGCAGGAATATTCAAAAGTTATGGTTTATAGCTATCGATGGTATATACAAGTTGGCATTTTTAGAAGATTTTTCCTTGGTTAATATGATTACTATCTACAATGTGGAGGTAGTTTCACATCAATTGGAATTGCTATGAATTTATATAAAAAAAATCAGTGAAGTTTGTACATTATATATGTGCATGCAATAAAGAGTTTTATTTTCTATTTTCCTTTTTTTCTTGATCTAAGTTCTTTGGTATTTTTCTGCTTACTTTTATATGCAAATTAATGGTTCTTACTTTCATACACGTATTTAAAAGAATGTTGTATTGATGGATGCATGCATGTGTTTGTTAGGGTGTGTTTGGTTGGGGGGTTACCCCCATTTTGGGTGAGTTATCCCTCAAAACCTATATTCCTAACCCACTAGTGGGGCCCACCATCTTTTTATCAAAAAAAAAATATTGACCATCATATCATCTAGAAATCATAAAATACTCAACTTCTACTCATTATTTCAAACTTCAATACAATCACATCACAACAACAACCACTTTTTCAAATTTCAATACAATCATATCATAATAACTACCTACTTTTTCAAATTTCAATACAATCATATCACACAAACCCTCCCAACCTTTAACCCACCAACCAAACACACAAACAAAAAAACGAGTTATCCTCCCCAGATAACCCACGAACCAAACACACCCTTAAGGTTTAGCTCAATTTTCATGTATTAGCTGGATGAAACTTTGTTCATCAACATGCGACCATCCCCGGTTGTCCTCCCATATTGGCAATTTTCTTGTAGTGAGTTTTTCATTCTCAAGATTTGTTTTTGAGCCCAAGCTTCTTAGCTTTCATTTATCCTAAGACCAAGCTATAAGCTAACACATATAAGTTTTGTAATCATCAAAACAAACCCCGCTGCTACTTATTCAAGCACAATACATAATACGAAACATTCATAAATAAATCACCGCCAGAAAAATCTATTGAAATATCACCAACTCTTGTGTTAGAAGTTATTATTCATAATAAACAGCACCACTGATAAACTTTGAACTTGCAATCAATTGCTAACCTTCCCGGTATGGGCCTATTCTATGGCAAATATAGAGATAGTGGAGCTTCTTCCTCTTCACAAGAGGAAACAAGAGCCGTCAAGCAGCAACAATAACATAAGAACCCATTCAGTTGGGGGTTACCCTTCAATTTGGACGGGTTACTCTCAAATCCCACAATCCTAACCCACTAGTGGGGCCTACTCCCTTTCCATAAAAAAATATATATTATACCATCATATCATCTAAAAATCATAAAATACTTAACTTCTACTCACCATTCCAAACTTAAATACAATCACATCACAACAACTACCCACTTTTTCAAATTTCAATACAATCATATCATAATAACTACCAACTTTTTCAAATTTCAATACAATCACATCACACAAATCCTTCCAACCCTTAACCCACCAACAAAACCACTAACACAAAAACGGGTTATCCTCCCCCAGATAATCCCCCAACCAAACGCACCCTAAGGGTGCGTTCTTGTATCGGGTTAAACCACCCCAAGGATGGTTTAACTCCCCTACCCCATATTTTCTCCCTCCATGTGGGTCCCAGTTTTTATCTTTTTAAAAAAATTAAATAAATCAATTCTCCATCATCAATTCCATCAAAAAATAATATACTATACCATCATATCATATAAAAATTATAAACTACTCCAATTCTACTCACTTTTTCAAACTCCAATACAATCACATCACAATAACTTCTCACTTTTTCAAACTCCAATACAATCACATCACCCCAAACCCACTTCTAACCCACCCCCAGTTTAACCCTCTATCCAAACACCAAAACTCAAAAATGGGTTACCTGCAACCAGTTTAACCCATCTAAACCCACTATCCAAACACCTCCTAAGAGAAAGGAAAATACCTCATAAAAATACAATATCTAAATGAGAAATAAAAAAAAGAAAAGAAAAGAAAATTGGAGGAGAACATGGGTAGGATCGAGGAGTACTGGAGAAGATATCTTAGAGTGATTATTAAAAAAAGCAGTATCAAGAAGGGTCAAAAGAAATTATTCGACGGTTCTTCGAGCCATTGTTCGACCCAAAATCATATGTGCATCAACATGGCTTGTGTTTCTTTGGGACTCATCGGAGTCTACATCAGATCTCATTCTCAGACAATCGCTGATTAGATATGCAGATGTTGTTTGTCGGGCTAAATACTTAGCCCATGAAAATTGGGTCCAATGTACGCCCATCAGGCCCAATAGTCTTCCAGACGGGTCCTGCTGCCTCTCGACGCCGCGAGCCAACTCGTGAACATTCTAGAAGCTCTTGGGGAGACCTCTCTCCAGGCCTCGCCCTATAAACAACCGCCACGTTGTCCCGTCTTCCCCAGAGAAACAATGTGAGAAGGAACTAACAACAGGTTTGGTTGCAGGGTTGGATAGGGTTGGGTTGGGCTGGGTGAATAGTAATCTGTGATTAATTTGTGAATAGTAACCAGGGTTGGGCCAACCCTGCCCAACCCTGCAATCAAACAGGCCCTAAGGCTGTATTGGATAGTGGGTTTAGGTGGGTTAAAGTGGTTGCAGGTAACTTATTTTTGGGTTTTGGTGTTTGGATATAGGGTTAAACTGGGGGTGTGTTAGAAGTGGGTTTATTGTGATATGATTTTATTGAAGTTTGAAAAAGTGAGTAGTTATTGTGATGTGATTATATTGGAGTTTGAAAAAAGAGTAGAAGTGAGGTAGTTTATAATTTTTATATGATATGATGGTATAATATATTTTTTTTTGATAGAATTGACGATAGAGAATTGATTTATTTAATTTTTTAAAAAGATAAAAAGTAGGCCCTACTTAGAAAGAGAAATGAGTGGGTTCTCCTAACGAAGTGAGTGCATCCGTAGTTGGTTCGACCTCATTTCCCACAGACGACATGTCGCTGATTCCGACCTTCTTCAGGCGCCCTTCCGACGTCTTCGACCCCTTCTCCCTCGACGTCTGGGACCCCTTCCGCGGCTTCCCCTTCTCCTCCTCCTCCTCCTCCTCCGGTGAGGTCACGGCGCCCTTCGCCCGCGCCGCACACGTAGACTGGAAGGAGACCCCCGAGGCCCACGTCTTCAAGGCCGATCTCCCGGCGCTCAACAAGGAGGAGGTGAAGGTCGAGGTGGAGGACGGGAAGATCCTGCAGATCAGCGGGGAGAGGAGCCGCGAGAAGGAGGAGAAGACGGACACGTGGCACCGCGTGGAGTGGAGCAGCGGGAGGTTCCTTAGGAGGTTCCGGCTCCCCGAGAATGCGGAGGTCGATCAGGTGAAGGCCGCCATGGAGAACGGGGTGCTGACCGTGACGGTGCCGAAGGCGGAGGCGAAGAAGCCCCAGGTGAAGTCCATCGACATCTCCGGTTGATCCCCAGACATACAACATAACACTGTGTAATGAAGATAAGGAACTCTCCTGCTGTTGTTTGTTGGTCGTCGAATCCGTCGTCTGTGGTCTCCATTTCGTTGTCTCGTTTGCCAACTGCCATATGGATTTCTGCACATGTATCTTCTTCCTTTTTCTTTTAAAAATGGAGGTGACGATCCTCCTGTGAGTGTTCTTGTATCGAACACATGTGACTGATAAATAAATGGGTGTCATTGCTTCTTGATGTCCTATAAATATCTGTATGCCTGCAACGGAGAATATGGAGATATACCATTTCTCTTGGTGATGTTCTACTACAAACGTGGATAGATATTTGATCGCTTGGTTAAGTTTCACGACAGACATGGATAGCTGCTTATCCTGATGCGACAGATAATCTGCGAGCTGCCTAATCAGGATGGGATTTAGTCTTGTAGAGGCGTCTGCAGGCAGAGAGGCACAAGGGTGATCGTCTGGTCGGATCGCTTTGAGTCCAAAGTGGATGGGTCGTGGGTCGGGTCGAGGTTGGAATTTTTTCCTCCGCCTGGTCTGGCCCGATTAATATGAGTTCAGATTCAGATTGGTTCAGCTCATCGAAAAATTGGGTGAAAGTTTGGAGGAGGAAGAAAGACGACAGAATGTACCTAAACTATTGATGGGACATTGATGATGATTAGTTGATAGTTGTACGAAGATTATTGGTATCTTTCACAAATAATCATTGATTTATAAGCAGGCACGTGACATACATTCATAATAAGCTTAGGGCCCGTTCGGTTCGGGAATAAGCATGAATAAAGATGGGGAATAAGGAGAATAATGGTCTATTCTTTGTTCGGCTGGAGGATAGGAATAAGGAGAATAAGGTGAAATAAAGGTAGGTAAGGTGGGATAAAGATAAGAATAAGAGTGAAATAAGATGGAATACTGGGGAATAGTCGTACCACTGGGAACCGTGTCGGGAGGAGAATTACCTCTTATTCCAAGGCTTATTCTCCTACGAAACATGGCCTTAGGGTAATTGTAAAATTGAAAAATAAGGTTGTTCTTGCTTTATTTTATGGTGATTTTTTTCTTCAAAAATACGGTCATGTATTTTCATCACTATTCTTTTAATATGGCATTCCAATTTTATTAGAAATAGATATTTATATGTTGTTCATCTAGAACAAGTAATTTTAACGGTTTAGAATTTTGTAATCAACATGTTCTAGATAGAGGGTATAAAAGTGTCTATTTTTGATGAAATTGAAATGACATATTAGAGGGATATATTGATGAAAAAACATTGCAATATTTTTGAAAAAAAACAAAAAAAATCTTCAGAAAATGAAGCGGGAGCAGCTCCATTGAACCCGTTATAAAAAGGGTTTGACTAATTTATGATTTCGTTTTTAAATACGATACAAAGGAGCTTAATCTTTTTTTTCCTCAAATACAAGTCTCTGTAATCATCCGTGATCATTTTATGTCGACATTACATTCTAAAGTTTAAAGTTTAGAGGTCTCTTTGTTATTTTAAAAAAATAACGTCCTTGATTGGGAATTGACCATAGTTGGGACTTTTTTATAAGTTACCCATTTAATTTAACTAAGATAAATAGACAGCCTAAAATTTCCAAAATTAATAATAATAATTTTAAATATTAAATGACGTTGAATTGATTAAAGCCTTCTATGTCCTTTGACTTGTATATCTGAAGCATTGAGGGTAGTTAAATTCTACACAAGTTAAAAAATTATGAGAATTTATTATATTGCGATTTTCTTGGAACGTGATGTTATTATGTTTTGAGCATTTACGTGAAGATCTTATCCTTATTAACATCTAAATATTGTAAATTGTATATTAGTGTTGACTTAAAGTTATATATAAAAACTCAAATTATATTTCTGATAATTTATAATGCCTTGAATATAAACATGAGAAGATTGACTTGGATGTTGACTTGGATGACATTTTGAGGAAGACTTCGAGAGTTAAATGCCAAGAAATATAATCTAAAAGCACGATTAGGACATATGATGATGTGCCCATAAATATGATATGATGCACCAATCAATTGACTCGTCATGGTAGAGGACAAAAATATCGGATAGACCATAGTACATCGGAAAGACGGATACTCGATCTTCAAATAAATGTCCTTTGAAGCAAGGAGTGTTTACATCTACTTATGAGAACAAAAAACCTAATTCAACTCTTAGACTAGATTGCCAAAATATGCTATAATATATTCGCAAACAATCCATGTGTATGTCATAAATCAAAATAACATCCAATAATCTTTAAACAAAGGAGGCAAAATCAAAGATTTGCTATGTGTGAAATCTAATTAATTTTTTAAAGAAAGAAAGGCCTCCATCATATTGGTGCATGCCCAAAAATTCATCATTAATCACCTTTTTAAAGAAACATACATGCCTGTGACAGTCGAAAATATATTTAAAAAAGAAAAAAAACTAGAGCTACATCATCCACCCTTCGACGAGCGCCTTAACATGCGCCACAATATTGTCAGCAAACACTCTCTCCATGCAGAACACATCACCATTTCTGGCCAGCCAAATCGCGCATAACAGTGCCAAGCATCCAGAATGCTCTCTCAACGTGCCTCTCCATCTTTTGCCTATGGATTCCCCAAAACCCACCATGAAATTTGCTAATCTCCTAATCGGAGCAGATGAAGATCAAAGTATGGGTGGACTTAATAACTAGCATGCTAGAGATATTTATTGATGGTGTTGATCTTGCATGTATTAATAAACATTGTAATATAATCGAAATATAATGAACATGGAATGGCTCAGTGGATCTTGTGAATATTGTTCCGATTGCCTACATGCACATTCTGTTGTGATCTTTTGATATAATGCTTGTGAAATGCAACATGAATTTGTGACAAACAAGAAACTCAATGAAAAATGACATTAATATTACGAGTGAATAAGCTTGATATGTAGGTAAACATTGACATGAATTTGCTTTCTAAATTTTCCAACCACCTTATCCTTTTTTTCATAACATGACAAGCTGTATTTATGCTTATATACCTTATGCCGATCCCAAAGTGTGACATCACAACTAAAAGAAAAAAATATGTGAGAATTTTTATATATTAGATTACTGATAAATGAAGGAAATTATTTGAGTAACATGGAGTCGTACAATTTAGATTTTAGATTCTATAAAATATGGACTAATCTTCTAGTATGAGATTTAATAAAAAGGATATTATACGATCTAAAGTGAAAAAAATTAGTTTGGAATAAATAACATGAGCATGTAGACGAAATTAAATATTACAATCTAAGGAACTCAAGATCTAGAGTAGAGTAGGTTTGGGTATAGTGAGTGGAGGCTCAACTACAATCTAAGGAAGAAAGAGAAGTCTATATGCAATATACAACTTTGTACTTATTTACGCAGGGGGCGTTTGGTTCGGGAATAAGCTGGAATAAAGATGGAGAATAAGGAGAATAATGGTCTATTCTTTGTTCGGCTGGAAAGATAAGAATAAGGAGAATAAAGTGAAATAACAATAGAGAAGGTGGAATAAAGATAGGAATAAGGGTGGAATAAGGTGAAATAATGAGATGTGAATGTGAATAGCCGTACTCTTGGGAACCACACCGAGTGGGGGAATTGACCTCTTATTCCAGTGTTTATTATCCAAACAAACAGGACCTTAAGGCATATTATGTTTAATTACTTAAGTCAACATGCAAGGAAGTTTTGTCCTAATTGCTTGAACCATGTATGGATATATTGAGTAGTTATTAGGGATGCAAACGGACGGATACTGATACAGATATAGTTATTATTGTATACTATCCGTTTTTGAATACGAATGAGGATGCAGATATGGATATTGATGGATATTAAAACTATCTTACCATATCCTTAAAAAACATATACATATGTAAAATGAATACTGATCGCATATGAGTAATATTAGAAATACTCTATATAATCGACTTAAATATATACGAATTGGATGGAAAACACATGATATAAATTTACTAAATGTGTTTATATCATAAAAATTATACAAATATGGTAAAAAATGTACATAATTATGTTATATATGATTAAAATAAATCTATGACTATATTTATATAGGAAAATGCATATATGAATACATATATACATATTCAGATGTTTGCAGATATCAAAACGATATCCATATATGTATCAATTTTAAAACGGATACATATACGGATGTCAAAATCTGTATAAAATGAATACAGTGGCAGATAGGATACGAATATTATCCGTAACCGTTTGCATCCTTAGTAGTTACGCATTCACGTGTAATAAGTGGAAGCAAGGGCGATTTTAGGTTTTTGTTGGGTTAAGATTCTTCTTGTACTTACCTTCCGTCTACTTGACGATTAAAGTATAATCTTCAATCATGTATATTATGATTAGAAAGAGATTAAACTCGATTGAAAACTTATATATTTCTAATGTCATGCTTTGGTAATGTTGCACGTATAAGATTGGTGGTACAATTGCATATTTTTAGTCATTTGAAGTGTGGTTTAAATGTCATAGTTGGTTAAAGTTTACATTTTTATCGTGTTGATTTAGTGGTGTAATAGCTTATTAGATTGTTAATATTTCATTAAATGACATCGGTTGAAGTTGCTCATACTTTACATATTCACTTTGATATAGCTATATATGTTTGCTTCATTATGATAGATTGATCTCATTCTTCTTTTGTGATTAGATAAAAGCACATATTAGGACAGAAATGTTGCGTTTTGCGTGGAATGAAATCGTGATTAGTCTATTTATATTTTAGGAATTTTATCACTTGCTCCCCTCTTATATATTACAATACCCCCCTCTTTTGAAATATTAATTGTGCCTCTCAATTTTTGTAGTTTTATCACTTCTACCTCTGAGTTAGTTAATGTCCATCAGTGCCCCAAACGGACATTAACTCTTGGGATACTAGGGCAAACATGTCTTTTTCATATTATACATATAAAATATACATAATTAGTTTATACATATAAAGTATCATAATTTATTTTATTTTAATATTCAAAATTAATTAAAATATTAAATTAAACTAAAAAATTAAAATTCCAAAATATATAAAATATTATATGCCTGTGCAAAAAGCTTTATAAAAATATTGCATCTTATAGATATAACAAAACCTATAAAATACACATCGAAAATAAAATCCAAAAAGTGCATACACATTGCACTCACCTCAATTTTTTCATTCACATTTGGATTAAATTTACATAATTTAAATCCAAATCACATCTAAAAACTCCACCTCTTTCTTATTTTCAACCTATTACCACAACTAAGTTAAAAAATAAATCAAAATATTTTCACATAATACACTTTTAGTGTGGAATTTTGAACAACTGTATTTTTGCATGATGCTAACTAACATTAGTTGACTCGAGGAGAAAATTAGCTGTCAACCATATGATACGATGGTGAGAAACTATCTCTAACTAATTAGTAGAGCTTATTCATTAATTAGATACTCTTGAAGAAAGGTTTCAAGCTCAATTCTATCCCTCTCATTGGAAAATCCAAGGATAGAAAATGCCGACAATCTTAAAAGGAGTAAGACTATCGCTAAGGCGATAATGATCTTAAAAAAATCATAGTTATCACTTCAAGTGGTGCACCTTTATGACTTTATAAAGGCTTTTAATTATCATAGAAATGATAATAATCCTAAAAGGTATAAGGTTATCACGAAAGAGATTACAATCTTCAAAGGATCACATATCAATGCAACCTTTATGGAGAATTTCAGTTATCAAAGGAGTAATACCATCTTAAATTGGAAGGTTATCACAAAAGGAGATATTTATCACTACAAGTAATATGTTTTTATAAATGATATTTGTTATCACATTAAGTGAAAATAATCTTAAAAGGAGTAAAGTTATCGGGAAGGTGATAAAAAATTTAATAGGATCACACTTATCACTATGCGCAATACACCTTTACAAAGGATTTCAATCATATATCACATGACGTATAACAATCTTAAAATAATACGATTATAATGAAGGCAAAATCAAACTTAAAATTAAGGGTTACATTTATCATTATAATGGATGCACCTTTATAAATATTTTAATTACAAATTGAGCAATAACTATCCTAAAAAGGAGTAAAGTTATCGCGAAGGTGTTCACAATCTTGCAACATACTTATTGCTATGATTGGTGCACCTTTATTAAGGATTTCGATTATAGAAGGAATGATAACAATCTTAAAGAAAATGTCGTAATTGTGATCGCTATCATAATTTTTAATTGACTACAATTTTCCCACAAGTAATAACAATTAAAAAGAAAATTCGAGCAACGTCAAATTTATTTAATTTATCTATCTTATAATCTTATTTTATTACTCACTACAACCCATCTTTGTGGGTCTCTACTACAATACTAGGGTATGGCATATGATTGCCCTCAACAATGTTCCGATCTTTTATTCTCAAGTCCCACATAGGCATTTAATCATGTTGTAGTTGTTGAGATTTGTCATGTGAAGACTAATTAATTGAATACAAATAGAAAGCATTGCTGATGTGGCTGATCTCCATGCTGCCTTCTGATTGGCTGAGAGCTCTTGGGCTGGATTGCTGAGGCGTCTGATCCACCTCCTGCATTCTGATTGGCTGAGAGCTCTTGGGCTGGATTGCTGAGGTGTCTGATCCACCTCCTGCATCCTGATTGGCTGAGAGCTGATGGTGGGGATTGCTGAATGCTTTGGTATTCTTTTGTTGTAGTATAAAAGGAGCCTTGTGGCACCACATATTATATCTCAACTTCATTCAAGCAATAGTAGAGAGAGTCTGGTGTGAGCAAGTGGAGTAGGCACATTGCCGAACCACTATAAATCCTTGTCTTGTGCGATTGTGCGTGCTTTCTTCTTCGATTGTGATTCTACTCGTGTGGTGCTTGATCGGATCCGTCCTCAACAACTGGTATCAGAGCAAGGTTCGTAGATCAACCTCTACACAGATGGCGGAAGAATTGAAGGTCAAGATCGAGAAGTTCAATGGATCGAACTTCGCGTTATGGAAGATGCAGATTGAAGATGTTCTATATCAGAAGGATCTCTATCTTCCGATCGAATGGAAGAGGCTGAAGCCATGAAAGATGAAGAGTGGAAGGTCCTAGATCGAAAGGCTCTAGGAACGGTAAGGCTCAGCCTTGCTCCATCGGTGGCTTCAAATATCGCAAAGGAGACGACGACGGCAAATCTTTTTAAAGCTCTTGAAAAGATGTACGAGAAACCATCAGCATCAAATAAGGTGTATTTGATGAAGAAGCTTTTCAATTTAAAGATGAGTGAGAACTCCATGGTGGCTTCACACTTGAATGATCTGAACAGTATCATCAACTAGTTGGAGTCTGTGAAGATCGTGTTTGATGATGAGGTAAAAGCTCTTTTACTCCTTTCTAGTTTACTTGATAGTTGGAATGCTTTAGTTGTAGCGGTTAGCAACTCCTCTGGATCTGCAAAGTTGAAGTTGGAGGATGTTGCTGGTCTTCTTCTTGGAGAAGAGGCACGACAAAGACGTCTGGGGAAGAACACTCGTCAGGTTCTGCCTTGAATACAGAAGGAAGAAGCAGGAAGAGCTACAGGAACCAAAAGCATTCCAGGGGAAAGTCGGTACGAGGAAGATCCAAATCCAGAGATCTGAAGTCAGTGGTCTGCTGGAATTGCAACCAAAAGGGGCATTACAAGACAGAATGCAAGGCCCCAAGAAAGCAGAAAGGAGAAAATGACAAAGGTAAGAACACCCTAAATCTTACTGATGATGATGATAGCGATGCCTTAATATGTGTTGCAGATGCTAGAAGTGAGTCATGGATTGTGGACTCGGGTGCTTCATTTCATACCACTCCACAAAGGGATATCCTCCAAAATTATGTGAAAGGTGATTTTGGAAAGGTATATCTGGGAGATGATGAATGCTGCAGCATAATTGGAAAGGGAGACATTGACATATCCCAACCCAATGGTGGCTTCTTGAGATTGAAGAATGTTAGACATGTACCCAGTCTAACAAGGAATCTCATATCTGTCGGACAGCTATCAGAAAGTGGCGTGGTGACATCATTCGATTCTGATTCATGGAAGATGTCAAAGGGATCATTGATTCTTGCTCGAGGTAAGAAAGAAGGAACCCTGTATGTTGCACCAAGTTCATATGACAGGATAAATGTTGCATCATCTGGGTGTGATGCTAACACTTGGCATAGACGGCTTGGTCACATGAGCGAAAAAGGAATGAAGATCATGCAGAAGAAGGGAAAGTTGATGGGATTGCATACCTTAGATCTGGACTTCTGTGAAGATTGTATCTTGGGAAAACAGAAGAAAGTCAGTTTTACAAAGACTGCAAGAGTACGAAAAACTGAAAGACTGGAGCTGGTTCATACAGACGTATGGGGTCCATCTCAGGTACCTTCCCTTGGCGGATCTCATTATTTCATTACTTTCATTGATGATGCAACTAGAAAACTGTGGGTTTATTTTATCAAACATAAATCCAATGTATTTGAAACCTTCAAAATGTGGAAGGCCTTAGTTGAGACCGAGACATGTTTAAAGTTGAAATGTCTCAAGTCAGACAATGAGGGAGAATACTGCAGTGAGGAGTTTGAATTATATTGTGCCAAGAACGGGATCAAGAGATTGAAGACGGTTCCAAGAAAGCCCAGACAGAATGGTGTTGCTGAACGCATGAACAGGACTCTTCTAGAGCGTGCGAGAAGCATGAGGTTACATGCAGGTCTACCAAAGCGACATTGGGCTGATGCGGTGAATACAGCTGCATACTTAATCAATCGAGGTCCGTCTGCTGCTTTAGATGGGGATCTTGCAGAAGAAACGTGGACAGGCAAGGAGGTAACACTTTCTCATTTACGTGTCTTTGGATGCATAGCTTATGTTCACATTGAGCAGGAAAACAGATGAAAGCTTGATCCCAAAGAAAGGAAGTGTATCTTTGTCGGCTACGGTACAGATAACTATGGATATAGATTGTGGGATTTGGAGAACAAGAAGACAGTTAGAAGCATTGATGTCACATTCAATGAGTCTTCCTTATACAAGGATGAGTTGATAAAAGGAAAGACAACGGAAGAGCCATACTTTGTGGAGTTTGATGAAACTCCTGAACAAAGCACATCACAGCCAAGTGATGAGAATGTTCAAGCCATCCTACAAAATAATCCGCAAACTCCGGTACTACGGAAATCTTCCAGAATCAGCAAACCCACTACAAGTTATTCACCTTCTTTGAATTATTTATTGCTGACTGATAATGGTGAGCCTGAATGCTTTGATGAAGCTATACAAGGTGAGGCAAGAAATCAGTGGGAGTTAGCCATGGATGAGGAGATGAACTCCCTCTCAAGAAACAAAACGTGGGACTTAGTCCCACTACCGAAGGGAAAGAAGGCTCCGCACAACAAGTGGGTGTACAGGATAAAGGAGGAAGCTGATGGTTCCATTAGATACAAGGCTCGGCTAGTGGCGAAAGGCTTTCAACAGAAAGCAGGAGTTGATTTCACAGAGATCTTTGCACCTGTTGTAAAAGTCTCAACCATAAGAGCAGTATTGAGCATTGTTGCAGCTGAGAACCTACATTTGGAGCACTTGGATGTTAAGACAGCATTTCTCCATGGAGATCTTGAGGAGGACATCTACATGCAACAACCAGAGGGCTATGTAGCTACTGGAAAGGAAGACATGGTATGCAAGCTCTGAAAAAGCCTTTATGGCTTGAAGCAGGCACCGAGACAATGGTACAAAAGGTTTGATGATTTCATGAGAAATACTGGATTCCGCAAGTGTCATGCTGACCATTGTTGCTACTTCAAGAAGCTTGGTATGTCTTACATCATTTTATTGTTGTACGTAGATGACATGCTTGTTGCAGGCTCATGCAAGGAAGAAATAGCAAATCTGAAGGCAATGTTGTCTAAGGAGTTTGAAATGAAGGACCTAGGTCCTGCAAAGAAAATCCTTGTAATGCAGATTAGTAGAGACAAGAAGAAAAAGAAGCTGAGATTGTCTCAATCAGATTACATCGAGAAGGTACTAGAGAGATTTAATATGAAAAATGCAAAATCTACTCTAACACCTTTAGGAAGCCACTTCAAACTTTCAAAGGAGAAAGAACCCGCTACGAAGGAGGAGCATGAGTACATGTCAAAGGTACCCTACCAGTCTGCTGTTGGTAGTTTGATGTATGCAATGGTTTGCACAAGACCAGACATCTCCCATGCAGTGGGAGTTGTGAGCAGATTCATGGTGAATCCTGGCAAGGAACATTGGGAGGCTGTGAAGTGGATTTTACGTTATTTGAGAGGTACCTCTAACGTGGCATTGTGTTATGGTAACACTGAAATTTCCATTCGAGGTTTTGTGGACTCAGATTTTGCAGGAGATATCGATGGCAGGAAAAGCACAACAGGGTATGTCTTTACCCTGGGGAGTGGAGCCATTAGCTGGATCTCTAGGCTCCAGAAGATAGTGACCATCTTGACCACGGAAGCAGAATATGTGGCGGCAACTGAAGCTTGTAAGGAAATGATATGGTTGAAAGGTCTGATGAAAGAACTGAATAAAGAATGTGAAGATTGTCAATTATCCAGCGACAGTCAAAGTGCAATTCATCTTGCAAAGAGTTCCGTCTTTCACTCGAGGACTAAGCACATTGATGTGAAGTACCACTTCATTCGGACACAGCTAGAAGATGGTCAATTTAAGTTGAAGAAAATCCACACACTAGAAAATCCTGCTGACATGTTCACAAAGTCTGTAACAGTGGAGAAGCTGAAGACATGTTCAACTTCTATTGGTCTTCAAGCATAGAAGACAAGGGAAAGCTCACACCATGACTACTGAATATGTGGTGTATGCTACAAATCAGTCTTCAAGTGGGAGATTGTTGAGATTTATCATGTGAAGACTAATTAATTGAATACAAGTAGAAAGCATTGCTGATGTGGCTGATCTCCATGCTACCTTCTGATTGGCTGAGAGCTCTTGGGCTGGATTGCTGAGGTGTCTGATCCACCTCCTGCATTCTGATTGGCTGAGAGCTCTTGGGCTGGATTGCTGAGGTGTCTGATCCACCTCCTGCATCCTGATTGGCTGAGAGCTGATGGTGGGGATTGCTGAATGCTTTGGTATTCTTTTGTTGTAGTATAAAAGGAGCCTTGTGGCACCACATATTGTATCTCAACTTCATTCAAGCAATAGTAGAGAGAGTCTGGTGTGAGCAAGTGGAGTAGGCACATTGCCGAACCACTATAAATCCTTGTCTTGTGCGATTGTGCGTGCTTTCTTCTTCGATTGTGATTCTACTCGTGTGGTGCTTGATCGGATCCGTCCCCAACAGTAGTATCAACAAGAAGCAACTATACTTATAACATCACCCAAACAAATTATAATATTTACTTATATGCAAACTAGGAAAAGTAACTATATCCAACTTGTATTTTTGAATGTTGGTGTACAAGTGCAATAATATTAAGTTTTTCAATATAAAACAAGAAGGGAAGATGAACAGTCATAAGCGCTTGTTAAGATTAGGATCATAGTAGGATTGAGAATTTTAAAGGGATTGGACTTCTAATCCTAATAATAATTAAGTTGTATACTATGTATAGTCCTAATGTGAATAGAACTATGGATATGTAATTGAGCTATATATAGAGGGAGATTGAGGCATTAACTCCACACCACAACAAGATGGAATACTACAAGAAAAAAGAGGGTGGGAGAGAAGAGAAAGGAGAGAACGGGGAATGGTGACTGTTGTACGCTCTGTTCTTTGTGATTTTCTTCTCCGGTGGTCGCGGAAGGTGAGCAACCATCGTCATATTATGATATTATTCTTTTTCATGTACTTCTGTGGTAGTGATCCATTGTGCATCTACATATGTATCCGGTGGTTCATTCCCACTAATTGGTATCCGTAAGAGGTGCTAGGATTAGAGTCATATTACGATTATGACTCCTAATGAGGGGACTCATAATCCTAATAGTAGTTGAGTTGTATTTTATTTATAGTCCTATGGAAATATGATTATGGTTTTGTAATTCGTCTATATATAGAGGGGGTGGGAGGCATTGCCTCCACATCATCACAAGAACAGTGTAACCCATAGAGAAAGGGGAGAGAGTGAGAGAGAAGAAAGAGATGAGAGAATGAGGGAACGGAAAGACTTGTACTCGTTCTAATTTATAGTGATCTTTCTTCTCTGGTGGTCGCGAGAGGTGACCGACCACCGTTATATTTGCTTGTTCTTCTATTCACGTGTTTCAATGATGGTGATCGATTGCGTATCCACACCCCTCCAAGGAGATTCGTATCCCCAACAGCCGGTATCCGAGAGGAGACGATACCATAAGGTCGTGTCTCAACAATTGAGATCAGAACTTGGTTCAACAGGAGACGGTACCAGTGTGTGTCCCCAACAACACTATTACATCATTCACAAGTTTAGAGCATATTCATAGTCACCAACATCAATACTCAATTATCCACTCCATACCTTAACACTAGCAGCACCAATTCCTTACATGCACTCATCTCAACTATAACCCCAAATAATCGAAATTGTAACATTTCCGAATTGTAGTAGCCATTAGTATTGGTTCCTTAGATAATGAACTATCGATATGCCTTGAAGACTCATTAGGATCAGCTACATTTTGTAAATGGATTTTGACCGATCTTATTAGAAGAATCATTGAACCGTGCATCTTACACAAACACACATACACTTGCGTCCATGTAAGTCATCGGTTATCTGAGAGCCTACTTTTGACATAGCATCGTCTCCTAAGATTTTTGATATCATGTACTCCGATGTTCTACACAGTGAGACCTCTTTCTACCTTTGATTTCCCCCTACTTCGATGAGGTTTTTCCAAGTAAATCATTGTAGATTGTTTGTCTGCTTAAATTTCTCACAGAAACCTTGGTTAGTCATCACATTTGTTCATATCGCGGTCAACATTATTATGGCTGGTACTACTAATCTTAGCAAGTTAATCAATATTAAAGTGAAGAGAAAGAATCTGATAGCAAACCTGAGATTATAAAAGTCCAGATTATTAATACCCGTTTTAATGGACCTGTCAAAAATCTATTTATAAATTAAAGCCCACTAACTTTGGACCTATTTATTTGGGGCCCAAACAGGAACATTCCAGACGGGCCAGTTACCCTCTCTCGACGCTGCGCGCCAACTCGCGAACGCTCTGGAAGCGTCGCTGTTGACACATCTCCTCCTATAAATAACCGCCACGTTATGCCTTCTCTCCCCCGCAGCAGAAAGAACGTGATTACGTGAGAGCTCCCAAAGCAGTTGAGTGAGCCAATAAGCATCCGTAGTTGGTTCGACCCCATTTCCCGTAGACGACATGTCGCTGATCCCCAC
Organism: Ottelia alismoides; assembly: GCA_037367405.1. Lineage (NCBI taxonomy): Eukaryota > Viridiplantae > Streptophyta > Magnoliopsida > Alismatales > Hydrocharitaceae > Ottelia > Ottelia alismoides. The sequence goes on along the minus strand of JAZKJV010008082.1, from coordinate 518,525 downwards.
CTTCTTCGGGCGCCCCTCCAACATCTTCGACCCCTTCTCCCTCGACGTCTGGGACCCCTTCCGCGGCTTCCCCTTCTCCTCCTCCTCCTCCGGTGAGATAGCGGCGCCCTTCGCCCGCGCCGCACACGTGGACTGGAAGGAGACCCCCGAGGCCCACGTCTTCAAGGCCGATCTCCCGGGGCTCAACAAGGAGGAGGTGAAGGTCGAGGTGGAGGACGGGAAGATCCTGCAGATCAGCGGGGAGAGGAGCCGCGAGAAGGAGGAGAAGACGGACACCTGGCACCGCGTGGAGCGTAGCAGCGGGAGGTTCCTTAGGAGGTTCCGGCTCCCGGAGAATGCCGAGGTCGATCGCGTGAAGGCGGCAATGGAGAACGGGGTGCTGACCGTGACGGTGCCGAAGGTGGAGGCGAAGAAGCCCCAGGTGAAGGCCATCGACATCTCCGGTTGAGCCCTAATTTCTATGGACGATTGCACTCTTGCTGTTGTTTGTTGGTCTCGAGTCCTTTGCGTTTTTGGTCTCCTGATGGTGTGTGTGAGCAGTCTCTTGGTCTTTTAAGGTCTTTTTCTTCTCAGCTGTCTTTTGTTCCAGGGTCTTTCTTTGTATAAATCGGTCAGTCCTCTTATACGAGTTTGCTTGGTTGCGTTTCTACCTTGTTTTGTGAGATAATTGTGATGCGTGCAGATGATTGCCTTTGCTTGTTATTATAAAAAACCAGAATAGTTGGGAATATCTTCGAATGTGATGGGAGCGGAACTAGTAAAGGTGTATCCTAAAATAAAATTATGGCAGGCTGCCAGCTAAGGATGGCTACTCTTCATAATTCGAAATTTATTTGTTGAGTTGCGGGTTTGTTCTACAATAACCTCTTAGATTCAAGAGATCATTCAAGTGTAGCCGGTGGATTCAGATGATGATAAAAAGCATGGGCTTGAAAGCCATGGGAAGATATTAACTTGGAAAGATTCGTACGCATTGTCCGGAAAAACCTCGTGCCAATACAACTTCCTGAAGATAATTACAATCCATAGTGGCAGGCAGTTGGTTGAGAAAGAGTATTACTTTTCTGCGGAAACTGGGGATGAAGTTTACAGAGGGCATCGTCTGTTGTGGAGTCTGTGCAGCAGGTAGACTCGTGGGCCGCTCGATCTTTGATCGAGCGGTTCACACGAATTCACACAGTATGAACCCACAACAAGTGTGAATTCGTGTGAACTGCTCGATCAAGATCTAGCAGTCCACGAGTTCACTCCAGAATCTGATGCAACAGACTCTACAGCAGACGATCTGTTTCCTTAAGTTTAAGCACTTCAATGGTTCACCCTCACGCACACGGTCAAGCAGATGTAAATCAAGGCCTTAAATGTCGGTTTCGGTCACCATTTTGGTATCGAGCAGAACAGAATTTTGATGGAATTTCGACCGAAATTTCGATTATTTCGATCATTTTTTGTACTAGGACCCCCACATTTCGGTCATTTCGGTCATTTCGGTCGAATTTCGATTTCGACTGGATATTAATATTCGACAGAAATTCAACTGAATTTCGCTGAAATTTGAGGCCATAGATGTAATTAACTGAAATCTGGTTAGGATATCAAACCACTGAACTGGACATCTACAAGGCAAACACCATTCATGCTCGCATACGACAGGGAGTCTCATGTACCAATATAGATTGACTTGCCCTTGTACCGATCCTAACCAATATAGATTGACTTGCCCTTGTACCGATCCTAACTATTCGAGTCAGCACTGCTAGGAAGCTGACAATAGATTTTTATAATCTAAGGGGTTGTTTGACAGAGGAATAAGGGTGAATAAAGTTGGATGGATAACGCTTACGTTCATTTGGAATAAGAGGATAATGACAAATAAAGGTGAATAAGGATGGATAAGAGGTAGTTTTTTACTATATTATGTGTGGTTGGCACAGGAAGAATAATAATGGATAATGTTTGTAAGTTAGGAGGAAGAAGGATGGATAAGGGCGGAAGTTAGGGGGAGGCGGTTGTGTGGTGGCGGGCAACGAGGGAGGTTGAGGGCTAAGCTATCACTCCTTTCGCGAGAAGGGTTCCATGGCGCAAATAATGAGATTAGCACGAGGGTTAGGAAGTGAGGGAGAACCCACCTTCCCATCTCCCATGTTGTGTTGCAAGGGAATAACCCTTAAGAGTAGGGGCGTGCATGGAGCGGGTACCCGACCCATTCAACCATGAACTGTCCCGATCCGTCATCACTGGGTCAATCGGTAGACCCGACCCATTCCAACGGATACCCGTTCTAGCGGGTACCCAAATCAGTTGAACGGGTAACGGGTAACCGTGGGTACCCACGGATCACTATCATAAATTAGACATGTTTATCTCGGATGACTGTTTGTATCTCTTGCAGGTAGCATTATCCAGAAGCACATGAATTATGGAAGAGATCATCGTTCCACATGTCAATTAGAGCTGAACAACATCGAGTCGTTGCTCGGAGACAGTTCATTTGGGCCATCTTTGCACGACTCATCTGGGGCATCGAGACGAAATATCGACCACCTCCTGACAATCCAATCAGAGCACCGCATGGATTATCCGATTTTGGGAAAGAACGATATTTATACAAAATTCCCATGTATCATCAATGATTATTTACTTTGGCCTGTTTAGACCCCTTTCCATGTAGATACACCTGTAGATGCACCTTCATCGGAGTTCATATCCGATTGAGAACCTCTGGCGATTTAGAAACACATGGAAGGAGATCTAGAGAGCAGTTCCTTGAATCTGAGCATCATTAGAAGCTTTGTCTTCAATCTTAGCCACTGCAGATCTACCACGATATGGAGCAGAGCACCGCTGCATATCATCTAAAGCAATTGAGAGAACCTCCTATCTGATCGGTCGGAGATCATACTCAGAATTGGGGTGACAAACACCAGGCATTCATGGTTCGCCCCGTGGGTATCCGATATCGATCGGGTTGGTACCCCGAATTCAACATATTACGCCACAATGGATACCTGACCCGTAATGTTATATTGAATATTATTGGTTTTAGGGTCAGTTCATTTGGATCGGGTCGGGTATCCGTACAACCCGAAAACCATGCACACCCCTACTTAAGAGTGCTAGTGATGAGAAGGGAAGAGGCCTCATGATCAAGTGAAAGGAAACTCTCGCCTACAGGGGAAGGCCTATACCCGATACGTTGAGAAAACCCTCATGATGAAAGGAGAGCCATAAAAAGTATGCTTCTCTCTATCTTCCTCAGTAAAACGGAACAATGGAGAAAGCAACAAGCGTCAAGAAGGAAGTTTACGACTTGCGATGCTTTTGAAAAGAATCCCGTAACAATGCAAAGGCCACGTTTGAATAAGCTGCACATATTCTGACTCTATAAGTGGAGTGTAAGCACATATGTACTGACACTATAAAGATAAGAGAATACCCCTAAGAAATAACACTTCTAAACATATTTCCTACTTTAGTAAAAAAGGACTTAGTGGTGAAAGTGTATCGATAATAATAAATGAGGAAATGTGTTTCATTTATATTATTATCAAAAATATCATCTATCTTAGGATTATCTTATTTATCGAAATTGTACCTAAACTCAATTTATAATTCATTCATTGTTTCAATATCATCAGATGCAACTATAGTATCCAATTTATGCTTAGTAAAGCAATACCTTTCATTTTAACTGTATATCAAATTTTGAATGGAATGCTTATAGTTTCCACATAATTTGATATCCCTTTGTTATATATACATTGATGAGGAAAATTGATAGCAAAGATTCATCAAATGCTCTCTTCTTTGAGGGTTTATACAATAAAGAAGAATTTGTCGAGGAAATGAATTGGGATGTTAGAAAAAGATAAAAAATCAATATGCTTTTTTTAAGACATAACCTCCATTACTTGCAAGGAAAATCAAAAATAAACAAAAGGACCTAACATGCAATTAATTTACAGTATTAATGCATGAGATAGAAAGCGTACAAGGATGTCCACAATATGAATGAAAAGCTAGAGTAATATGAAATGTCTAGTTCTTACAAAAAGTCTTTAAATTTGCATATACATGATCGCATCCACACCAACAAAGGAGACAGACTATAGGGTGTCGGATGACACATCGCTCCATCCAAGGGTAATTCATGGGTCTAGTTGACTTTGGCCCCATGAACTGGCCTCGAGCTAGTCAACTATCTCTTGATTCTACTGCTCAACAACTTTGACATTCCATGTTACCAACACCTCGGCAGAATAAATTCATTCTACGACATCCACATGAATGTCATACCTTGATATGTCACAACTACCTAGACAACAAACAAATCCTTGTGGGCAGTCGGGTTACTCAGATCAAGTTCCACAACCCATATTGTTGATCTGGCCTTCCCTTTCTTTAGTTGAAATTGTCCCAGTATCTCCTTAAGGAGGGCTACCTCAAATTGCTGTTGCTACAAGATTAGATATATAAGGGATGAATACATGCGATGGAAAGAAAGAATCGCCTTTTATGCAATCAAATAAGACGAGTGTCAGTGCTTGTCCCCTCTCATGAGGTTAGAGGAGACGACCGGTACTTTGGTCATCTTGTTTGGGAAGGGAGGAAATGTTTGCCTCTCATTGTAACTAGACGGGATGGTCAAAATGACGCATGTCTCCTATGTGCTACACATAGTTGGAGTGGTCACACTCTTAACCATCTCATCCTATCATATAATATCCAATATTGTTGCACGATCCATTATCAATCATCCCATAAACTCTTCAGTAATTGTCCCATTAGAGCTATGAGTAGGTATTGGTGATCATCCTTTTTGCCTATCATTAACGTCCCTTCCAAGAATAGAATTAGAGCCCCACCTAGGTTTTGACTAGAGGAGAAGGATGCTTGAATGCACATCACCTAACGTCTTAAGTATACGGTATATGTGTTGCCACAACCATCCCCTCAAGTCACGCGGGTGCCTCATCTCTCCGAAGATCACCGCCTCGCTCGTCGGGCCCTCGTAAGAAAGGCAGAACAGAAATGTGTCAGTCCACAGTTATTTAAAATAAAAATAGAAAATAAGATAAAATAAAATAAAAGGAAAATAAATGAAAAATAAAAACAAAGGAAATAAAATTAAATAAATAAAACAGAAATTAAAACAAAAATAAAAAGAAATCAAATAAAAGAAAATAAAAAGAAGAAAAACAAAAATAAAGATAAAGCCGAAAAAGGGAAAACCGACTACTAAGCCGTGTTCCGCGACAATGACGCCATTCTGATGAGCATCTCGAGCGACTAAGGTAAAATGATATCAATGGTCGTTGCGACCTCAATCACTCGGACTGGGCTCAATCAAGAAAATAAGACCACCAAAACAGAAATCAAGCAATCAAACAAAGACAGCGGTCTCGCTAATTTATTTTACCTGGTATAGCTACCAGGGTCGAATACAAGGAGCACGTGATGCGAAAGCTATTGAGTAGTTGAGAATCCAAGAAAAGAAAAAATGGTGGTTTTTATAATTTTCAAACTTTTTTTATGATTTTAAAATATGAGAAAAAGAATAAAAGGACTCAAAAATCAACACTCCAACAATTATTTAAGGCGCCAAAAACACTCAAAATTCCAAACAAAAATATTTTTTGTGTTTTTTTAAAAATGTTCAAATGTTTTTGTGGATTTTATGCGGTTTTTCTGATTTTTAATTAGTTTTCTCAAAATAAAATAAAGTCAAAAATAGGGACCAATGTCCAGCTGGAATATAAAGGTAAGTTAAAATTACTTAAAATGCCAATAAAATCCCAACAGTATTGTTATGAGAAACTATAAAATCAAACCTAACTACAACAACTGAAAACATATTTTTATATTTTTTATGAATTTTTGCTTATTTTCTAAGAATTTTACTCTTTTCTAATTTTATGCTTTTTATAGATGGGAACAAGGCGAAAATTGGATAAAAACTTAAACACAACAAAACACACAATAAGGATTTTTTTCAGAATTTTCAAGACATTTTAATATTTTTAGTTGATTTTCTAAAACATACAGTAATAATTTTTAAGGTTTTTGAATTTTTAAAATCACTAAACGAAATCAAAACAGAACAAAAAATTCTTCAAAATTCCTACACCATGGCAGTAGCCATGTATCAAAATTTCATGATTTTTGGACAGTTTTTGCTATTTATCAAATCAAAAATAAAACACACAGCATATAGGGACCAAAGTGCAAAGAAAATAAGTTCTGGGGCTAAATAATAATACGCAGGAAACTTTAGGACCCAAAGTGCAATTTCTCCACAGATATCAGCACATGTCACAAATCCGCACACACAGGGGTATACTTGCAAATATGAAAACTACAACTGCAAACCATAATAGTAAAGAAATCCAAGGTACATACTGCAAATATCCCAGATAACATATGACGAAGCGCGTGGGTCCACGCAGGCAGGGGACTAAAAAGCAAATAAGAAAAACTACAGGTGCTAAAGTGCAAAATGGTCTAACCGTGATTTTATCTTACAGACTGAAATAAAAACTAAAATAAAGACAGTGTAGACTGAGCAAATTACCCATGCAACACGTGTGCTGCGCGTGGCTGGACAGGTGGCGGCCGCTGGGTGGGTGTGAACGTGCAGCTCTGGTGCACCAGGGATCCGATCTGACGGCTGTCAGATGTCGGGGACGTGGCAGGTACGGGCTATCAGACGGTGGAGAGAGGCTCTGGAAGAACAATGCCTGAGCGAGCTTTGTCGGAGCATCAACGAGGATACGAAGCTCCGATGAACGATCGACCGACGCCAAAAGAAGCGTGAGGCCCTTCCGCGTTGAATGGCCGGGGCTGATGGAGTCGTTGACGGTCAGATCTTCGTGACGATACCTGGGACCTAGGCGAGCTCCGGCGAGGGTGGTCAAGGGCTATCTGGGTCGTTCCACACGCGCTAAGTCCTGCAGGAGAAATCTCGGACTCAGAGCAAGGTTCCGATCGGGGTTATTTAGCCTATAATAGAGAGAAGCGGCGGTGAATGAGAAGGGGATCTCCGGCGAAGGCGGTAGATGAGACCTAGGGCCTGATCCTGGCAATCTGAGCCAAGGTCAGGATGATCAGACTGCGTGGAAGGATGGAGGATGAGCGGAGGCGTTATCAGAACGGGTGGATGACGACGAAGAGGCTCCAGCCGGCTGGTCGGAGCTGGCGGAGCGACAGTGAAGCACAACTGAAAGATTCAGGAAATAAAGGAACCAGGATCGATATGAGAGCTACCTGAGGGTCCTAATGTGATCCTGAGCTCCAGGGGATGCGGACGGGAGATTCTTTGCCTCAACTTCGATGCGGCTGGCGGAGGAGGCTCGTCACGTCGGTGTTCCGGCCACGAGAGGCGAGCTACGGCTACACAGCTCCTTTCCGATGACCAAAGGTGGTCTCCGGTTGTTGTCACCAAGGCGGAGTTTTGTAGGGTATCAAAAGGGTCTGCAGCGCAAGGTAAGAGGTTGGGAGAGCAAATGAGGAGCTTTATAGCATGTCGCATGACGTTTGGAAGAATCGGATCACGCACGCGAATCGAGGTCGATCCGCGGTTCCCTAAGGATCCGCGAGGATCACCGATCCACTAGGGAGATGCGGACGCCAAAATCAGAGCAAGAGGATGCAGGATCCGATCGGGATAATTAGGAGAAATGAGAACAAAACCCGGATCCGCACAAGGGGAGGTCCGGGAGGGGTAGTTGACCGGGGTCAACATTCCTCCTGGACCAATCAGAAAATAGATGGTTAAAAATAATTATAAAATCAATTAAAAATAGCAGATGATTTTAAATCGAAAAGTGTACAAAATGAAAAATATTTGTTATTTTCTAAACTATTTTTTATTATTTTTTTAGGAAAATAATTTATGGTATATACAATATATTGTATTATATATAGGTATCAAAATCCCTATGTATTTTGTACATTTATTTTTATTTTCTTAGTTTTACATAAATACTTCAATTTTGTATTTTATTTATTTACAACATAATATTTGGAGTATAGAATAATTTTTGTTTTATTTTTATTATTTATTTACAAGTATAAAATAAATGGGGAGTGATACATATATACATATATTATATACAAAGTGAGAGAATGTTTTATTTAATTTTTGTTTTTATTTTTCTAATTTTTGTTTTATTTTTAGAAGTATATTCAAGGAAATAGAAACACCTTTTTATTTTTATTTTTATATAGATAATTTATATAAATATAGATATATACAGAGGTGATAAATATGTACAAGATAGAGTGGCCCTATCTCTCTCTCTACTTACTTTATTTGGCGATCAGGCTCATACCGGACCCTCTCTTGTGTTTTGGTCACTCAATATTTATTCTAAATATTTTCTTCTTTTTCTTTTATTTTTTATTATTTTATTTTTGCACAAATGCATGCTAATTATTAAATATTAACAAATGCATGCTTACTTCTAATTTATTTTATTTACAACTATATACATGATGCTTTTCCAGATATTTAGCTAAAATAAAAGAATAAAGAGTGGTAAATGAGTATTCATCAATAAGGCATGGGATGTCTGAGAGCCTACTTCCGACAGAGCATCGTCTCCTAAGATTTTCGATATCATGTACTCCGATGTTCTACATAGTGAGATCTCTTTTTACCTTTGATTGTTCCCCCTACATCGATGGGTTTTTTTTCCAAATAAATCCTTGTAGATTGTTTGTTTGCTTAAATCATTTCTCACAGAAACCTTAGTCATCACATTTGCTCATATCGCGGTCAACATTATTATGGTTGATACTACTAATCTTAGCAAGTTAATCAATATTAAAGTGAAGAGAAAGATCCGATAGCAATCCTGAGATTATATAAGTCCAGATTATTAATACCCGTTTTAATGGACCTGTCAAAAATCTATTTATAAATTAAAGCCCACTAACTTTGGACCTATATTTTTGAGGCCCAAACAGGAACCTTCCAGACGGGCCTGTACCCTCTCTCGACGCTGCGCGCCAACTCGCGAACGCTCTGGAAACGTCGCAGTTGACACATCTCCTCCTATAAATAACCGCCACGTTATCCCTTCTCTCCCCCACAGCAGAAAGAACGTGAGAGCTCCCAAAGCAGTTGAGCCAATAAGCATCCGTAGTTGGTTCGACCCCATTTCCCGTAGACGACATGTCGCTGATCCCCACCTTCTTCGGGCGCCCCTCAAACATCTTCGACCCCTTCTCCCTCGACGTCTGGGACCCATTCCGCGGCTTCCCCTTTTCCTCCTCCTCCTCCGGTGAGATAGCGGCGCCCTTAGCCCGCGCCGCACACGTGGACTGGAAGGAGACCCCCGAGTCCCACGTCTTCAAGGCCGATCTCCCGGGGCTTAACAAGGAGGAGGTGAAGGTCGAGGTGGAGGACGGGAAGATCCTGCAGATCAGCGGGGAGAGGAGCCGCGAGAAGGAGGAGAAGACGGACACGTGGCACCGCGTGGAGCGGAGCAGCGGGAGGTTCCTTAGGAGGTTCCGGCTCCCCGAGAATGCGGAGGTCGATCGCGTGAAGGCCGCCATGGAGAACGGGGTACTGACCGTGACGGTGCCGAAGGTGGAGGCGAAGAAGCCCCAGGTGAAGGCCATCGACATCTCCGGTTGAGCCCTAATTTCTATGGACGATTGAGCTCTTGTTGTTGTTTGTTGGTCTCGAGTCCTTTGCGTTTGTGGTCTCCTGACGGTGTGTGTGAGCAGTCTCTTTGGTCTTTTAAGGTGTTTTTCTTCTCAGGTGTCTTTTGTTGCATGGCCTTTCTTTGTATAAATCGGCCAGTCCTCTTATACGAGTTTGCTTGGTTGCGTTTCTACCTTGTTTTGTGAGATAATTGTGATGAATAAGGGTGAATAAAGTTAGATGAATAATGTTTGTGTTTGTTTGGAGCGAGAAGATAATGATGAATAAGGTTGAATAAGGATAGATATGATTTATGAATAGTTATTTACTATTCTCGTTCGGTCGGCATAATAGGAATAATAGGAATAATGATAATGATGGATAAGGTTTGTAAGTTAGGATGAATAAGGATAGATAAGGTTGGAAGTTAGGAGAAGGCGGTTCCACGAGAAGGACTCTTGGCGTAAATAACAAGAATAGCATGAGGTTAGGAAGTGAGGAAGAACCCATCCTTAAACCTCCCTATATCACATGTTGTGTTGCAAGCCAACAACCCAGGGCGTGTTTGGTAGGAGAATTAGCCCTGGAATAAGGGGTTGATTCTTCTCCCTACACGGTTTCCAGTGGTACGATTATTCCTCATTATTACATCTTATTTCACTCTTATTTCTATCTTTATCTCAACTAACCTACTTTTATTTCACCTTATTATTCTTATTCTTATCCTCCAGCCGAACGGAGAATAGACCCTTATTCTCTTTATTCTCCATCCTTATTCCTGCTTATTCTCCTACCGAACGTGCCCTTAAGAGTACTAGAGATGGGAAAGGAAGAGGCCTCGTGATCAAATAAAGGGAAACTCCTGCCCACGTGGGAAGGCCTATACACGATACTTTGAGCCCATCCTCATGATGAAAGGGAGCCATAAAAAGCGTGCCTCTCTATCTCTCCCTCTGTAAATCGGAACAATGGGGAAAGTAACAAACATCAAGAAGGAAGATGACGACTTGCGTTGCTTTTGAAAATAATCACGTAACAATGCAAAGGCCACGACTGCACATATTGTGACTCTATAAGTGGATTGTAAGCACATATGTTCTGACATTATAAAGATAAGGTAATACCCCTAAGAAATGGCAACAACTTTCGATTCAATAAAGGCTTTAGTAGTTGTATTGAGATACTGGGCACTTTCGAACATATTTCCTACTAGGGGTTGATGGGGTTGCCTCCTGGGGGCAGCCAATATGGCTGCCCCGCCCCATTTTGGGGCGAATTTTTTTTATTTTTTATTTTTAAATATTGTCATGTATATTCATCTCTATATCCCTCCTATATGCCATTCGAATTTCATCAGAAACAAAGACTCATACGACCTCCATCGAGATGGTGTCGATTTAAAAAATCCTGTTACCGTTTAAAAAATGACGTCTGGATGGAGGCCGTAGGAGTCTCTGTTTCTGACGAAATTCGAATGACATATAGGAGGGATATAGGGATGAATATACATGGTGATATTTTTCCAAAAAAATAAAAATTTTGCGAAAAATGAGGTGAGGGCAGCCCCATTGTTTCCTACTATTGCGGTGAAAGTGCATGAATGCTAATGAAAGAGGAAATATGTTTCGTTTATCTATTATTATCAAAAATACCATCCATCTTAAGATGATTTTATTTATGAAAATTGAACCTAAACTCTATTTATAATTCATTTATTATTTCGATATCATCGGATGCAACTATAGTACTCGATTTACGTTTAGTGGATCAATACCTTTCATTTTAACTATATATTAAATTTCAAACGGAATGCTTATAGTTTCCACATAATTTGAGATCACTTTGTCATGTATACATTGATGAGGAAAATGGATAGCAAAGATTTATCAAATACTCTCTTCTTCGAGGGTTTATACAATGAAGAATAAATCAGTGAGGAAATGAGTTGGAATGTTAGACAAAGGTAAAAAAACAATATGCTTCTTTTTTAAGATATGACCTCCATTACTTGCAAGGAAAATCAGAAATAAACAAAAGGACCTAGCATGCAATTAATTCACAATAATAATATGTGATATAGAAAGCGTATAAGGATGTCGACAATATGAATGAAAAGCTAGAGTAATATGAAATATCTAGTTCTTACAAAAAATCATTAAATTTGCATATACCTGATCGCATCCACACCAACAAAGGAGACAAACTATAGTGTGATGAACGACACATCGCTCCATCCTAGAGTAATTCATGGGGTCTAGTCGACTTCATCCCCTCGAAGCACGCATGATCTTGAGCTAATCAACCAAATCTTGATTCTACCGCTCAACAATATTGACATTCCATGTTACCAGCACCTCGGCAGAATCGACTCATTCCATGACATCCACATGAATGACATACCTTGAGACGTCGCAACTACTTGGATGACAACCACATCCTTGTGGACAGTCGGGTTACTCAATCAAGTTCCCTTCCAATAATGGAATAAGAGCCCCGCCTTGGGTATGACTATAGAAGAAGGATACTTGAATGCACATCACCTGACGTCTTACATATAAGGTACAGGTGTTGCCACAACCATCCCCTCAACTCCTCCACCAACCGATTAATGCGTACACCCTCAGAATGTAATAGGTAGGGATGGTCGTGATCATCCCTTCAAGTCCTTGTTGACGTCTCCTTTTGAGGATGTAGAGATAGTCACGACCATCCCTGTTGAGTTACCTTTGAGCATCTATAGAATATATTTACTTAATAGACCATCCCATCTACTCACATTGAGTAACTGTTATGGTTTATTTTATGCCTATAGGGGACGGTCATAATAGTGTTCATGTTCGTTCATCCTCAAATGCAAACGAATGGTCATTTTGACAGTTCCCTTTGTGGGCTATTCGATTAAAATAAATACCAATTCATCATCCTCCTTTCTTTCTCCTCAAAATCAATTGTCAAAAATGCAAAATTGTTGTCGCTCCCTTAACAATGACTCCTCAATCAATCGCATTGCCTCGAGATCGATCTTTCTGACCACCTATTGCTTTCTGTTGTTCGCCTCCTCCCTTCTTCTACCCACTCACTGCATGACACCTACTTGTCATATGGTGCATCCTTGTTTACTCATCATTATTATATATCATTTTCCCCAATTTGTTAATGGTGGCAATACTAGTAATAGTGATAAAGATGAGCAATACATCATATACAAGTAAATATATAGGATCACACACAAGTAAATATATAGATCAATAGGTAGAGGCATCCAAATCAAAGGATTAGTCCTGATTTGCCTGATCACATGTGTAAATCATGTCACTCGCGCTTATATTTTATATTTATTCTTGCTATTTACAATTTCCACATGTCGATGACCTAGAACAATTGATGGTGTGATCAATTGATGCTGTGCAGATTAATCGACCAGAAAAATGCTTATTTGCCATATAAAGTTATTTTATTCATCCAAAATCTTAATGGGGACTTTTTTGTTTAAGACTTGATAAACATAGTAGAGGTGGATAATTGAGCATCTAACCAATTGATTGGTTGGGCTTTAAAGCCAATTGGCAAGAACATATGACCAAGTTTAGTAATTGGTTAACCTTCTCTTTATAAGTCATGAGGCCTTGTAGATACATAAAAGTCATATAAATCACTAAATTGATGGATTAGTTGACCAAGTATTGTATTAATCTATCGATTTTACTAACTTTTCACAAAATGAACCTTAAATATTGATAAGTTTTATTAGAGTGGTTACTATACGGACAATATTTGTGAACTTACAAATCACTTAGTTCGCGGTGGCATTGGCATTGTAACACTGAGGAAGCATCCGATTTTATAATAAAATGTGTTCAAAGATACCATATTTATACTCAAATGTATTTTTATATGACTAACATTGCTTAATCCACCAAAATAGTAAGCAATTAGTTGTGCAATACATCACAACTAATTATACACTTTGAGTGAGATGATAACCCTTCAAGATAGTATGTACATTTGATCGATCACAACGTCATGACGATCCATCATACAAACTTCAAATGTCTTCTTCATGCCATTTATCTTAATCTTTGATTCAACCCCCTACTCATCTTAAGCCAAAAGATAAGTTAATACATAACACAGTACATAGAAATGCATGCACACAAACATACACACATATATAAACATAGATACTTGTGTTCCAGATGATATCCTTATAAAACTCTCTTAATAACTCTTATAGTTGGGTTTGTATATGATATTAGTCTTCATTCATTGTTATTAGTTGTATATAGAAGATAGGCAGATCTTGGATGAATAAAAGATAAGATGATTTTCAAAGATACGGGAAGGCATCATCTTGTTTTTAGAACAGACATTTTAAGTGTTACAAGATTAACAAAATATTGCAAATGAATGTTGATAGAACAAGTTGTCCATATGACTAATATTTAAAAAAAATAAAAATATGCTTAAGATGGGGTTTACAACCATCCAATTCTAGAAAGATTTTGGTTACATTGTACGACTTTAGATAGATCATGGGTGAAAATATAACTATGGTCCCCACATCATGATATAGAACTTATGCTGGAGATTGATAATAAAGATGAATTATCTCGAATAAAGTTTTTATTGGAGATGTTTAAGATAAAGTGAAGAATTGTTCTCATAGTTGTAATGGTTGCAGACATGTTATCATTATTTTGAAATATAATCAATAATCTGGATAAGTTTTTTAAGAATTGAAAATACGCCAAATCACATTTTCGATCATTAAGTTTGAAATATAAGAAGATCTATAGAAAGAGCGATCTTATCTAGACTGTGAGGTGTGTTCGGCCGGTGGGTTATCCAGAGGTGGATAACCCGTTTTTTTATTAATGTGTTTGGTTGGTGGGTTAAGGGTTGGGAGGGTTTGTGTGATGTGATTGTATTGAAATTTGAAAAAGTTGGTAGTTATTATGATATGATTGTATTGAAATTTGAAAAAGTGGATAGTTGTTGTGATGTGATTGTATTGAAGTTAGGAATAGTGAGTAAAAGTTGAGTATTTTATAATTTTTAGATGATATGATGGTTTAATATATTTTTTTTTGATGGGAAGGGAGTGGGTCCCACTAGTAGGTTAAAAGTGTGGGTTTTGGGGGGTTACCCACCCAAAGTGGAGGGTAACCCCCCAGCCGAACACACCCTGAGCGTAAAGCTCTAGATATAAAAGCACCCATGATATTACTCAAGTGAAGAAATTGGAAAAGATTTGTTGGTATATTCCTCTTAATCCAAGTTAGCATTTATACATATAAAAAATAGCTACATTGTTGATATAGCATAATCATTGAATGAAGAAGGATTCAACCAGATTAACAAGACATTCAACAGAATAGAAGAGTGGAGGAAGTATGATGAATTGCAATTAGAATTTGTAGATCAAGCTTGGAATAGTACAGTGGGTCTTGTGTTTGATTGTTTTCATCCATTTGGTAACATGAGTTCTACTTATTCGATTTAGCCAATCATGCTATTAACCACGAACTTTCCTTCATGGATTCATCATTTTCTGATGCTAACATTACTTGTATCATGTTAAAAAATGCAAAAAAAAATACGTGTTAATATTACGGTTTTAACATGTCATTGTGGACACATGTGGTTCTCGTAAATTTCGAATAAAATACTACAGGAACATGCTTAAAAGATACACAATGATGTAAAGTGGTAGGTCGAGGGTCCAAGAATGGATTACCAAATTCTATTTAACTTTCTTATGTATTTTTCATTTTAATGGACTCTATTTTTTTACTATATTTTCATTTTTTTCGTTTAGGACCTCAAACTTAGTGAAAACTATACTACTATATTTTTTTTGAAAAGAAAGTGGTGAAGTCCCAATGTAAGACCCACCACAAAAATATTATATTAATATCAAATCAAAGAGATACATTACCTCACAGACCAAAAACGGTAGAGGGAGACGTATAAGGCTATTACATTTCTGAATAAAACCTCTGATTATTAAAAACTAAATCGTTTCTTCCCCTCAAATGGCCCATAACGTCGCAAAAGGTAATGCACAGTCATCTGTCGAATTGCCCCCTACCGTCCTCACCAACCTTCATAAGTCAGACGCACCACAGTGAGAGGCCCATGGTGCCCCCACCTCCTTCCATACCTGCACCGACAAGGGGCACGTAAAAAAAAGGTGATCTGCGTCCTCAAATTGCTCGCCACATCTATCACAGCTTGTGTCTGCGATCCAAAAATAACCTGTCTTTTCTCGCTTTGTCACAAACCTTACCTCTCCTAAGGCACTAGAGGAAAACCTTCACTCTGCTTGGGACCCTGCTTACCCAAATAATCTTCATATCCTGAGTCAAATCCGGATCCATAGAATCCGGGCTCTCCCTGAACATCTCGTAGGCCCTCTTTACTCCCCTTCTCAAATGAAATGATTCCTCCCCTGCGTGATACAAGTAGGAGAGGGCAACGCCGCCCGTAGTCTGGCCAAATCCTCCAATCTCCGTTCCAAGACCCAGAGATGCAAGCGTCAACCACATAACAAACCTTGTCAACCGCCATAGCAAAGAACCTAGGGAATCTAGTGCAAAGGATCCCCTCACCTGTCCAGTCATCCTGCCAAAATTGAAACCCCTCACCGGAACCCATCTTAGGCGTCATTCTCTACCGCATCGCTGGAAGGATTTCACGAATTCCGCCCCAGAGCGAGGACTCAAAACGTATTCTCCTTGCCTCCATCGAGCCTTTAACTCCATAGATGTTGCGAAGCAGCGAAATGGCCAAGCTCTCATTTCTGCCCCAGATCTGTACCACCCACTTTGCAGCTTTATTCATGCAGCTAATATCTCTAACTCCCAGCCCCCCCTTGCATTTCCTTTGCGTAATCTCCTCCCACCGCACTAGGTGAATTCCTGATCTCTGTTGCCTACCATCCGACCAAAAAAACCTTCTCATCATCATCTCAATCTTTTTTCTTACACCGGCTGGCATTAATCTTGTTGAGAAGAAAAAAAATTAGTATCGCCGACAAAACATGCTTCAACAGAATCAATTTTCCGCCCTTTGAAAGTGTAACCGCCTTCCAACCTGCCAATATCGAGTTTACATGATTTTTTTTAGATTTTTTACTTTTACTGTGATTTTTGAAGTTTGAGAACCTGTTTATACTTTTCAGGAAAATTAAGACCTACTTTTTATTTTTTTACAAATGGATAATTTACATAAAACTCAATCAAAGTCTTTTATATTATCAATACGTTTCTAGAAGGAAGTAAAATGCAAATTCTAAAAACTAGAAAAATAAAATATATAAATTTTACTTCAAAAAATATTAAGATATAAATAAGTAAATTTGCAAGAAAATAAATTACTTTCATTAAATTGTAACTAGGTCCTATATGTTAAAGGGAAAAGGGAATATGCATCAAGGTGCATGTAATTTTACATGCACCGGGGTTTATATCTTCCAAGCTTATTTATTTTTTTGAAAAATATCACCATGTATATTTATCCATATATCCCCCCTATATGTCATTCCAATTTCGTCAGAAACAGAGACTCCTATGCCTTCCATCTAGAACAAGTAATTTTAACAGTCTTAGGATCGTTGTAATCGACATAATCTAGATGAAGGGCATAGGAGACTCTGTTTGTAACAAAATTCGAATAACATAACGAAGGGATATATAGATGAATATACATGGTGATATTTTCCAAAAAAAGTAGAAAATCATGGAAGATATATACCCCGATGCATGTAAAATTACATGCACCTGGGTGCATGCTCTCCAACCCCTATGTTAAAAAAAGGGATTTTATCACTTGTGCCCCTCCGAGATCTTGCAATATCAGTTATACCCCTATCTTTTTGGTAATATCAGTTGTGCCCCTGTAAACTTGGGTGTAATATCAATTGTGCCCCTGAGGTTAGTTGCCGTTTCTATCTCTCCCAAACGGACGTTTATTGCAGTTTGATGTGACATTGGCCCACTGACAACAAGAGAGCAGGAGACCGTTGTATGTATATATTAATAGGGTTTGTTGGGCAGTTGGTGGGTATTAATTAATTGCAAATGAAGTCACTTGACCGTTAGAAGAGAAGGGTCTATTTAAGAGCACCAAAACTCTTGGCAGTTTCTCACATTGAAGGAAAGGAGAAATCCGAAAGCTTGCTTTCATGAAATTTTTCGAGAAGGAAGTTTATATAAATTCTGTCAGGTATTTGTTTACATAGTTGTTACAATTCATGATTCTATTCACAGTCGAAGCTCCCTCCAACATGTAACATATGCATTGCAAATCGATGGCGTCCGCTTCGCGAAGTTCGACATCATATCGTGGTGATTCTGGAGCCCAAGTAAGGTGTCATTACGACAATCCAGCAGTGGTAAAGACATCAGGAAAACCTTGGAGTAGAGGGTTGAAGTTCTACACATGCCAGCACAAGATGTGCAACTTTTTTCAGTGGATGGAAGCTGCACACATGGATCAGTCACCAAGCACAGATCAGATGTTAGCATTAATATCTAGTAGAATTGTGGCAGTAGATAAGCAATTAAAGGAGATAATTTTTATATTGAAGCTGATACTGATGTCTTTGTGTCTTGTTGCAGCTACATTTCTTTATATGAATAAAGATAGCTGAGTTTGGTTGCATACCTCTATTGGTTGTGTATGTGTTCTGCTGGAAAACATAGCCTTGTGTTGTGTTTGTTACACACGAAATAGTAGAACATAGCAAAACATAGCTCCAAAGACATAATATTACAAAACGTAGTGGTAAAGTTGTTCTTAATTACAAGCCAGACAGTGAAGTCACTATACTACAAACATCAAAGAGTTTGGTAAATACTACAGAAATGAGTATCACTACATCAAAAAGTCACTGTATCATCACTGGATCATAAGTATAGAGCTCTCCAAAAAGTCACTGTATCACTATCCAAAACGTATCAGTGTATCGCTGTATCATTATCCAAAGATCTGTGAACGCAACCATCGATTACGCAGCAATATGCCCGTGCTTCACATCAAAAAACTCCAAGACTTCCAAGGTTCCTATAAATTAACACAAAAAAGCAGGGGAAGTCATTCACAGCAATAATATAAGATGAAATTGAAGGAAAGAAGGAATTAAATATCATGAATACCTTAATCAAATGTGCAATGAGGACCATCTGATGCAGGATCAAGCGATTGGCTTGGACGAGCACGACGCCTTGGCATGCGATCTTCTTGGCGACGTTTTGTTGGTCTAGCCACCGGCCGCTTTGTTGATGCAGTTCCACTACAAAGTACCAAGTAAAGGATGTTAGAAGTGTCAGAATTTGTTTGTAATGACAGTTTAAATAGGAAATAGACATGTTTGAATTCTAACCTTCTGTTTGCCATGGCAATTGCATCGTTGGAGGTTTGTGTATCTTGTTGCTTCTTGGATGGCTGCACTGTCGGTGGACGATTAATTGCCTCCTTACAGGTGTTCTTGTGATGCCCGTAGCCTCCACAACGTGCACAATTATGACGAACTCTAGGTTTCTTAACCACCTCATCCTTGGATCGAATTCGATTCTTTTTGGGTCTCCCTGGAGGCCTTTTCGTACGAGGTGCACCCACAACATATGGAAGCTTAACTACTGCCCAAAAATCCTTGTCGGGTAATGGTGCTATGCCAAACTCATAGCACTTCCTGTATGTTTGCAAGGTATAATAATGGGAGATGTAATCCTCCCACCTAACACCTCGAATGCTGCTGAGAACAGCAGCTGCTTGCCTAAAAGGGAAGCCAGATATCTGCCATCGAATGCATGCACATTTTTTTGCCACTATGTCAATCACATAACGCCCATAAGGCGTCTCCACTTCTGCATTTTGGTCACTCGATCGTCTCACAACGAAGCCCTGCAAATCTCTTGAAATCCCCATTACATATTCTGATGCTAGCGGGACCAAATCACCATTTAGATGTGCTGCTCTACATCTTCGCGCGTCCATCATTGTCATAAATTTCTGACGAATCCAGTCCACAAGCTCACAAAGTGGAAGATGTCTAGCCTTTGAGATCCAAGCATTGAAGCTTTCACTCAAGTTGTTGGTTACATAAGCACACTGTGCGGCTTCACGGAATTGGTGTCGGCTCCATGTCTGTGATAGACTCTCTAAATATTCGAATGCTTTTGTTGATAACTTTTGAATCTCATTCATGTTATGAAGATAATGCCTCCTTTCATAGGCCCGTGCAGCCGACCAAACAAGTTTCTCCAAATCTTCTCCTGGAAAAACCTTTTTAAAGTTCTTGTAGACATGCCTCATGCATGCCCAATGCTCAGCTTCGGGGAAAATTTTCGTCATTGCCCCTTCGAGCCCTTTTTGTGCATCAGATATTATTGCCAAACCTCTGCCACATTCAAACCCGAGCGCTGTGTGCAACTTGTCCATGAAATAAGTCCATGAATCAATGGACTCATCCTCGCATATGCAGAAGGCCACGGGAAAGAGTCCATTCGTTCTATCAAGAGCAGTTGCTGCCAACAAGGTCCCAAGGTATTTCCCTTTCAAATGACAACCATCAAAGCCAAGGAAAGGCCTACAACCATTTTTAAACCCATCAATGGATGCCTTGAAGCAAATGAAGATTCGTAAAAATGCGTCATCTTTCTCCGTGACATAATCAATCACAGATCCTGGGTTCCTCGATTTTAATTCGTATACCAAACTAGGCATCTTAGGGTAGGTAAGCTCAACCTTCCCAAAGATCGAGTCGAGAGCAATGTTCCTTCCCCTGTACACTCTAAGATAGGGAATTCTCACAGTGAATTCCTCCTGCAATCTATCTGAAATATCCTTCACGGACAACGTAGGATTTTCCCTCAACCACTTCTCACAAAATTTGGCAATCCATCTTTGCTTGGCCATGCCCGTATCTACTCTGTTTATACTATTGCAAGTATGAATACCCGATAGGGTCTTGATGCGGAATGTGGCTCCTCCAGCAAGCCTAGAAGCATGGATACACCAAACGCATATGTACTCTCAGAAGTATCCTCGGTTGAACTGGCGATCCATTCGTCATCCGAATCATCGTCAACACTGAAGACATCTTCAAATCCAGGGTCTGCGTGAAATTCCTCTTCCAAGCACCGCCTTCTCTTCTTTGTACCTGCTCTAGTGGATTTTCTTCTCTGATCTGCAGCAGCTTGAGGGGTCTGCTGTGACTTCCCAATTCCCGATTGCGCAACATTTTTTTTGGTGTTTCTTCTCTTCGTGCCTTACGTCTTCCCGACCTTGGCGTGTCATCTCTATCTTGTGATGACTTCCCTTGACCCGATTGTGCAACATTTCTTTTTCGTGTTTCTTCTCCTTGTGCCTTACGTCTTCCCGACCTTGGCGTGTCATCTCTATCTTGTGCTGACTCCCCTTGGCCCGATTGCGCAACATTTTTTTTGGTGTTTCTACTCTTTGTGCCTTACGTCTTCCAGACCTCGGCGTCCTTGACACCACTGCTTTGCGAAGCATTCTAGGTGTCTTTGGTGTTTCTGCATCGACTTGTCTTCCACCAGCAACTTCTTCCTGCCCCAGATCTTCCATAGTATGCACCCCAGTGCTTCCCCCCTCAAAATCACCTCCTTCTCCCCCCCTATCACCCCCTGCCCCATCCATATAACCTCCTCCCCAGAGAGCATCGAAGAAATCGTCGGAGAGATCAGACAAACCAACCTTTTCTGCTGCTGCATTGGATGCTTGTCCTTGGAAGTCTAATTTGCTCTTATTTGCTTTCCCTGCCTTCTCAGCTTCAAAATGCGAGAGAGCATCGATGTCGATGAACCCGACAATGATTTCCACATCTCTTCCATCCATGTGGCCATTGAACATAGTCATCATTTCTGCTTCACTTGAGAGCTCAAGGAAACGGCTTGCTCTCGACTTTGGGTCCTTGTATCTCATTGAAAGGACAGAAGAACTGCTCCAAGGAACGATCTTCGACATCGTCTCGATCAGGTCAAACCAGCAAGTGAAATCAGGGTCGATTCCAATGACGTCCTCCACGAAGTCCACATATTTTTCACCCCGACATCCCTTGGTGTCCTTAAAGCGCCCGCTGTGTCTCACACGGACCGTCAGCACACCTTGTTCTCCATTGTACCAAACCATCCTACATTCAAGATCATCAAAAAACGAAATGGTGCACCATCTATATGCCTACCACTTCATTTCGAGAATATGTGCTCCCAATCAATCTCAAACATGTATGATCAAAAAACAAAAAACATTCAATCGAAAAACCCTAAAATCGATCAATACGGTAAACCCCAAACCTTAATAACGTCGTCAACACGGTTGCAATAAGAAGCTCCCTCGAAATCACCTCCAAACCCCACCCACGATTACGAAAAACTCCAAACCCTAACTAACCTGGAGACTCAATGGAGAAGCTCCCCACTCGATTACATCCGTCAATATGAAGAACCCCACCCACGAGGACTCGGTCGGCTTGCGGAGCTCCTCAGCGTGATGCGGAAGAAAACTGGAGAGAAAAGTTGACGTTCTCTAGGAGGGAGCAGCCGAAGGCATGCGGAATTTGGGGGGAAAACGCTTCGTCTAGTCCTCTACTCCCGCCACTTGCGCGGGGTTAGGACACGTTGCACCTTCTATTTTCCCGCCTACATGTTTTCCTCGGGAATCAACTGAGTTAGCACACTTGAGTCATGTCTAACCACGGTTAGACGATTCCCATTAACGGAGATGTTACGGAGGGGCACATTTGCTAACGGCCAAACTTTCGAGGGGCACAACTGATATTACCAAAAAGATAGGGGTATAACTGATATTGCAAGATCTCGGAAGGGCACAAGTGATAAAATCCCCAAAAAAAATAAAGAAAAACAAGCTTTGCAAATAGCCCCTTTAAGGCATTGGGGCTCCTGGCCAATGGAGCTAGCCATCAACGTAGGCAGTGAACAACTGCGATGAAACATGTTGATGGAGGAATGAAAAGTTGGTTCCACGATATTACCCCATCGATGTCAGCCCTGTGAGCTCGTGTAACAACGAAGACATGATACATTGAGGGTGCAGGAGAGGGCACCATTGGGGAGCACCTAACCTCGCAGCTCTCGGAGCTTGGGGTTTACAATCAGTGGTACTTTGAGAACATGGCAACAAGGAGAGAGAAGTGCCGAGCTACACGTGGATGTTTGCTCGAGGTTGATGTATTCAACCAAGGTTTTAAAAACCAAATCGAATCGACCGGTTTAACCGGTTAAACCAAGAATCGGATGAAAAATGGTCCAACCATCCGATTTTTATTCGGAAATTAAAAATCAGTCAAAACCCGATTGGACCGCTTAAATCCGGTTGAATCAATTGAACCAAACCACCGGTTCAACAATCCATTTTTGAAAAAAAAAATAAATTTTGATAATTTAATAAAATTTAAACTTTTAAAAAATTATTCATAATCCAGTCCCATTCTAACCAGTACTCCTTTATCTCTTCTCCTTTCACATGCGTTAATGACCCATTAACACCTCTCACCTCCTGCCATATAAGCATGGCATCTCGTCTCACATATTACACGCATTTGTCTACTTCCAACAACAACAAAGGAAGAATATATCATAGTTATACTATAAGAAGTAATACATTAAAACTTATTATTAACTAAAGTTTAAATAGTTTTAAAAGTGTTAATTTTATGCATCACACACATGGATTTTACAAAATATGTTTATTATGCTCTTTTGAGTTTTTCTAATAACATTTATACCCCTAACATTTAGCAATGTCTACATTTAGCAATGTCTCTTATGATCCTATATTCTTAAATAAATCCAGAATATTATTCTTATGTTGGTATAATATAACACACTTGTACTAATAAAATGTGACTACTATCCATTTTGTAAAAATATAAGGAGTGCACAATTGTAAAAAAAAAGGAGTATATGTGTTACTGGAAAACCAGGAAGGACATGAATATATAGATCCTTTAAAGATATGGTGTAGCATTTTTCATATTTATTTGCATGATTCTACCGGTCTAACAAGGTTAGACTCGGTTAAACCATTGAACCAAATCAGCAGTACAATGGTTCGGTTTTTTCCGCTTTTTATAAGTTGTTGATATTATCACCGGTTTAACCGATCGGTCCCATTGATCAAACCATAAATACCAAAAATCGATACTTAGCTCGATTTGATGTCGGATTCAATTTTTAAAACCTTGAATTTAACGATTGGGGGAAATTTGGCTGATCTGGAAGCCAAGTGACTGGAAAGCTATAATGACAGTGACCCAATGGGTGACGAAGAAGATGCGGGGAAGACAAAGAAGAGAGACGTAGAGGCGCACGTGTGTCATGCATCAGAGCGGGAATAGGTATGGTGGTCGATCCCATTCATGGGGTTGTAGTTTGGATGGTGGCGTGGAGTGGATTGGGTCGCCATAGACTCGTCGGTAGAGGGTTGTAAAAGCCTGACAAAAGCTTGATGTGACCACTCGAGGGTGACCTGCACCCCACTTTCGAGGCGGAAAAGGGCTAGATTTAAATAGGTTCTCTTCTTCCTCCCCTCGGAGACACCCGATCTTGACCACTCGAGCATTCAACATCTTCACCAACTCCAGAAACGACGAGGATGGCATCATCGCGTGAGTCGACGGCCCCTTCCCGTTCCCTTATGCCATTGAAGGGAGGAAGGAGAAGATCAAGGGCACACGAAGACATCTACGTCTATAAATTGTGTGCAACGGTGATCGTTGCATTGTACTCTCTTGTACAAGCCGGAATATCCATTGGAGCGAAGGATCTGCGGGAGGTCTCGAGGAGCTTGAGGATGGTGCTTGGAGGAAGGTATGCCCTCTAACCTGGATCTTCTCTTCGATTTATGTCAAGTATTACTGTAATGTTCATAGTTTTTGCCGATAAGTAATTACTGTAGTGTTCATGGTTTTTGCCCTCTCTGTTATATTCCTCTCTTTGTTGTGTTGGTACTCATGCAGGTTTTGAACATGGATTTGTGGGTGTTCTGTGGGTAGCATTATTTTTGTGATTGACACCTCTACTCATCAATGCTCTGCAATATTTTCTCACAAATGTTTTTTTGGGTAAATCGAGATATCTGTAGTCCATTGGAGATATCTTTGTGCTTGCAGTCTTAGGGCCCGTTCGGTTCGGGAATAAGCAGGAATAAGGATTGGGAATAAGGAGAATAAGTTGTTCGGCTGGAGAATAGAAATAAGGAGAATAAGGTGAAATAAATGTAGGTAAGGTAGGATAAAGATATGAATACGAGTGAAATAAAATAGAATGAGGAGGAATAATCGTACCACGAGAAACCATGTCGGATGGAGAATATGCATCTTATTCCAGGGCCTATTCTCCAAACGAACATGCCCTTAGGGTGTGTTTGGATAGTGGGTTTAGGTGGGTTAAACTGGTTGCAGGTAACCCATTTTTGGGTTTTGGTGTTTGGATAGAGGGTTAAACTGAGGGTGGGTTAGAAGTGGGTTTGGAGTGATATGATTGTAGGGATTTTTACCCGGCAGACCTTGTAATCTTTTGCAATTACCGCTACGACCTTCGAAACATCCTAATTCCTCCCCCGACCTCGTAAACTTGATCCGTCTTACCCAACAAACCCTGCCGTCAATTTTAACTATATTTGAGTCAATTACTTGGGTTAGTCTTGAGTTAACCTAACCATTTTACAACCAAAACAATTAAAAAATAGGAAAAGAACCAAAACAATAAAAAATAGGAAAAGAATCCTGCAAGCTAGACCGACTGGGGGGAGAGCACATCCGTGGGGGCTCCTTCGGCTGAGAGGGGGAGCAGGGGGCGGCGGCGGCATGGGGGAAGGGGGTAGCAGGGAAGCAGCATCGGTGGGTGCAGCGGAGGGGGGGTGCTCCATCTCTAAGGCAGTTAATACAACTTGTGGCTGATGATACCAGGAAGATGACAAGGCGAGATTGGTCGAGGAGACGGGATTGCAGCTGAAACAAATCAACAACAGGTTTATAAACTAGAGGAAGAGGAACTGGCACAGCAACCCCTCATCATCGTCCACGACAAAGAGCAAGCGTAAAAGGTACCGAATTGAACATCGTTTCCACTTCGTTTTCGATCGTTTAACTCACGGTAAGGGAAATCTTTGTATGCAGTAATACAGGTGATAACAGCGGGTATCACTTCATGTAGAGAAAGAAAGGGGACATGGTGGTGGAGATTGATGGTTTGCTGTGTGTTCGTTCCTAAGATTTTGGAAAGCTTTTCTACTGGCAGTGTGAGCGTGGTGTGATTTTCATGTGATGGAAGATTTAGCGAGAGGATGTGATATAAAAATATTTTCTGAGTTGCAATGAAATCATATTCTGCCGGGGTTCGACCATATCCAAGGATGCAGCGACGCGGGCGGTGTTCCCCAGCTCCAAGGGTGCAGCGGCGGGAGCAGCGGCTGCCGGAGGGGGGTCCATCTCCAAGGGTGCAGCAGCGCAGGGGGGGGATCTCCAAGGGTGCAGCGGCGCACGCGGGGGAGAGGGGGAGCAGCGGCTGCCGTCCAAGGGTGCAGCGGCTGCCGCGGGGGGGGGGGGGAGCGGATTCTGGGGATCAACTCCACTCGGATGATGGAATGGCACTAAATGTAAATTTGATAAACAAAATGAGTAAAATATAAAAGAACATAACGGAAACGGGTTAAGTTTAACGGGTAAATAAACGTGGGTTAACCACATGGTCTGTCGGGTAAGGGTTAGCAAGTTTACGGGGTCGAGGGAGGAATTAGGATGTTTCGAAGGTCGTAGCGGTAATTGCAAAAGATTACAGGGTCTGCCGGGTAAAAATCCCATGATTGTATTGGAGTTTGAAAAAGTGAGTAGTTATTGTGATGTGATTGTATTGGAGTTTGAAAAAGTGAGTAGAAGTGAAATAGTTTATATTTTTTATATGATATGATGGTATAATATATTATTTTTTGATAGAATTGACGGTGTAAAATTTATTTATTTAATTTTTTAAAGAAGGGAGAAAATATGGGGTAACCTTTGCCGAACGACACCTTAGTTTTTCCTCCATGTTTCCACATACTCCCAATTTGTTGTTAAGGTTCTGTGTGATATTTTTAGATATATCATTGTATGCAAACCACTTGCAGTACAAAACAATTAGTTGTGGCCTTTTCGGTCCTCGTACAGATAATGGTCTCCAATAATTTCTGGTTATTACCTATTATTTTTTCCTTCATTCTCAGCATTACATTTGTGAGAAATCAATTATTACAGCGGGATTATTCTTCTGGCTTTAGCATGTATAGTTTTATTTTGTATTATGCCTTCGCAGTTGATGTCGGTTTCTTGATGTAATGTCATGTTTCTGCGTCTGGATCGTCTGCTGTGGTGCTGCGTTGTCGTAGCGCAGCGAGCGGCTGTGGTGCGCTACGGCAATGCAGCACCACAGCAGAGAACCCACTCCCCATGTTTCTTTCCTTGGAATCTTATTCTTGGGGCAGTTTGTTTTATGCCTTCCCACAATTTCCACATAACTATCTTCAGTTTATTTAAAATATCCAGATATAACTAAACAGGGCAATTCGTACCATTGGGGTAACAACTTGTATTAAGAATGAGAATATTAAGGAATTTGAAGAGTGTTCCATATTCTACCCATGACTCGCCTATGTTTATTGTAGTAGAATAGGTGTAGGAGGGATTATATGCTCTAACATCATGCAGTATATGTTCTTGTCTACTGAGTGACAAGAAGATACTCAGGGCATGCTTAGTTTGGACAATTAAAATTAGTAATTAGCGCTAGATATTTTGGGAAGCGTCAAAGTTTTCCAATATGTATGTCTAGATCATGCGAAACGATTTATGTTTTTGCTCAGATCAGGCCCGTTCGGTAGGAGAATAAGCAGGAATAAGGATGGAGAATAAGGGGAATAAAGGTCTATTCTCTGTTCGGTTGGAGGATAAGAATAATGAGAATAATGTGAAATAAAGGTAGGTAAGGTGGGATAAAGATAGGAATAAGAGTGAAATAAGATGGAATGATGGGAAATAGTCGTACCATTGGGAACCGTGTCGGGAGGAGAATTGACCCCTTATTCCAGGGCTTATTCTCCAACCAAACATGGCCTTCCATAGAGCTATTATTTAAACATCCCTTATTGCCTTAGTAATTTTAAACTGTAACCTTGCTTTTTTTTGCTACATAGCATAGAATAGGGTAATAATCCTTTAGTGGGATATCTTATTATGGTCTTACTATAGTCCTCAACCTCCATCGGCGTCGCCGCCGCCACCACCACCATCGCCAAACTAACCAAGCACCGCCATTGCTAGGAAGAGATGCTAAGGGAGAGTGAAAAGAGATGAACGCTATGAAACAGATATTGTATATGTAGGGTTAGGGTTAGGTGGGATGGGTTTTCGGTCATATACAAAATTAAGGTAAATATATGAAATGATCATGCAGAATTCTAATGTTGGGATTATACTTTTCAGTATTTTTTTGTGGCAACGAACTATAAAAAACTAGGAATTAAATGGGATAACATGTGTTGATTGTGACTACGAAATAATAGTAGCCTAAAGATTTCGTTACCTAACATTTCACAATAGCCTGGAATAAAAAAATTTGCCTAACTTCGGGATTGGATTAATATGATTTGCATTACATTTTCGTGTTTCTGATTTCAATCGCGAGTAAGCTGCAGTAGTACTGTTTTGTTAGATCAGAATCAAAATTTATTCCAATGTAATATGAGACATGCATCTTTATGTGACAAGTTCAAGTGAGATGTCTTCCTGGCAAGCTTTTGACGAGGGAGAGCCGGCGGTACCGTCTGCTGTCCCAGCAAGCGAGGCCGCCACCCACGATGCGCATTGGAACACATCATTAGACAGGTTGTTTGTTGATGCAATGTTAGAGCATGAGTCATCATGGGCTGGCGGCACCTTCACAGTCCCTGGATGGCACTCAATTGTGAGGCGTTTCAATGAAGTAAGCGGCGTTCGCTATACGAAGCTACAACTTCAATATCGATGGAAAACCCTGAAGAAGGACTACGCCGCATATCTTTACCTACGCAACAAGTCAGGATGGGGGTGGGATAGCAGATACAACAGGCTGATTCCTCCGTCAGATGATGCTTGGTTCGAGGTAATGTTTGGTTTAGAAGATTATGTTTTGTCATTTTCATATCTCCCGCTCTGATTAAAGTGTATGTGACAACTTGCAGATAAACATCGTAAATATCACAACAATCCATTCTTGTACTTTGGAGACATGCAGAGATTTCTGGAAAAGGACATTGCTACCGGAGTGCATGCAATATCCTCTCGACGCGGTAGGGGCAACCGAGCAATGGGGGCATCTAGCTCACGACCGCCACCTACCCTAAGGGAGCTAAATTTCGATGAGTTCATGGATGAATGTATTCCCGAACCCCCAGAGGAGGTCCATGATTGTGATGAGATGGCTCCTACACCCCCTTCTCGAAAGAGGAGTTCAGGTGCAGGGCGTACAAGTAGCAAGCGGTCAACGAGTGGACAGTCGAGGGCTACAACAAACCAAGAGTTGTTTGAGAACTTTTTGAGTTCGATGCTTGCAAAATTCACCGAGATGAGTCATGATCCTGATGTGTTGGCAAATGCAGCGTGCAAGGAAATAAGCGACATGCGGCTAGACCTTGACATCGAGCAGTTTGAAAGGATTGCTGAGAAGTTAGCGACGACGAGTGGTAGAAATGTTTACTACCATGGCAGAGGCGACCGCGATAAGCTGAACGCGTGGATCGAAAGAACAATCCGACCTTGAAGATTTGCATTTCAATAATCTATTTAACTATTTCACCTTAGACCCTCGTAAAACTCGTAACTAACGCTTCATTACCTAGGATGAATTCAAGACACTATTTGGTATATTCTATTTCAATCCATGGTCTTTTCTGAAACATGTTTTACTTGCAGGTTGTGACCGATTTTCTAGAGTATGATCTTTCTAACTCGTGGTCACATGCAGGGGAAAAAATTTTCTTGTGAGCTAGGATACGTCGAAGTGGCCTTATCTCACGTACATATTGCAGGAAATTACACTTAACTCGGTTTTCTCGTGGTGCGTTCCATAGATGAGGAATAAGGAGAATAAGGATTTATTCTTTTTCCGGCTGGGGGATAAGAATAAGGAGAATAAGATGAAATAAATGTAGGTAAGGTGAAATAAATATAAGAATAAGAGTGAAATAAGATGGAATAATAAGGAATAGTCGTACCACTGGAAGCCGTGTCGGGAGGAGAATTGACCCCTTATTCCAGACCTGTTCTCCAACCAAACAGGGCCTTAGGCTATTTTACTTATCACGATTTCCTTCTAGATGTGGGCACATGTTGACAGACTGGTTGAATGGCTACATTTATGCAATTTTACGTAATGGGTTTTTTTTTTGTAATCCGGTTTTGTTTTAGTGGATTCCTTTTGGCGATTTGCTATAATGAATCTGCAAGAACTATTATGTCATTAATTTAGACATCTTATATGGGAGTCGAGCTTAGGATGATAGGGATCAGGTCTTCGTAGCATGAGTGAAAATAGTGGGTGCAATGGCGATAGATGAGTGAAAGTTGGTAGACAGATGGATCCCTCGACCTTTACATACACGGCCTTTTTGCGGTCGAGAATGGGTGAAGGAGATGCTGGTCGGTCATGATGTTAGAGCTTTTCAAATTTTTCGAATGCGACCTCCCATGTTGAGGAGGTTTGTTCGAGTCTCCGAGGAACATGGCTTAACACCGACAAGGCATATGGATGTGGATGAGCAAGTTTGTATCTTCTTATATGCGCTCACCAATGCTCATTCTAATAGGATCATCCAGGAGTCCTTTCACCATAGCGCCGAGACTATATCGCGTCACATAAAATGTGTTCTCGCAAAGATATTGACTCTGGAGGAGGAGTATATACGATTGGCTCTATCTGTGACTCCTCACAAAATCACCTCGAACCCACGCTACTATCCTTACTTCAAAGTAATTTGCGGAATTAATTAATATTGTTTTTGTACAAAACTTCTAGTACTCTCATTTTTCCACCAATGTGCCAGGGGGTAATAGGAGCTATTGATGGGACATACATTCCAAATCATGTTGATCTAGAAGGAGCCTACGGATGCAGGAAACTATATCTAACCCAGAGTGTTATGACTGTTGTTGACTTCAATCAATGCTTCAACTATTTCATCGCCGGTTGGGAAGGTTCTTGCACAGATATGACTATTCATTGTGATTCAGTCGAGAAGGGCTTTTTTGTTGTCCCTGAGGGCGGCAAGTAATTAGTAGACTGTGGTTACACAAATACAGACACATTCATCACCTCGTATAGAGGTGCCCTATATCGTCTTCCTACTTGGAAGGCACACGGATATCTTTACAAAAATCATAAGGACTTATTCAACCATCGCCACGCTAATTTACGCAATGTTGTTGAGCGCACCTTTGGTGTATAGAAGAATAGGTTCCACTGCATGCGTGATATGCCGGTGTACTCCTTTCTTTGACATTCAAAGGGATGTCGTAAGAGCTACATGCCTCATTCACAAAATGGGAGAGATTCAATATCCGATGATGACGAAGAGGACATGTTTCCTGAGGAGGTCGACGAAGACCAACATCGTGCGGTTGGCATACTTTGTGATGATATTCGACGGGGCGCGGTCCTGCGAGATAGAATTGCTCAGGCAATGTGGAATAATAGGAGAAGGAGACAATCATAGACCACATTGTTCGATTTCTGTGTTTGTTATGCGACGATTAGCATAATGTCCTTGATCATGCTATATTTTAGATACTTAGGTGTAAAACTTGTGCATCTCTCAATAATGCGTCAACTTACGCCTTTGACACTGATGGCTTAATTTCCTGTATTTGTAATATTTCTGCATTTAAAATCGTAAGAAGAAAAGAATGGCCCCAACTGCAAAATACCGATGTGGATACCCATTGGTATTGAACTACGAAAATGGCAACCAGGATCCGATAATACGGCTCTTCTATGTCTGCTCAATAAATCGGTGCGGTCACCGGCAATCGTATGTGCGTGCACCCAGGACAATGGAAAACCTCACAGATGAGTTTTTCTTTATCACCCAACGGTTGTGGGAAACATAAGCTCAACGACCTTCGTCGGATACTTGAAAATGCTAGGAAAGAAATACAAGAAAAGGACAATGAACTTGGATGCCTCTACTTAGAGCTGGATGATGTAGGGGGCACGAGATCTTCCTTGAAGGACACGGTTGAGTCATTTCGTCTCCAAATGTGAATTGCAAGAACTGAGGCGGTAGAAGACGACGTGATTGATAAGCATGTGATATAATGGTTATTTTGAAGTTGCCGTCGAATTAGGTATTGTAGTCATGATATGGTGGGATTATGCTTGGGGGTTGGTTGTATGTCACTGATGGAGAAATATGAACCGATTGTGTGATATGGCATTGTACTTTATTTCGTATTCTAGTATATCGCAAAAGGTAGAAGATGCACAGTTTAAGAAGTGGTGTTGTTGTTGGTGCATGCAGAAAAATAAGGTTGTCGCTTTCCCAATCAGAGATTTTTCCAGGATAGGGCATAGCCTTGTCCGTAATTCCCGATCAAGGCATCGTAGGAAAGTTTTTCCCAGCCAGAACATGATTCGGCGAACGGTTCGTTGATCGGTGAATCGTTTGCCGATCATATGTAAAAATAATATATAATATTATTCCGAAAACCTTTTTTAATTTTATATTATAAAAAATAATATATATAAATATTTGGAATTGAGAATTAGCAAACCATTTGCCGATTCTCAATTCCAAATAGCCGATCGGTGAACCGTTCACCGAATCATGTCCTGACTGGGAAAAGCTTTCTTGCGATGCCCTGATTGGGAATTACAGACAGGACTATGTCCTGTTCGGGAAAAACCTCTCCCAATCATAGATTGTTGAGATATTGCGTAAGCGGGGTACAAGAATCTTTCGATGACCCATATCCATTATTGTGCGACTTAAGTTTTACAATTGTAGATAAATGACATGGTCAAAATCATAGTCATTACCTGATTAAATATACTCCTTAAAAATTTTTTTTACCTTGTAAATAATTTACTGGATGTGTAATGTAAATTCGAAAAAAGCATTGTTTAACCAAAGAGACTGTACTCATTGCTTGATACAATATACTCTTGCTAAAAATTTTTGAATTTGAAATGTAAACATTGTAGTGGATGTGTGTTGTAAATTGTGCACAATAAAAATAGTTACGGAAATTTTTATGTGCTATAATCCGTTTAAAAAAGGTATGTTTTGGGGAATAATGTATGGGACATGAAACATAAATTTTCATAAATGAAATTAACTGTTGAAAATCACAATCATTATTTTTTAGAATCTCTTCCAATTAAAATATTTTTGAAATTAGTAAATTATTTTATACAATCTATTCCCATTAATCAAAGCACAATCATTATCACAATAACTACAATCAATCATCTCATCAACTCATGTCACATCCAACTCCAACCCAACCCACCCACCAATACTATTCAAATCAAGTTATCCACTCCACCAACCCTCTCAAGAGTAAGATACTCCATCTCACTCTATCCCACTAACCAAACATGCAGGGCTGGTTTGGTTGCTTGGTTGGGTTGGGATACACTGGTGTATTCCTCTTTCCAACCCTCCCAATCCTCCTCACAGTTTACTATTCACAAGGGTACTCCAACCCAACCCATCCTAGCAACCAAACTGGAAGGGCCAGTTTGGTTGCTGGTGTACACCGGTGTACTCTTCATTCCAACCCTCCCAACTTTCCACACAATTTACTATTCATAGGGATACCCCAATCCAACCCCACCCAGTTACCAAAGTAGCTCTAAAAATAAAAAAATAAAAAATAAAAATGTCGACGTATTTTAGATGCTCTTGATTCACTGTAACTAGCGATTAACCCGTGCGTTGCACGGGTATAAAAATGGGTTTTTATTTGTTGCGGCCCTCTGAGATATTGCGACAACAATTATACCTCTCACTTTTTGGAATATCAATTGTACCCTTCCTTCTTGCAAAAATCGTAGTTATGTTCTTTTGCAATATCGGTTATGCCCTTACTTTACCTTACATAAGGGCAGAATTATGGATTTTACATGAAGGTAGGGGCACAACTGATATCCCAAAAAAAGGAGGGGTATAACTGATATTGCAATATCTAAGAGGGGCACAACTGATAAAAACCCATAAAAAATTATGTTGGCAGAATTTTTAAGGGTAAGTTACAAAAAATAGCCCTAACTATACCTCGATTCACACTTGATAGCCTCAATTTTCATTTGTAACAAATATGGACATGAACTTTCAACTTAAGGGTTTAACATCATCATATGAGTCGTTGAAGCTTACAAAGGCATGTATTTAAGACAACAACATAATATCAAGCCCCTCTTTGCTACAATCGAAAATCGAGACCCATAATTGGGTGTCGAGATATAGTTGAGGTCTTTTTTGTAATTTACATAATTTTTAATGACAAAAGAAAAGGCACATTTGCAAAATATGACTTGTTAAGTTAATTATAAACTAAGTTTTTTTAATAATATCGATCAAATATCATAGAGTTAGGTCAAGCAGAAAAGTTTTCTCTTGACGGGAAACAAAAACAATAGCCCTATAAAAGGGTGAGTGGCATCGATAGCAGTATTATCGTTTAGGTGAGAGGGAACTTGACGAAAATGCAATGTTGAAGATATTATTTGGTAAATATTATCTTTTTACTCTTAAGTATGTGTTACTTTGAATGTTAAAAAAATGCATTATTAAGTATATTATTCAATAAATTTGCACTGATTACAAATATTAGATGTATGTCATAGCATGCATGCATGAAATTTTTAGCAGGAAGAAATTAACATATCGATAGGGTTAGGATATATTCTACATGGATATTTGTAGATATGAAATGTATCTAGATATGAAATGTATCAACTGGTAATCGATAATTTATAATAATGCATATTATAACAATCACGATATTTTAAACTTTAAATTTCTATCATACAAATAAATCAATAGGAAGCTAACTAATTTATATTTTTATTTGACATTCTAAGAATTTGCTATTGTATTCTCATTTTAAAATCCATAAGTATGTTTATATTATGTAATAAATTAGATATGCATAGACAAATGTGAATATTTTTTTGTAGTGAAGTGATACCTATATTTTTAGTAATGTGATAGTAGTAGTTAGTAGAGACCAATGTAGATAACACTTTGAGATGCTCCATCAGATCGGGAAGTATGCAAGAAGGAATTGAGTGTTCCCTAATAGCATATAAGGAGCGTACAAAAACCTTTTTGTGATAACATAAAAATAATTCCAATCCAAATGAATCATAAACAGATTTTAGATATGAAATTAATTATACAATTACTTAGTTGTCTTTAAAGTTTAGATTTATGCAACCAATATTATTGTCCAATATTAGAGAGATATATAATGGAAAATTTTGTGACTACAATATCGACGACATTCTTAAGAACTCACATATCATCCAAATCGAATGTAGTGACTTGAAGATTTCGCGGTTGCATGTTGACTTCATCCTCTCCTAATTGGAGTGATCTCGCCCTTCATTCACACTCCAGCAAGAATCCACTACACAAGAGTAACTGAATCACTATGATGGTTCGCCATATGAAGTGACCATCGACGGTGGGGAATATGGAACTCTACCTTATCTTGCTGATCTTTTTCTTCACCCTCATCTTCGACAGGATGCTCTTCTGCATCTCCCGCTCCCTCTCTACTGCCACCTCATGGGGCCTCACTGTAGTGCATCCCTTGTTGTCAACTCACATTTAACTTGTGTTGGCTTATGTGTTTATTATATCATGTGCACTTCAACGGTGACAAAATGTAGCTCTCATGCATATCCTTCAGAATAGGTTAAGGCTTCCTAGATATCTAAACTAAAATTAATGTTGTGTAACTTCAACTATCTCAATAAAACTGGAAATATGCAATTTATTCGCAACTGCTAGATCCCGATAAGTTTTGTTTTCTCTCTTTGGAGAGATTGTGGCACCTCAGGTGAAGAACTTGGAATATTGTCTTGGGATGTATCCACTTATACGGAATATAAGAAGAGAACTTGAAAAAAGAAAAAGAAAATGTTTATGAAGAAGTTAACCATTAGAGTTTGTGGTTTTAGTGTTTATCTCTGTTTGTAAAATAATTCGAATGATGACATTTCATGGTTTTTTCTGCTTCAGAATTTCTGATTTGGAATGATGATTTGTATCATTATGAGGAGCGAGTTCTAGGGGTTTCAAGTAATCTTCCTTTCTAGGAAGGTTAATAAACTATTATGCCAAGTTTTAACCAGATCAAATTTTACAGAATGAGGAGAAAAAAATTCTGCGAGTAATTTCGATTGTGAATTAATACTATATATGCCATGCAATCTTCAAAGATGAGACTCGCCTGCTGGTTCAATCCATCTGCTGAAGGATCACCTCCGCCAATTGGGGGGTTGTCATTCCCTCTGCTCACAACCGCCTGCAGTGGAGCTACCACTAGCCGGGCAGAGATCCCAGCCACCGCCATGAAATTCTCGTTGGTTCGTTGCTGTGAACCCACCTCCACCGCGCAACGCATTCCAGCCCCGCCTCCATCGCGCCCTAACTAAACCCAGCTTTGTCATCCTCATCCCGACCCACCTGTGCGCATCCATTCACTCATCATTGCTGCCCAAGACTCCATCTCCATGGCCTACCTCTAGACTCCATATGATGCCTCCGCCAGTACCTCCTCGTCGTTAGGGTGGTGCGGTGCTGCCATCGTCGTGGCATGCTGGACATGCATCATGCACGATGGGAGGTATTTTTACGAACGGAGAATGCTCGCTGTGATGCGGTGTTGCCCTCGTTGTGATGACGGTAGAGATGGTGGTGTATTGTAGTCGTTCTTGCGAAGACAACTCAAGCGGTGAAGAGACAACACTCAAGTCGTGACGTCATAGGACATAAATGGAATTTTTGCTGAACAAATTAATGGGCGGGGGGTCAGATGCCCCTGATTAATATATAGTAATGGATTACTGTATATATCACCAGCATTATATAGAAAATTTTAAAACATGGTATATTTATAAAACCTATCTATATCTTATTTTTGATTATAGAAGTTGTAGTTTATTTTTAGTATTTATTCCCTTTTGTATAAACATATATACATTATATGTGTACTTATATCCTAACATAAAACGGTGCAATTTAATTTAATGTATTTATATATGTGTAAAAATCTTTGAATAAGGGTATATTGGTATTAATTGTGATTTTCGTTCAATATATATAGATAAAACTAGTGGTAGTGAATATATATAGTTGGGGTTCATAAGAGAATTTACAGGTGGAGAAGTTTACAAGAAGTTTTGTTAGTATTATTAAAAAGTTTTCATGTGAAAATGAGATGAGCGAAATTGTAATATATATGAAATAGAGGGAGTATGTATGGGCCTATATTTGTATTGTGTTCAAATTAAGCATAATAACATAATGAATATGTAATCTAGCATACCTAACTTTAGTCACTTGTCCTGGCATGGCAATAAATAAATGGTAGAGAAGATCCCATTTTAGTTAGTATTTAATGGGCCTGCCCTCTGGGGCAGCCAACATGACTGCCCATCCCTTTATGTCAACGTTTTTTTATTTTTTTCAAAAAAAATCGTCATGTATATTCATCTTTATATCCCTCCTATATGTCATTCGATTTCATTGGAAACAGAGACTTCTACGACCTCCATCGAGATGGTGTCGATTTAAAAAATCTTGTTACCGTTAAAAAATGATTGTCTGGATGGAGGTCGTAGGAGTCTCTATTTCTGACGAAATTCGAATGGTATGAGGATATAGAAATGAATATACATGGTGATATTTTTTGAAAAAAATAAAAAAAACACTGAAAATGACGTGGGGCAACCCCATTAACCTCTTTTAGTTATATCAACCCCTAAAAGCCTACAATACAGTGCACCTGTCAACCATCTAAACCATAGTTTTAGCTGATGTGGCAACACATGATAGACATGACCTGATTTTAGTTACATAGATAAATTTCTTAGAATGCACCTAAGTAACATTGCATATTTATTGAAATGATGCTAATAATAGATTTTATATTAAATTTTATAAGAAACTTTAGGACACACTCGATATTTTCCTTATTTGTTAATAATCAAGTTGGAATTTTACATAAACAAATATTCAATCCATTACACCTATTCCCCTTTTTTGCTCTTCGATTGCCAAAGAAATCATCCAGGTTCCCTCCTTCTCACGTTCCATGCTGCAACATATCATGCATCCTTTCTACCGCTTGGTATGCTCCTCATCATGCCACGTAAGGGTGTAACCGAGCTGAACTTGAGCGAACTAACTCAGGCTCAGCTCGATTCGTTTAGCATACTTTCAAGTTCGGGTTCGGTTGGGCTCGATGAAATAAAAACTGTAATCAGGTTCGATTCAGTTCAGGAAGGTTCCTAAAAGTTCGGTTCAGCTCGTTAAAGATTCGTTTAAAAATAAATGTTTGTGCAGACGTTTCTGTTCAAAGGGGGAAAACCGCAGCCACAGAGGAGGGTTTTCTGAGGTATCAGGAATAGGGAAATAGAGACTTATGGAGTGGATGACTGGATGAGTTTTGGGAAAATAAGTGAATAGCCCTTATGTTAATATAGAATGTATTTTCCTTATATATATATACTTTTATGTATGTATGTGTGTATATAATCGAACTTTTAACGAATCAAACTTGAGCGAACCTATGTTTTTGAGGTTCGATTCGTTTATTTATTCGAGCCCAACCTCGTACTCAGATTCAGTTCGTTTATTTTCGAATCGAATCTGAATCAAACTTTAAGTGAGCCGATTCTGAACGAATGTCGAACCTGAGATTTTTCTGACAACCCTAATACTATGGAACCTCTCCTGCATGTTGTGTTGGCATGCTCTACCTAATGCCTACACCCGAAATTTTGGCAAGAATGCCTTCATCATTCAACATATAATATAGTCTCATTGTTGCTTACATCTTTCACGATCGAAACCTGGCTCTGATACCAGTCAGAGATCAACAAGGTACGTCGCCGCTGAACTTCTTGTTGAGTTGAGAACGAGAGAGATAATGAGAGAGAGGGATGGACGGGGAGCTCCCGTACTCGAGGTGTTGCCTTGGATGGTTTCTCCTCCCGTCGGGAGGTCTATTTATAGGGCGCAAGCCCCTCAAGCCGTCCGCCCCCATCATCCCCGCGCCCGCCCGACATGGCACTATCTTCGGTCATTCCGCAACCGTTGGCCGCGAAACGGCCGATTGTTGACCACTAAAGGTCATTTACCGGGGTTATTCAAACAGTGACTACATGCTATACTCGCACTTGTCTTTTACAAGGGACACATCTTTGAACAATTATCACATATTCGCTCAACAATGATGACATGGCCTATATACTTCCACATTTTCCATCAAATCATAGTATAGATTGCAATAGTACAACAAAATGGAGGAATCGATTTCTTTTAAATTAAATAATTTTTAAATTGATGCTTGGTAAGATTATATTTCCATTATTAATTCTATTTTGGATATTTGTATCCGCATTCATCAAATGACCTTTAGTTATAATTCACAATCATCCATGAATGACTTGCAAGCAAAAAAAAGTTGCAAGAAAAATAAAATATCCTATTTGTCTACAAGTCAAACATTTTCCTTGCATATGCCATGTATTTTTCCTTTTTTACATTTTTAGTTTCAAAGGCAGTTTTTTTTAAAAAATTATTATTAAAATATTCTTAATTAATTAAACAATCACTAAGTCATAATATTTAAAAATATAGCCATCGATCGGCACATGATGTGCTGATTTGGAAAGTAATGCCCAAATCGAAACCTCAGGTGCTGATTTGAAGAGACGAGGGATGGAAGTGCAAAATAACCAATGAGTTTGCCCAAATCAGTACCTCAGTGTCAATTTGGACATCATCATTGGGTAATTTGCATTTTCATCATTTGAATAATTTGTGTTTCCATCTCTTGTTTGTTATCATTAATTTTTTTCAACTAACCTCTTTTGTTGTTAAAAGTATAGCATTTACCATAAGGATGCAATTAAATTTGAATAGTAAATGTGTATCTTTTCTATTACTGAAATTAATCTTTTTAAATTTTTAAATTTTAATTTATAATTCTTTTCTTTCATTATATTATTTCTTAAATCCTTTAATCTAATTAATTATATTTATACGTGATAGTTATAACTTATTCAATTTATTTTTAGAGTGGTCAGTTCAATGCTGACTAGCAATGAAAATGGATCAGATACATATCATATATGTCAATTTTCTTATCCATATTCACATCGTCTATATTGAATACGAATAAAAATCTGTGTATGGATATGAGTCGGATGAGGATTTAGGGAACCATATAATTGGATACGAATTCATATAGAATATTCATTGAATATGAATCCGAATCAAATAAAAAGTGAATAAGAATATTGATCGATTAAAGATCGAATATGAGCGTGACAGATGTTGAAGACTTCGTCTACATTGGTTTCTCGAGCTGAAGACTTTGTAATGGTACAAATATTGTAGCGTTATTCTCTAAATATTATATTATAAGTATAATATAATTAGAATAAGAGATTTAATATATAATTAACGAAGGAAAATATTTATAAATTAAAAATTTGAAAAGAACAATTTAAGTAATAGAAAGGATACACATTAACATTCAAATGTAATTACATCCTCATGGTAAATGTTATACTTTTGATAACAAAAGATGTTAGTTGAAAAAAAAACTATTGATAATAAAAGAGGGATGGAAACACAAATTACCCAAATGATAGAAATGCAAATTACCCAATGAGATGCCCGACTCATTGGTTATTTTGGACTTCCATCTCTCATGTCTCCAAATCGGCACTTGTGGTGCCGATTTGAGTAATAATTCCAAAATCGATACCTCAGGTACCGATTGGTGATAATATTTTTAAATATTATGCCTTGATAGTTGTTTAATTAATTAAGTATATTTTAATAATTATATTTAAAAAAAATCTTTCAAAGGCCTCACTTACTACCCAAGGTGCACCTCCTTCAGAATGGCGCCGCCGCGCAGCTCTACTCTTCCCGCACCCCTCTTCCATTACCGCACCGCAGCGACATCAGCAAGGCCACCGCCACTGGCCGATCCCTCCCCTTCTTCTCGCCGATCGCCGCCGTCGTCCTCTCCTCGTCGTCCGCGTCGAGCCCCTCCCCGCTCGCCGTCTCCGGAGTTGAGGCGGCAGATCTCGCCAGCGATGGCCCCGTCTCGGTCAAGCTCGAGCTCATCGTATGGGGGGAGCGCTTCAATCTGATCATCGCCGAGGCGGCGCAGCTCGACGAGGAAGTCTTCATCCTCTGGTTCGCTCACCTCTGCTTTCTCTACCTCGATTTTCGCAGCTTCTTCTTTTTTGGCTTGGCGGCGTGTTTCGATATCGATCCATGCATTTTTTTAACTAAATATTTGGGAACCGCGAAATTTTACTCAATTTATTGTCTGATCGATGCAAAGACATCTATAACTAGGGATGAAAAAGGATACGGATATATCTGAATATCCGCTTACCATACTCGAAAAATTACTGGATACGGATATCCGTATCTGAATATTAATCGAATACGGATCGGATATGGATATATATTATAAAAATTTTCCGGATACGGATATGATAATGGCTTGAATATCTGGATTCGGATCCGGATATCCGAATACAATATTTAATATTTTTTATATATTAGTTAATTTAATATAAGTCACAATCCCGTGTTATTATAGTAGTATTACACATTATATAATACAATATGTTAATGATATTAATAAACTTTTTTTTTGTTTGGGGATGGACACGAACAACGGTCACGAAATCATATCTCCTTTTTGCTTCCGGTCAAGAACACATGTCACCTCAATGCTCTCTTTTGTCATGATGCAACTTGTTTATATTTCATTGCTATTTTTTAAAATAGCATTGAACTTTGATAAAAATTCAATTCGTATACTTATATAGTCTTTATTCGATCCATATTCGGATTCCATGTTTATTGGATCCATATTTTGATTTCAATATTTATTCGTTTTATATTTGGATTAGCTCTTTACTCGATCCCTATACGGATCCGCCCTTTATTCGATCTGTATTCGGATTCGATATATATCCGATTCGGATTTGTATCTGTATTTTTACGGATATGGTTTCCTTAATGCATATCCGAATCATATTCGGATCCGTATTCGTATTCGATAGAGATGAAGCGAATATGAATATGAAAATATGCATATCCGATCCGTATCCAATTCGTTTTCATCCCTATCTATAACTGAGATATCGTCCCCAAGCGTGCGGTCTATGTACTCAAATGAGCAAGAATACGAGTGACTGCTTGACCATGAGATGCTTTAAAAGGAATGTAGTCAATAGCTGTCAGAGACTCAGAGTGATTTATGCATATATTTGACCATAAGATAAGCACGCATATGAACCACAGAAATGAGACGCTCAAATAGACGTGCAATGAAGCAGCCAAATCCCAAATGGGATGGGTTTCCATTTGGTAGACCGGAATTCGGTTACACAAACCATGGAGAATGGCAGGTTCGGCATCTTGAAGCTGAAAGAAATGAATAAGGTGCTACTTACCAAATGGATCATGCAAATCTGTGTAGAGAGAGATGAATTGCTTTCTAGGTTGGTTCGATCGATGTATGGAGTTGCGATGGAGCTCGTAGCACAACCTTAGGTTGTTGATTTGCCATTCACAGGTCGCAAATCAATGTTTTTTAGTTTCTTGTTGAAATCACTGAAGAAAG
The DNA here is from genome assembly GCA_037367405.1 of Ottelia alismoides. NCBI lineage: Eukaryota > Viridiplantae > Streptophyta > Magnoliopsida > Alismatales > Hydrocharitaceae > Ottelia > Ottelia alismoides. The sequence goes on along the minus strand of JAZKJV010008082.1, from coordinate 475,920 downwards.
TTTTGGTAAAGTTCTTTTCAAAGGAGATAGAAAAAGATATTTGTGCGTTAGTGTAACGTCCCGGGCTTAGGTTCTCGGTCCGTTATTGAGGAAAACTGGCCCTGACAACTTGTTGGGTTCGGGCCCAAATGGACCCATTGACAACCACCCAAAATGCTTAAGCCCGAGTTGTCAAGTAGTAATCCCACCACTTATAAACCACACCCACATTTAGTGAGTTTTCCATGTGGTACTATGTTTGGGGTTAGGGTGTTACAACCTCCCTCACTTATATTCGCAACGTCCTCGTTGCGACATGGCCCATCACTTATTCCCAGTGACTGTGGCGGCTGCACGCTCCGGGTAGCCTTTTCCTCCAATCTCTTTGTAGGGGTGGCTCAACATCTCGGGTAGCCCTTTCCACTATCAGAGGGAAATTGGCTCTGATACCATTTGTAACGTCCCAGGCTTAGGTTCCCGGTCCGTTATTGAGGAAAACTGGCCCTGACAACTTGTTGGGTTCGGACCCAAGTGGACCCGTTGACGACCACCCAAAATGCTTAAGCCCAAGTTGTCAAATAGTAATCCCAGCACTTATAAACCACACCCACACTTTGTGAGTTTTCCATGAGGTACTATGCTTGGGGTTAGGGTGTTACGGTTAGACTTTAATAAAAACTTTTCTTTTTAAGATGTTTAACTTGTTATTAATGAAGACATCACACATTTGCATAAAAGACTACATCATATTAACTTAAACTTAATACTAAAGGTGACCAAGCATAAGATAGTAAAATGTTTGCCTGCTTTTGCTTTTAAAAAAGTCTTTTATTTGTTTTGCATCTGAACTTGCTTAATTAACTAGAGCAATTTTAAACAAAAGAGTTTGCTTGGCCCACCCAAAGTAAGAGTACATGGTAGCACTTTTGTTTTGTAATTGTTGACAATGTCTCACGGTTTACTTTGCTGTTTATTATGAGTGCCTAAACTCTTCTTATATAGGAGAGGGTGAGTATAGGGTTTTGAAAATGTTCACTATAGAATGAAATGCAGCTGAAAGCTAGATGAGAGGGAAATAACCATATGAGAAAAATCTAGAGTTTAGGAGGATACTACATGAATATTTCTGGGAGGAGAGTCTTGGGTTTAGTGGAGGATTACGTAAATGTCCATCAGAAAAGAAAGAAAGAGAAAAGACAAGAATACATATACTCTTTCGCAAGTATAACTTATGTTGTACTATTGCACAACTGCCTTCTGAAAGTGCCTGGTCATAAGATTTGCATGTGTATCTTAAGCTCTACTGGTGCCTTTCTTTTAGATGTACCGATATATCTTCCAATATACATGCTGATAATGCGTCCTGGCTAAAGGCCTGAATCCTTTTTGTGTCCCGATATATTTATATATATATGTTAAAGTACATGGATGGATCTGGTTTGTTATGAATATTAACAATCTTGTAAATTAAATTTTCACCTTTGATTTGAGTTTCTATTTCGATGAAACATTAACAAATTATATTGTATGCAATTATGCACAAATCCAGGGATTGAAATATGAAAGTCGACCCAAAAACCATTTGACATGACTTGCTTCTTAAATGAAGAACAACAAATACAAACTTGAAATCCTGTTCATTCTAAAAATCATAGAAAACCTAACACTTATGAGGTGGAATTCATTACTTAATTCCCTGATCTTTACGCATGCTTCCCTTCCATGTAAACCACATTCAAGATCGTGTGGGATTTGACTTAGAATCTCAAAAACCCGAGAATGCTCAAGAATGAGTGAAATCCTCAATAACTACCTAAGAATTGTTTCGATTTCTTACTGTTTTCTTCCACCAAATCTAGTTCATAAGCAAGCAGAATGTTGATGATTTAGTCGAGAAATACAACACACCGTACCTCAAATATTGTACTCAGATCTATGGTCCGGAGAACTTTGACACCTTTCTCATGTCGCTTGTCTTTCCTACATACATACATATATATAATTTTTCGTTGTGGTACAATATTGACCATATACAATATATACTGCTTAAGGCATGGAAGGCCGTATCGATATCGATATCGTTTCGATATCGTATCGATACGATATTTCGATGATATATCGCCGAAATATCGCCCATATCGACGAGCTTTTGTGAAGAAAATGCCTGGAAATCGGGATATATCGCCATATCGGTACCCATATCGGTCCCATGTCGATATCGATATATCGACGATATATCGCCGATATATCCTGATATTTCCTTCCATGGCTTAAGGTGGTTTGATCATTTGCAAATGAGGTCGGCTGATGCACCGGTTAGGAGACACAAGTTTTGGGATGTTGAGCCAGCTAAGAGAGGGCGAGGAAGGCCCAAGAAGTGTTGGAATGAGACTATACGAAGGGATCCCTTCTTCTTCTACCTTCTCCAGTCCATCGCCAACTCCGATGGCAGGACCCAAGAGTCCACCATATGTCTTCTGAGAACAAAAGCCTACTGTTCAGGAGAAATGATGTTCCCCAGGACACCCCTCAAATGGTTCGCCAAGACTTTGGAACAAAAGCGTACTTTCTCAGGGTTTCCATATAGGAGAGACCCACACTCGAGATCTTTGTATCTGAGATGACCACACTACTTTTGATGTTCAATATCAATCACTTTAGATGGACTTCTATTACTGCTTGGGAATGCTTCAGGTTTTTGCTGCGCATCAATTGCATGAAGACCTACGCTCCAACTCAATTGTTGCCTAGCAACCATCTTCTCCAAGCATCCCCTCAAGACATAAGTCTACTCCTAGTGCTAGTTCCTTCGTGTGGGTATCTTCCCAACAATGACTACTTCAAGCAGTTCTCCTATAAGCTCCTTTAAAGATGTATGGAGTGAAGATGAGTTGAATATTTTCTTTTATAACAAACTACAGCTTTCTCAGCTCCAACTTGAGGGGATGTGTTAGCGTATGTATTAGATGGGTAGTTGAATATCTCTAGGATTCAATTGCACTACTCTCCTTAGTTTCATATTGCTTGTTGGTGGGACTCTACACTGTTGGTGGGGCTATAAAAAGGGCCCGACATCCCCTGTACCCTTTGAGGGAAATAAAATAGAAAATCTATCCCTACATGCTTTCTCTCGTGGTTTCATCTCGATCCTTTGGATGTAATGTTCCGCGTAAAATCAAAGTTTTTTCTTGTATTTGATTCTATAATTTCATTTCTTATTTTTCAACAAGTGTCCATATAGACTATAAATAAACAACTATATAGGCCCATGTGCCAATTAACACGAATCGTGTCCCCTGTATTGAACCTAAAGGGGGGAAATGAAAGGGGTTGGATCTCTACATGTATTTATCAAATAGGATTCCTCGATGTGAGCCTATCTCCTTCACTTCAGGGTTCAAAGAATCCACAGACAATGGACGAGATTTGTGGTGCCCTTTGGTGCTGGATCTCCAGAGATGGTGGTCAAGATTTGCAATGCCATTTAGTGTTGGATTGCAAAGATATTGTTTCTCTTCATGATTATTACAACGATGCCTTCGACATTACTATCGACTTGGATCTATGGTCAATATGGGATAGAGAGAGCACCACCATGAGGGTGCCTGGGATCATTGGGGAAATCCAGTGCTATCACTTTTTTTATAGTTCTACGACGCAGCGGGGAACTCGACGTCATCGCCATCACCTTTGGGAGCACTCCTACAATCGTGTCCATGAGTGCATTTACAACCTTGTCTTCAATCCTCCTCAACTTATGATTATCGAGCAACTTCTTTTGTAGTGATGATCTCATTGTATTTCTGGATGAGTAAGGGTTCACGATAACCCTTTTCTGGTGACAACCATTTGCTTAAATCTCAGTGTTGACATGGTGCGTGTAAGTAATTCATGCAATGCAACTTTGGAGAATGATATCATGTACAGAAGTAATGCACGCATCGAAGCTTTGAAGAATGTTGGCAGATATTCAAAGTTAAAATAACCACACTACAAATTTAGGATCTTGATACAAAAATGTAACTGAAAGTCTGAAAGTGAATCTCAAAGATGAATAGGAAAACTGACTTGCTCTGATACCATATTTTTTACTAATAAGCCTGATATTGTGCGAATTAGGTAATCGGGTTCATTCAGTTAAAAGATTTTACATGAAGCACATGGAGAGGGGCACATCACCTTACATCATGAGTGGCCAACATGGCCTGAAAAAGGAGAAAATTATAAAGTGTTGTTATGTCCAACATGACCTTGAAAGAGAGAAAAGTATACTATGTAGTGGCCATCTTAGGTTTCAAACATGGCTATGGTGGCTTAGAAAATTGAGAGTTTTATAGCGAGCCATTGATAAACATGAAATAGTTGGGGTGCTAGGAACCACCCCTCATTGACCTCCTTGTCTTCATTGATTTGTAGAATTCTTCAAGATTGAGTTCTTTTTGCATTAGAATCACCATTCTTCTATATCTTCTTAGTCTTCTTGAAAAGTCTTCATGCTCATCTTTGGTCCAGTTCCAATATTTGTTGCCACTTTCCTCGTCATCTATGAAGATATTTTTTATGTGTCTAATTATCCAATCCTCTACTATCCAAAATTCATCATTCTTCTTGATAGGAAAGACATCTTTGAGCCTTGTTGAATTATACTTGCATTGAGATTTTCTAATGGATTTCAGTTCACCATCCGAATAAGAGCTATCTTTATCTTCAATGTCAAACCCCTTTATCTTCGTTTAATGCTGTCAAACCCCTTTATCTTCATTCAACTTCAGCATTGAGAAACCTTTGTCACATCATTTCATAGTTCAACGCCTCTGTAAATAGTGATAGATGTCTCCTTGGTCCTCTCATTAGAAAGAAACCAGCTTGACTTCCATCACCCCAATCCACATTCTCCTTATAATTCCCAATATTTTCAAATGTATTGTCCCGACTTTCCTCTGCCTTGAACCAACATTTTCCCTGCCCCAATTTCGAAAGAAGAAATTTATCTCCTCTCCTTGGCCCCTTTCCTTTGTTAGAACTGAAATTACAGAAATTAAGAAGGGCACACGTGATAAAACCCTCAAAAAATATGTTGACTTTTTCACGTGGGATACTATTAGGGTGTTACAACCACATTTAGCTTCATTGTGACATGAATTGTAATTTATTTTCAGGAATAGTTATTTCCTCCAAGCTCTTTGGTAGGGATAGCTCCACCTCTCATGTAGAGCTACCTATCTACTGCAGCTACAAGAAAGAATCTATGTTGATACCATTTGGTAGGGTAGTCCTTTGAGGAAAACCGATCTCAATAATTTCTTGGATCTGGGTGTAATTAGACCCAATGCCAGCTAACCAAATGCTTAAGCTCAACTTGTCAAGTAATAGTCCTACTTTTTTAAATTACCTTCACATTGCATTTTTCATGCGAGACTATTTTGAGGTGTTAAAAATTTCTTCTGAAGCTATTTATTATGGACAGTTGTGAAATGCAGTTAGTCTGCCATGGCGGTTATTTGTTGAAAACTTGGTGGACTATGTTCAGTTGGGTCAGGACAGCTCACTCTTTTATTACCAATATCCTCATGCTTCATACATATAGCTAATTAATAAAATCTGATGACTTGGTACTTTGGTAGCCTTATACTGTAGATGATAATCATATGATTTCATAAATTTTACAAATGTTTCTTTCCTTCTGAAAGCTGACCTTTGTTATCTCTCTGCATCTAAAATGGTCGCTATACAAATCCAGAAGATGCCAACAGTACAGGTGTTATATGAAACCACATTTTCTTCAACATGTTTGATTGACAAATCGATAACACGGTGTGTGTGCATTTTAGCTGTGGAAGGATTGTAAAAAACAGGCTGAGGTGATTGGTGGAGGCAAAGCATATTTGGTTGTAAATGATGTCCGGCAAATGATCGAAAACCTATATAACTGAAGAGGAAGTGACCGGTACGCTCCTGTCTGTTTTATCTTACAATACTTTCCATGACCACACATCAATGCCATTCTGGTTGAAGTCCTATCTTCACTATCACTTATATATGATGCACCTTTTCCTATTTTTTGGGCCTTGTATTTTCATATCTAACGGCTATACGCAGTATCCAGGACCCTAGAAGTAGAATTGATCTGTATAACATGTATTGATCACGCGTAGAGATGGATAATTTTGTCCAAAGAGGCTTTCCTATGGTATCAGACCATTTGGCTTTGTTTTCGTTTGCAAGTCCATATTTTTTTTACGCGTCAAGTGATGATCAATAGTGAAATATCATGACTGAAGACTTCCAGATACAGACTGACACTGATATCTTGCACATTGGAACATTCAAGCAATTTCTCTGATTAAAATTGTGCTTGCGTCTTTGATGCGAATGGAACGTAGCTGCTTGTCGATTGATTATGTCATACTGCAGAAAGGATATGTTACTGAGCACTATTCTTTCTACTCGAATGGCATTTATTTTTCGATTTGCGTCTGCTGTTAGATTTATTTAAATAGCCCAAGGGAATATAAAACTTGCACAACTAGGTATGCTAAATGTGTTTCCGAAGTTCTATTTTTCTGTTTTTTTGTTTTGTTGTTGCTGAGGTCAAAATTGTTGACTAATGGCTTTGTTCATGCAATGCATGTTTATGAGTAAATTACAAAAAAAGAGCCTCAACTATATGCCGATTCTCAATTAATGGTCTCAATTTTTAAAAGGTAACAAAGAAGGGCTTATCTTTCAACTTCAGGGTTTAGCATTGGTATATAAAGGTCGTGGAATCTTATGGAGTCTTGTATTTGAGACAAAAATAAGACCAAGTTCCTCTTTGTTGCATTTGAAAAATGAGGCCCTTAATTCGGAATTGACGCATAGTCAGGATTTTTTTTGTAATTTACCCTATTTATTTGTGCAGTACTTGCTTGGCAACACTGTTAGAACATTTTGGCGCTGCTATTTCCAATTTAAATGACTGCTGATTTAACATAGGAAAATCTATGGTACCAATAGGGGAGGGATTTAGGGTTTGTTTGGATATACGTCTTACCTTATTGTTAATAATACACAGATAATGTATTCAAATATTGGGTATTTGAAGGGCACATACCACAAAAATATTATAAATGCAGTTGTTATTAAAAACTTTATTGATGTGGTTATGTAAGTTATAAGACATTACTTAATGCAGTAATCAATGCATCTACAGCTACATTTATATTTCAAAATGGATGTTCTGATGCATATACATTTATTTGCTATTATCAAAGTGGTAATGGTATTCATATAAAAATGGATGTCTAAATCTGCACAAGACGAGTACGATGAATTGTACGCAACGTTTGGTTGAATCCTTGCAAGGTACCACACCATGTGTCTTCAAAATAGAGAAAAGCCACTTACAAAAGAAAAATACGAGCAATTGAGTAATGACCATTGTTGTTTTGTGTTATTAGCATATGTTGATATGCTTTGAATCCTAACCATCTGACCCTGGTTGAAAACTTTTGTATGTACTTACTCCTATCATACCATACTCCAACAAGACGGGAGCGTGGGGGCAGGAAAATTTTTATACGCAGTTCTATTTTTATTTGAGCATAGGGATCCGTTTATTTCAGGGATCTGCTTGTATCGGAGTAGTATATAAACTCCTAAGGTTAGGGTTCTTAGTAAAAACAGATAATCAACGCCTAAGGACGTAGCCCAGTTACGGGTGAACTTTGTAAATCCGTGTGTTTTGTGCCTGCTTGATTAATCTCGTTTGTATGTGCTTCCATGATTCGCAAGAGTATAAGTGGGAAAATAGATTCCTGGATGAGAAACATTTACCCACTTCTATGTATTGTACTCACCTCTCGTTTTTCCATATGATTTTAGTGAATAGTATCCTAATCTTTTGTGAGGGGGGTTATGGTTCGTGTATCCTCATGTTTTTTTTTCTATTGAAGATTTTTCACATAAAGAAAAATCTTCTATGATGATTGCCTTTCCTTTAGTCAATCATAGTATCGGAATCAGAACTATATTGAGAGGATTTCTCTTAAAATAAATATTTTCCTCCACAATCGAAGGTCTCTTTGAGCCCTTCGTTCTTTTTCATTGCTAGCGACGGTGCTACAACACTGAGACACCATATTGCCTAGACATTCACTTGGTCCAACTGTCTGGAGGTATACTTACCGAGTAAAATATAAAATACATCACATTACATTTAAATTTGATTAATTTTATGTTTTTTGATCTATCGATTTTTATCCGCTTGTATTAGAGCAACAATTTAAATCATCTTAATTTAAAAAGGATAGAAATTGATTAACCAATCTTGAAGGATGAATTATCCAAGTTGAATGCACAAATAAGACACTGCATCTTTTTTGAATATGACTAAAATGAGCTTGATTATAGGTCCTATGATCCAGATGAAGAGAAGTTTGTGAGAAGTAAGAGTTGGTCTTCTTAGAAGAATAAACCATTGAGGATATCCACAAAGATGAAAATGACTTTCTCGAGCAGCGATCAACCGATTGATGTAGAGTTAGTTATTACATTACAGAATGCTCTAGATGCAACGCCAAGTGATGCGATTGAGCATGTGCTAGATGCGGGATAAGAAGAGGATGCATCAAACATCTTTATCCCTGATGATGATGGTGGTGGTGAGCAGATGCATATAGCTCATCTTCTGTTGCACTCCCACAACAGACCAGTGAGCGAGAGGCGGTCCTCCACCAGATATCATGCACTTAAATATGTCTTGTTGATAGATTATGGTAAGCTTGAATATTATGAGGCCTTGCATAATGTAAACAAAGAAAGATGGATAGAAGCAATGGAAGATGAGGAGTTTTCTATGATAACCACACTTCTAAACTTGTGAAGTTGCCCAAATGCAATAGTGCATTAAGGAATAAGTGGGTTTTTCGAATGAAACTTGACGAAAGCTCTTCAAGCCTGAGAATCTGAGATACAAAGATAGGTTGGTTATAAAATGTTCAATCAAAGGAAGAGTGTTTACTTTGAGGAGATATTTTCGCTCGTGGTCAAGACGTCTTCTATCGGAGTGGCACTCAGCTTGGCAGCTAGCCTTGACTTGGAGGTTGAACAGATGCACGTGAAGACGACTTTCCCCCATGGTGACCATAGTGTTTCACAAAGAAAATCGCTGCGACGACTTCATCAGTTTGTTGATTTATCTTGATGATATGTTGACTATTGGCAGCAGTAGACTGAGAATTTTGCGCTTGAAAACGGAGTTAAGCAGGTTCTTTTCAATGAAGGATTTCAGACATGTTAGTCGCTTCTGTAGTTAGTTACTAATTCCCAAGAGACAGATCTTTGGCATGATGTCGCTAACTTTTTGTCGAAGAGTTATAGTATAAACACCTAAAAAATTACTTCGAATCCTACCCTAATCTTACATGGCATCGCACTCAGCATGCCGCCTGCATTCCAACATGACATCCCAGTGAACCTGCATAGGAGCTATAATAGATTACGATAATCGCATCAATTATAGGATCAGGGAATGCGATCAACTAGGTCAGATCCAACATTCTGCTTGGTCGACGGACTACCTCGGAGAGTCACCTGTCAGAACTGTACTGCATACGATAAGATAATCTAAGAATAAATCAGCAAAAGAAATGGATAAACAACAATCTTAATATCTAAAATATTGTCAAGGAAAACTACACATCAGGTATGTTCTCAATTGGAGATCATCTTTGCCTGTAAACCTGCTTTGCCACATTTTTAGGATAAATTACACAACAATGCAGTTTTATTTTAGGCCATGAAAAGAATACAGATGGGAATAAATAAGAAATCGCAACTATAGCATATGCCCTACAGCAGAAGAAAGAACAAGATAGATTCGAATCAGTGTCGTAGCTGCTCGATGATACCGGAGAGGGAAGAGAGAGTGCCAAAGGCGCATGAAACAGCCCCGACAGCGATTATGAAGCCACATAGTAAGCCCTGCCACAGTTTTGCATCACATTACTGGATTGACTGTGATCATATAACAAAGTTAGCTATATCTGGACATGTGAAATGGATTTTTCATCAATACATTAACAATAATGGTGTGATTACCATTGGGGATCTGTCAATGGAAGGTTGCACGACACTAAGGTTGGATTGAAGGAAGGACTTGGAGGGGCACATGCTCCCTCACAATCTGAAATATGAGTTTTACACTTGTGCCCATCTTAGTTTTTCTAATATTTGTGACGTTAGCTTTCCTGCAATCGCACTCGTGTCCCTATATACTTATACCCTAATGCCCTTCCTGTAGTGTAATATAAGTGCAAAAGTGTAATCACTCTCGTGAGATGCAACTTCCAGAGAATATAATATAAGTCCCTTCGACTATAGAATAATAACTTAAGATCTGTGGAGACTTCGAGTATGACCCTTAAACATAGGAAGGAAAATTTTTCTATGTACAACATGATGGTTGCAGTGTCCATTAAAAGGACCATATGAAGCGATAATCTCATGGCCTTCGAAGGGTAGAGGGAAAAAGGGCAAGAAAATGTTAAATAAACCTTTGTTGGCTGAGGATTTAATTGGATCCAAAGATAACAAAATTGAACCAGTAAATAAAGGAGTTGATAAATCTTTAGTCCTGGCTTAAAATAACCTTTAATCCTAAAGTCAAGGCTTGAGATGAGAGTAAAACAGTCTCAGAGTTCATCTTCAATAGCAACCTAACTTATCTAAGTTGAGATCCCATATAATACCTAGCTTTGATTTGATAATAGCAGGTTGTCCGGCCGGGTCGACTCTATTTGTAACACCTCAACTTCGAAACATAGTCCCACATCAGAAACTAATGAAGTATGGGTGTAAGTTATAAGTGGTGAGGATTACTACTTGACAATTTGGGCTTAAGCATTTTGGATGGTTGTCAACGGATGCAATCGAGTCTGAACCCAACAAGCTTTTAGGACCAATTTTCCTCAATAACGTTCCGGGGACCTAAGCCTGGGATGTTACAAATGATATCAGAGTCAATTTCCCTTTGATAGTAGAAGGGGCTACTTGAAGGTGAAGCAACCCCTACAAAGAGATAGGAGGAAAATGCTACCAGGAGCATGCAACCCCATTGTCACCGTGAATACTACCACGACGCAACGAGAACGTTGCGAATATAAGTGGGGGGCATTATTATACCCGCAATCCCCAAACATAGTCCCACATCAAAAACTTACAAAGTGTGAGAGTGTGTTATAAGTGCAGTGGATTACTACTTAACAACTTGGACTTAAGCATTTTGGATACTTGTCAATGGGTCCATTTGGAGCCGAACCCAACAAACTATCAAGGTCAGTTCTCCTTGATAACGGACCAGGGACCTAAGCGTGAGATGTTATAGTAGTGTTTCATACTTATATATGAGTGTTCAATCCCTAAAACTTGAGTGCCTTTAAGTTACAAGCAAAGGAAGACCGCATGCATTGAATAAGTTCAAGCCTTCTGGTGGGATGTTATCAGTAAATCTTTGGAGAATGCCAGCTGACCTATGTGAGTGTAATCGTGGGACATTGTTAAAGGAAGATGGTCTTTTCTGGACACACGAATGAAACAAGATGAGGATGCATAACCTTTTAGAACACCAATCATGAAGATTTCCACCAAGACAACACTTTGTTGTTGTTATTGTATACTTTTACATGAAGGTCTGAAGTTCAAAACATAATTTACTTCTTTCACGTAGGATGGAAGTAGTTAACTCAAACAAAAGTTCAAACCGAGAGGTATTTTTACTGAATGTGAAGTGTGGCCGACAAAAACATTTCTCTTTTATCATAGTGTTTCGAATGGGATGTTTATTTTTTTTATTAGAATTTACCAATTCGAAGCATGGATGAATAATGGAGAAGAAAGACAATGTCATATTGCTTGGTTTTGGTGTTTTGGTGGGCTCATACATGAGTTCTTACCTAAGATCCTTCAATAAAAAAATAAGTGTTGATGGACATCCACACACGTGTGCACTTTAATTTAGGCTCGGGTTTGAACTCGGGAGGAGTTAATTTGAATCTATGATCTCAATAATATTGCTAAGATATTTAATAGTTTTGGATAAAATGATCCATACGGATAATTTTGAAATCCAAACATTTGAGTTCCGATGAGCCATTATGGATTGCCAACAGTTCTTTCGGAATCCAGTGGACATCCCAACAAAGTGATCGTTACATATCCGAGGAACATGCTCCCCTACCATACTTTCCATGGCAATTATTTACCTTGTTTAGCATGACCTAGATCCATAAGTGTTCTTTATTGTGTTCTTTCAACAGAACAGTAACTCTTATTCTCACGATTATAAGTTCTCTGAGGTGCTTTCAAGAACGACCAATGTCGGTAAATACAGACAACAATCATAAACGGTCATAACATAGGAGCAGATCATCAGACTCAACATATATGTAAAGTGGGGCAGTATCTTCTCTAAGTCTGTGGATACTTCAATGATCTCTGTTGGAAGAAAAATGATTCATCCATTAAAAGAGATCCCAAGGCTCTCTTATATAGGAGAAGAGCCATGAGTTAATTACATAAGTGATACCCAAATAAAACATAAAATATAAATATAATACGGTGAGATATAAACATCTCAACACTCTCCCTCAAGCTGGAGCATAAATATTAATCATGCTCAGCTTGGAACAACATCTCTGAAATGGACCTCTGCCCAGAACCTTCGTGAAGATATCTGCCGTCTGATCTCCTGTGGACACATGAGAGGTGGATATAAGACCTTTCTGGATCATGTCTCTAGTGTAATGACAATCCACCTAGATATGCTTTGTCTGCTCATAAAAAGCTGGGTTATTGGCAATAAATAAAGCTGCTTGATTATCACATAAAAGCTTCATATGTAGAGAAACCTCAACAGTAAGGTCGGTTAATACTGATCTAACCCACATCATTTCTGTACATCCTTGTGCCATAGCCCTGTATTCAGACTCAGCACTAGATCTGGCCACCACTGTCTGCTTCTTGTTTTTCTATGAAACAAGTGAGCTGCCTACAAAGATAGCAAACCCAGAAGTCGATTTTCTGTCCCTGGGACAACCAACATAATCTGCATCTGCACATCTTGTCACATCAAGTGATGCATCCCAACTGAACATAAGGCCAGAGCCGGGTGAAGTCTTCAAATACCCCAAGATCATGTGGACGGCATCCATATGCACCTTCCTGGGTTGCTTCATGAACTGACCGACTTTGCTAACTGCAAAAGCAATATCCGTCCTGGTAATGGTGGCGTATAGGAGCTTCCCAACAAGCTCTCTATATCTCCTCCTGTCAATTTCTTCGGTGTCCTCATCATACAATCTCATGCTTGCATCCATAGGAGTAGAAGCAGGTTTGCACCCTGTCATACATGTCTCAGATAGAAGGCCCATAACAAATTTCCTTTGATTCATCACGAGTCCACGTTGATTCCTGGCGAACTCTAATCCAAGAAAGTAGCGAAGATGGCCAAGGTCCTTAGTCACAAACTGCTGACCAAGGAACTCCTTGACAGTAAGAATACCATGCTCATCATCTCCTGTAATGACAATGTCATCCACATAAACAAGAATAGCCACGATACCTCTAGGTGTCTTCTGTACAAACAGTGAGTGGTCCGCAGTAGGCCGCACAAACCCCTTTTGCTCTATCAACTCCGATAGCTTTTGATACCAAGCTCTCGGACTCTGCTTTAGGCCATAAATCGCCTTGTGAAGTCGGCACACCTTTTGAGACTCCCCTCAGTAGCAAATCCTGGTGGTTGTTGCATATATACTTCCTCCTGGAGGTCCCCATAGAGAAAGGTATTCTTGACATCAAGTTGATACAAAGTCCAAACCCTGGAAACGGCAACAGATAGCATAATGCATAGTGTCGAATGTCTTGCTACTGGAGAGAAGGTGTCCTGATAATCCACCCCATAGGTTTGAGTGAACCCCCGAGCCACAAGCCTTGCTTTGAATCAGTCGACACTGCCATTGGCCCTTTGCTTGACCGTGAGTATCCATTTGAAGCTCACAATAGATGCTCCTGGTGGAGGTGAGATAATGCTCCATGTGCCACGTGATCGCAGAGCTGCCATCTCTTCTTCTATAGCAAGGCGCCACCTACTGTCCTGGAGCGCTTCTGATACGTCCATGGGATAGTAACAACAGATAGCCCAACTATAAACTTCTTGTAATCCTCTGAAAGATGATCCAAGGAAACATGTGCAACCATTGGATAAGTGGCACATTGGCGACGAGGTTTCCTAAGAGCAATCAGTATCTCCAAGTCATCAGCCTCACAGTCCTCTGGAATTAACTCTTCCTGTTCATTATTCAAATCTCCAGTGCCATCAGTAAAAATAATATGTTCCTGACATACCTGAGGCATGGTGGATGATGTGGTAGGCGCATGAGCAGAGGGGCGAGTAAAAGACCTGCGAGTATAAACATGGGGTAAGAATGTAGATTCTTTGGGAGGAGGTGGATGTAGCGGTGGGGGTGGTGGTGGATGTGTTGGAGACCGAGGTACATCACACGGAACAGATGGATGTGGAGGAACCACAACATCCTCTCTGGATCCAGTATTAGACAACCTGTCACCTGTAGGAGAGAAATATATAATAGATTCAAAAAATGTAACACTATCGCCCACATAGTATTTTCTCCCAACAGGATCAAAACATCTATATCCTTTTTGGGTACGAGAATAACCAACAAAGATACATTTGACAACTCTAGGTGAGAGCTTGTCACGACCAAGAGTAAAATCACGGACAAAAGCCACCGATCCAAAAACACGAGGTGTAAGCATGAAGAGTTCTTTTTCGAGAAACGCAATCGAGAATGAACTCTTCTCTCCAAGAATAGTAGATGGCATGCGACTTACCAAGTAACAGGCGGTTAGGACTGCATCCCCCCAGAATGAATGAGGTGTACTACTGTGAATCAACAAGGTCCTCGTGATGTCTAATAGGTGATGATGTTTGTGTTCTACAACCCCATTTCACTGTGATGTATATGTGCATGAAGTCTGATGAACTATACCCAGAGACTGGAGAAATTTTGCCAAATGAAGAGTAGAAAATTCCAAAGCATTATCGATACGAATGTATATGACTTTAGCAGAAAAGATGTTGTTAATCTCAATAAGAAAAGTCTTAATTATAGCAAATGCTTCAGACTTATGTTTAAGCAAGAAAATCCAAGAAAGTCTAAAATAATCATCCACATCAACAATATAAAATATATGCCCCTGATGATCAGGAACACGACTTGGACCCCAAATGTCAAAATGAATCAACTCAAAGGACCGACTACTACTACGACTGGGACAACTCGGAAAGGAGCGATGGTGTTTCCCAAGTTGACAAGCTTCACAGTCCAAAGTAGTACGAGTAGATATTTGTGGGAGAACATGTATCATCTTCTGAAGAGGAAGGTGGCCAAAGCGAAGATGCCACAGAAAAGGCGAGACAGATCCAGAGGGAATAGAGGCCACCCCAGAATATGATGGAACTGCAAGTTTGTACAATCCTCTCTGCTCACGGCCATGAATAAGAGAAGAGGGGTAAAAAATGGCAAGACAATGTAAATCTTTTGTAATCTGACTAATAGACAAAAGATTCATTTGAAAGTCTGGAGCATGTAAAACATTCTGAAGACGTATAGAAGGGGCTAAAATAATCTCCCCCTGGCCAACAATGGGTAGTCGAACACCATTATCTATGATCACGGATCGTCCAGGAGGAATAGTCATGTACGATGAAAATTGTGTCCGATCTCCACACATGTGATGAGATGCTCCAGAATCCATAATCCAATCTGTCACATCGGAACTGCTGCTAATGGTAAGCACATATGAAATACCTGATGAACTGGGCATTGCTCTGGCGGTGGCCGCTGCATCTGATGGTCCTGCAATCTGAGTCACAGGAGTGGTCACCATTTCTCGAAGTCTCGAGACAAGATCATCAAAACATGCATCAGTAGTGGATGCAAGTGAAGAGTCTGTCTGCTCAGCAACACGTACAGACGCCGGAAAGCCATGCTTGTGAAAGCATGTCTCCTCTGAGTGGCCATGACGACGAAAATAAGAACATGGACCACGCTGACGGCCTTCACCTCTACCACGAGGTCCATGACCACGGAATTGGGACACACTGTCTCGTCCACGAGAAGCAGCCATAGCCGAGGACGTTGGTTGCGGCGTGGATGTAGGTATGGTAGTAATCCCGCTCAACCGCTTGTAGACCTCCTCCATTGGTGGTATGGTCTCGCCAGTCAGAAGTTGAGTACGAGCGGCATCGCACTCTAAGTAAAGGAATGATAGGAAAACTCCAGTCATAGTGGCATTCCGATACGTCTGTTGTTGTTCCACGCTGGTAGTATTAAGCATGAAGCTGTGTAAACGCTCAAACATGCCCCGTAGTTGAGAGAAATGTGCATGGAGCGGTCGACCATTCTGTTTGGTCGAGAAAATGTCGAACTGCAACTGAAGAATCTTGCTTTCATTTTTCGACTGCCCATATGTGTCCGCCAGTATGTCCCACATAGCCTTTGCAGTGGGTTGATTCACAATATCATTAGCAATCTCCGTTGTCAGTGTCTCGGAGAGCCATATACGCGCGTAGGCATCATCTTGTTTCCACGATGCATTCGCCCCAGTCTTGTCCGGCGGCTTGGAATCAGTCAGAATGTGCTCCTTATTGTAGCACTGCATAAGGGTACGAAACTGCATGGACCAAAGCTCATAGTTGGTCCCATCCATCTTTACTATAGGGGCCTTTGAAGACACCGAACGAGGAGAAAACATCACCTTTGTTCTTTGACATGGTAGAAAAAGAGCCAAAAGCCCGGAACGACTGAGGTATAAATCCCATAAGGTTGTCTACAGAATCATAGGAAGGGTAGGTTGTATGTGTAGACTCATACAACCATCCCTACATCACGCGCGAGGTCTTCGGCCCAAGAGAAATGCCCTAGCGTGCGCTATTGCAGTCTGGATTGACTTACGGCGACGCGTGGAGAAGCCCCGGTGGGCTGCGCAGCCCCTGGCGGCAAGGGGGGGTTTTGCCGCTGCTGCGCTGGGAAGGGGGGCGGGGGTCCCTTGGAGGCTTCAGGCGCACGCTGGAGGGGCTAGGGGCGGCACCGAAGTGGCTGGTGGGCGGCGCCGGAGAGGCTGGTGTGCATGCCGGAGGGGGTTGGTGGGTGGCGCCGAGAGAGGGGGCGAGGGGGGGGTGTAGGGTTAGGGTTTTGGGGGTGGGATACCGGAACCCCGGTCTAGGATCGTTGCTCTGATACCATGTTGGAAGAAAAATGATTAATCCATTAAAAGAGATCCCAGGACTCTGAGAAGAGCCATCGGTTAATTACATAAGTGATACCCAAACAAAACATAAAATATAAATATAATACAGTGAGATATAAACATCTCAACAATCTCTTATCCTAACTCGTGTTCTTTTGTTGGTTGTTCTTGCAAACGGTTTCTTCTCATGCTCTCATGGATATTGCCTATTATAATATTGATGATTAGAATAGGGTTATGGGAAAATCAGATTATCTGCTTAAAATGAATTTGGGATCATGTTGTTAGTTGTCTTTTGGGTCTTGTTTAACTTGGATAATTGTAATCATATTAATGCTGATAACTATCGGATAATTCTTTGGTAATAATTGTGAAAGCTGTGCGTAGTGACACTGCTTAATCTTTTTTTTTCTAAAATAAAGGTAGATCCACAAATTAAAATCAATAAATGACTTGAAAACCGAATGTTCATTTGAGTTTATTGACTGAACAACAATATATATTTTGAAATGACGAGCTTCTATGGACAACGATCCAGGAGGGGGGCACAAAAATCATACTCTACAATGCTCTGAGTCAAATATATATGTTAGAACTCAATGCTTCTCAACAAGAGACTTGTGGTTAAGTTGATCTATCTAATTCTGACCATATCCCACATTAATCAAGCTCACTGTGGTGTATTTGTTCATGCAAACGCCTACTGATGTGCATATGAAGGTTTTGGGACACATCCTATCCTACATGAAGACCCCCAGGAAAGGTATCATTTTATCGATGTTGCAAATTCGAAACTGCAAACTATACATAAGTAGATCGGGCTGAATGCACTAAATACTAGAAGATCCATCATTGGATATTGCATGTAAACAAGCGACACCCTCATAACTTACAGCAGCAAAAGGCATTCTGTGTGTAAGGTATGGTGTTAGAGCTGAGTACATATCAGAATATATCTTCAATCTCCTACGAGATTATTCCGTGACAAATTAGGTTACAATAAAATTGTCTAATACTCATGACCTTTATGATGTGAATCGAGCATGTTAAGATCGATCATTACTACATAAGAGAGGATTAATTTAAAGGATATAGATGTCATACTACAGTAAGCAAATTAAGGAAGTGTGTGCTTGACAATGCCTAGCATATTCTAAATATATAAATTGCATACCTGAGGCCAAGTTACTTTCCCTCGTAGGCTGAGAAAGCACAAACATGGAAGAATGAACGTCTGCAAGTATTTAAAAGAAAAGTTTGTGTTAGCAATAATTGATGCACGGGTTCTCATTAGTTCATAGCTATCAGCATTTTTCTTACAACGAGCATGGTGAGAAGAGATCCGACGAGGGACATCACCAAACCTGAAAGCAAACAGTTTTTCAGAAATGATGTTCAGCTTTCTGTTCTCTTGCATCACTTACCATTTTGAGCAGCCAACAGAAGAAATGTTACTAGGGCTGTCTAAAAAGCTTATTGAGATATATTTTCACTCATCTTGCAACTCCCCAAACATAATCCCACATCTAATATTCAAAAAGTGGAAGTGTGAGTTATAAATAGTGTGAGACAACTTGGACTTAAGCATTTTGAGTGGTTGTCAATGGATCTACTCGACCCCAACCGACAAAGTTGTCCATGTCAGTTTTCCGTGGTAATGGTCTGGAGAACTAAGCCCAGGATGTTACATCGGTTGTGGTAACGGATTTGTATATATCTACCTTTCAAAACATGGTATGGTAAGATTTTTAGTGTGGTGTACTACATCATTTAAACCATCGGGGTGGTGTCCTGTTCCAAACTACATGTTTTGGAGTTTTTGCATAAGCAAGCTAAACTTAATAATATGGTAACCGGCAGCTCCAATGAGAAAAGGAATCTGCAACCAAGGTGTATTCCAACAAATAAATAAAAAAAGGCCGAAACCTTCCAAATAGAAATTGCTCCTTAATTTGTTTCTAACATGATATCAACCAAACTTACGTGTGAATTAAGATAGATGCTGCAATATAGCAAGTTGTGATGGCAGATGAACTTACCAAAGAAAGGAACCGAAAGTGCTACCACCAAGACGGAGAATGTTAGGGCAGATCTAATGGCAACAGCGTACATATGCGTCTTCATATAGTTTGATGGAATCAGCTCCTCCAGACTCAGAGCCAATGGAGTTAGAGTTAATGCAAACGTGCACACTAGTCAAGGAAATTAACTTGTATGCATCTATACATCTTTTTTAACCATTTTAAAATACACATTTCAAGTTTTTGTTTAAATAATGATAACCAAAGAAAGAATGAAGAAACTAATGGTGTTCCACACCACTATCAGTGTTATTTTCAATAAACCTGTCATGGACTCAGGGACATAAATGAGAAACGGCGTGACTAAAGAAAGAAACTCGCACCAAATGAAGTCAACATGAAAAGGATATTTGGTAATTGGATTGACAACCTGCAAATAAAAATAAAGATAGCATGAGAGAAGAAAGTTTATTAAAACAATACAGCACCTACAATCATGAGAAATGTACTTTCTACGTAGTTATGAAGACAATCTTGAGTTGTGCTTACGAGGTAAGTACTTGTAAAAATTAGGCTACTTCAGTAAGCAGTAGTTTGGATTACAAATGAAATGAACAGACATTTTCATTTTTGAACTTATATCTCCACTTGATAGATTGATAGTTAAACATTTGCCAGAAGTTCAAAGAAGGGTTATTAGATTGCATAAGGCTGTAAACATGCATACAAGTCCGTCAGGTATATATAAATTATATTAGAGTATAATAGAAAATGAGCAGTCTTACCGTAGTCCAAACTGCAACCTTGGAAGCCACAAATTCATGTGGCAAGTTAAGAGTGAATTGCGATTCAGTTGAATCTCCAAACATCATGTAGCCCATAATGGCAACTCCACCGAACATGACTGTGCAAATGGCGAAACTGCAAATAAACACAAGGTAATTACAAATTTTCACGGAGAAAAAAAGGGCTCCTGTAAGGTATAAATGACTGTCAAATGCAGGAAATAGCTCCCCATGTGAATTACCATGTAAAAATAACTGACGGGTACTGGCTTGGTCTCTTCAAAGAGGTGTAGATATTTGGGAAAACTGCATGACCGGAATAGCAGTAGCCGTAAAGGCCCACAGCTATTGGAAGGGTTCGGAGGTTCAATGCAGGTCCCTTGTTCTGGAATCCAATTCCATCAACCACTCCTACCCAGACCAAGCAGAACACCACCAGTACAGATGCAATAACGCCACCAGCTACACAAGAGCAACAAAATGGATTGTTCTCATGAATAAAACAACAGCAATGAAAAAAAACTAGAATACTAAATGTGCAAAGTTTTCTTTTTGAATTTATTAAGGAGCCTGAACATATTTTCATCAATAACTTTTATTTCTCAATGTATGTTGTGCTTATTTATGTTTTAGCCTTCACACACACCCGAACGAGAAATGGGTTCATCCTGCTTAGGCAAAACTAATACTTCTCTTCATTTCTATCAAAGTATGTCTCAAGTGAAAGAATAAAGAACCATGGCAGTTATATTAAAGGCAACCTTTTTGGAATATATTTTTATTTCGATATCTTACTCATGCTACCTTGAGAAGGGCCAAAATGCTAACAAGAAGAAAGTAAAGCAAAATGATATAAACTTAGACAATCTAATAGAAATGATTTGACGTAATTATATTACATAACAATACATGATCACGTTCGAGGGATGTTCTGTACACCCTCAATGGGTTAAACTCTGATTGGTTGGCTGACATGCTCTTTATTATTTATGAATGAAATGATTGATCTTTTATATATAAAAAAATACATGATTACTTTTTTGGCGCTGATCATTTTAATGGCTTCTAATTGATTTTCACATATAAAGTTAAGGTGTGAGAAGCTCAAGGAACAAGTTTATTTTGATTAACTTCTTGGGACTAGAGGAGTGCAACGGAAGTGTTCCAAACCATGGGGATTACAAGATCCCAAGCCTTGGGACATTTTGAACAATGCCTTACAGGTTCTCAAATTTCAATCCAGTATTATCGATCAACACATGTTCCAAATAATTTGTCGTGCAAAGTATTATTCAATGTATCATGTTTAATGCTTGAGTAAGAAGCCTCTGTTAGACTTCAATAATTGTTTCTCATTTGATGTCAAATCAATCTCATTTAAATGCGACGTGAAGTCAATCCCATTCAAGAGTGGAACAAGAAGGCCATCTCCTCTGTAGTTTTCACTTCCTTATTGGGACTGATATGGTGTAGTTTAAGATCAGAGGTTGTTTTGTGTAGTTTTTAGATCATTCTCTCTTTAGACAGTCAAAAACTAAAACTTACCTGAGATGTAACTGAGAAGACTGAGATCCCGTAACCAGGTCGTAGGAAGGACAATAAGAGTTGTCAGGATAGCAAAAAGAATATGAGAATTGAGATGAAACCCTGAGAAGTTTATGTGTGCCCCTGGAAACAAGGAGGACAAGTTGTCGCTCTCCAAAATCAGATACTCTACACAGCAGGCCTGGCAAAAGAAAGGAAGTATTGACAGGAGTTTTTAATGATTTTATAGAAAGGAATTTCAGAAATGTTGCAAAAATAAGAAGCAAGAGCAGAAAATTTTTTTCTAACCAAAAATAGCTTTAACACTTTCCAAATTAGATCGGTCATCTTTGTAAATGAAATTGGTTGTCCCAGATCGTGAGAGCAGTCGAAATTTATATTAAAAACAGCGAGTAATAAATAGAAAAAAAATTAAAACGATATCTTGCAATGCAATGGAGGTCATTGTCTGCATTGCAGGACGGTATCAATTACTCCAACATTTATATATCTACAATGGAAAAGAAGGATTTTTGTACTGTCATCCTTTTCATATATACACTATGAGCTTTCATATTTGTAGTACGGTCCGTCGGCTCCTATTAAACTCCTAAATTGTACACAGAGGCTCCTTTTGGAACTTAATGACTGGAGTGAATGCATAAATTTCTGAGTGTATAGCTAGGGATCATGGTGTAAATATGGAAAAAAGGGAAGGGCAGAGGTGTAATTGCAATGTTTTGCATGGGTGCAAGAATAAATATCTCAAAACACAAACACAAAAGACGATTACCATTGTCGCAAAGTACTGAAAGTTAATATGGGATTTGTGGAAATACGATTTTGCCAAATAAAATCAACGTATTGAATTGTTTACAAGAAAAATAATCCCCCACAATCTATCAGAAAAATTTCACCAAACTCATCAATCATCAATGTTAAGTCAGGATCATGGGCGTTGATCCTTTTACCATGTCTTATATATATCCCAATTATTTAATTGCGGTAGCGAAGCAAGAGGCTAAGACAATCAGATTCCATACACCTCTTTTTTCGATAAATGAGAAAAATCTAGCTGCCCATGAAAAATGTAATTACAGTTGTAATGATCAGGAACAAGATTGAAATCTTCTGAAATGCAAAGATCTAAGTAACATATTCTTTACAGTTTTATATACGATTAAAGATCAAAATAAACATTTGGGAAGAAAAACCATGGTACTTACATAAAGCTCGAGATAGAGAACTACCTGCAGGAGAAAAGACAAAATTAAATAAATCTGGTATAGAATGTGACGGATAAACTAATTACAAAACCCAAATTGGGAGCTCACAGAGATGACAAAACGACCCTTGGTGCCGAATGCGGCTTGGCCTATATCCGGGTATGTCTCAAGTCCAGGTTCACTATCCAAACATGTGCGCAAAAGGATGCCAGTGTACCAAGCGAGGATTGCAAAAACAACTAGTATAAGGAGCCCAATCCATCCTCCTTCCTTGACGGCATATGGCGTCGACAGGATACCCACGCCACACAGGATGTTAATCCCTGTCCAGAGCTTCTTTTTCGTCAATCATAAACCATGAGCGATCAATTTCAACTTATAACTTACCAGCCATTTACAAGATATATAGGTATCGTGACCAAAAATAAACATAGCAGAATTTATTTCTTGAGATATATAAACAGGTAAAAATTTAGTGACCAATAATCACAGGAGCATTTAACTGGGGGGATGATTTGCGGGTTCTCTGCGTGTAAATTCCTCTGTTAGTGGCCTCGACGATTTGATGTCTATCCATGTGTGCAAACAAAATATCGGTCAATTTCGTCGACAAGATGATGGGCATATCTAATAATTAGCTTCTGATGAGATCATGGGATTAATATGGCCAGCGAGATCAGGACGCAACTGGAAGAATGAGACTGGTCTTAATTGGACCTTAGACAAAGAGATAAAATACAAAATCCTTTAATCAGGTGTTGGGTGCATGTGATTTTGTCCACTAATCAGCAGAAATAAGCTCATCATCTCAACGTGGTGGCACGGATGCATCAGCTACTCTGGGCCATCGATGGCCCAGTCCTACACTACTTGCTTCTTTGCTACTGTGGCACGAGATTATTGACAAAGAGAAGCCGACAAACATAAATAAGACCGACAATGCAATGGATAATTCATCTTAAGAGAAATAAAATATGATAATATATGCAAATAAGAAAACGTCTGCAGAAGAATGAGACGATCATTTTAACATTGATCGAGTTTGATGTTTACTTTCTTCGTTCCGGAATATTTGTAGTACTAAACTAATCAGTTTGGTTGTATGAGTTTGCGTAATGATAATATCAGTTTGGTTGTGAAAGCACAACCATTTTCCTTTTTTAAAAAGTAGCTTTTTTCCGCGAAGGAGAATTCCAAAACAGAGATGCCAATAGATATTCAGCATAGTCATCAAGATGATAAATATCAAGCATTGCAAGCAAACATATCCATAAGGAGACCCGGTTTTAATTAATAATAAAATGAAATAGAAGAACCAAAGGAAATTAGGGTAAACCATTTCAGATTGCACCTGATGGAGATGACAACCATCGCCCTTCCCTTGGCAAATATCACACTACCCCAGCAGAATTTTTAACCTTTCAAAAATTCCTCAGTGTAAAGGGAAGAACCTATACTTATAAAATTGATACAACAACAACAAAGCTTTTTTTCACATTAAGTAGGGTCGGCTACATGGATTATTTGCCTCCATTCAGATCTATCTTGGATCATTCTCGGGCTTAGATTCAAAAAATTTTGCATGCTTAATTTGTATGGCTTCAAATTTCAACGAAATTTTGGCAAATTTTTCCAAAATTTTGATTTCTCCATGTCTGTAAAATCAAAATGTTACCTTATTTATTTTTCTAGGATTTCAGCTAAATGACGGTGAAAAGTCAACGAAATATCATCGAAATTACATGGAATTTTGGCAAAATGTCAAAAATAAGGGAATCCACCCTTTGTTTCCATCGAAATTTCCCTATATCAATGAATTTTCACATATTTCTCCACTGATGTTTTGAATTTCCAGAGTGCTTTATATTATTTGAAGAAGTTCCTTTAGCTAGTTCTGGAACTTTAAGTCTAAATCCTAACCAAATCAGTTAAAAACAAACTTCAAGTTTTAGAGCTTGAGAGCTTTATTTTTAAGACATATATATTTTGTTTAGTAGTTATTACAAATGTCATCTTACTCTTATTGAAGAGGTAATTATCATGACTTTTACTTCCAGTTCAGAAATCAATTCAAACTCTAGGTAGCATGTTGCTACTATATATCAATACATGCAGTGATAATGATGATAATATTATTTTAAAACATATTTAAATCTTTATTTTACAAATAAGTGTCCATTTGTATTCTATTTATTGAGACAGAAACATTCCATGACTATCAAAATTGAGTTTAAAGTTTCGGACTTGACGAAAAGAAGCCGAAATCGGAAATTTAAAGCCTTGTTAATTTGAAAACTATCCATCTTGTGCGGGTGGCATACAATATTGTGTTTAGTCCAATGTTGCCCACCTCTATGAAATTGTGGGTGAGTAGATTTAAGACCCTCTAGTGCAGATTTTTTTCAAATGATCCTTCAATTGATGATCCTTCTTCATGGTAAAACAACAATCCTAAAAGTCTTAAAACGAATATACGATTGTTTTCATATTGTTGTTAAATCATATTAACTTAATCAATTAAAAACCGAGAGGAATTACCAATGCACATGTGAGTAAGAAGACTTTCTAAGAACGTACCATTGAGGACAGCTTGAGTGAAAGAACATTGACGTGGTGGCGTGACCTCGTGCGATACCCTGGCGCCCGGCTTATGATCGTCCCTGAGTTTCTTCGCAGAATGTCGTCTCGTTGGTGCCAACGGAGGCAAGAGGGAGTGAGAGCTTTTCCTTTCCGGCGGCTCCGATGTGGTTGGCAGAAGCGGTTTGATCAAGGAAGAAATGATATCCGGTGTATGTCTTCCCTGAAAGGAGGACGTGAGGAAGGAGCTGCCCAGTCTGCTCAGAGCACCGGGTGTTCCACTAAGAAACCCAATGTTTGGAGGGGTCACGCTGCTATAAATATCAATAGACTGCCTGCACAAACAAATTTTCAACATTTAATTGTTATTTGGATGATGGACGCATGCTGTTCTTGATGGGATTAAGAATCGATTAAGCCTTCCAAACTTTGAGCAAGCATCATGATCGTTTAACTAACAAGTAGCAGTGAGGTTACCAACACAGATGAGAGACCTACTCAATTATCCTTGCCTAACGAGTTTATACTTCAAAGATCTCTTTTAATTATACTTACCTCGTATTGAATATAATTTTCAATTATCCTCGGTTAATTGCCAACCTGAATGTCGTGGAAGAAGACTTTATTGTTGATGTTGTATTAATGCATAACCAAAAATATCCTCAAATTTTAAAATCCACAAGCTCAAAGAACATACACCCAGCGAATCACATGGTTTGCTCGTGCTCAGGTGAGCAAGCAGCTGTCAGAGTGGCACTTATACTTATTTGTCGTACTCTTTCGTTACATTAAAATATTGTCGTAAATTTTGGTGCATGTCCTTGCAAGATTAAGAAATGACCGAACCTATGTATCTCTCACACCCTCTCCATTTTTTGCAACGTATTTTGCCTCGTGATTTAGGAGCTCAAAACGGTGCGGTCGTCTTCGAATACTGTGCATGTAGCTCCACTTAATCGTCCAGTGGTTGAGAATATAGGTATCTTAAGGAATATAATCCAAGTTATATAATAAATTTTTATTAAATAAAGGTGCAACTGTAGTGCATGGCAAAAGAATATTTCATCCAATAAAAAATAGATATATAATTAAATGGATTAAATGGGGCTGCCCTGCCTCATTTTCGAGTGGTTATTTTTATTTTTTTTGAAAAATATCACCATGTATATTCATCTATGTATCCATCTTGTATGTCATTCGAATTTCATCAGAAACAGTGGCTCATATACCCTCCATCTAGAACATGTCGATTACAACAATGTTGAGACCGTTAAAATTAGATGTTTAGATGGAAGACATAGGAGTATCTGTTTCTGACGAAATTCGAAAAACATATAGGAGATAAATATATATATGAATATACATAGCGATATTTTGCATAAAAAAATAAAAAAATACAGAAAAATAAGATGATTTCTAATTAAATCTATAGTTTGCCATATAACTTTATGTAGACATGATGAATTCTATACGAAAAGAAGTGTAGATTCAGTCGGTGTGCAATGCCCTGAAGGGATGTACGGGCAGTTACCCTTAAAAAGTTGCCTACGACTCTATGTCGAACTGTCTAGTCTTGACAACTTATGATGTAGGCCCCAATTTGTTTCAGATTTCTACTTTCATTTTCGTCATCTAATTGATGTATGATAATATAAGGCCGACAGCTTCAAATTCTGAGGGCTAATTTAACGTATTAGAGAACTGGTGTGAATCTAGTTCGTATCGCTATAATATCATTGAGTTTTTTTAACAGAGTAAGTTCAAAATTTGAGACAAATAGTACCGTTGGGAATAGGTAACAATGGCTAATACTGATATATGATTAAGAGAATCCAATATTCGGATTAGTGGCGATCATCGGGAAGTAAACTTAGGAAAATATTGATTTGAGACTTAATCCACGAATAACGACATTTTCAAGATCTGGGTAACAATGAGGGAAATGACCTTACAATGCAAGTGGAATGGAATTATTCCAGCATAAGAAAGGCACCAAATAACTTTGATGGCATAATCTACCAAAATCTCTAAAACACCACGAAAGTTATTTCTAATAATTTGATGTCGGAAAGTCACCAACTAAAACACTAGCAAAGTTAGTTTATTCCAACTCTCCCAACCATCTAAACAACTACTATTCACCAGAGGATACTCCCACCCAACACATCTTACTTATCAAACAGATCCTAAGGATGCATTTGATTGGTGGATTACCCCGAGGTAACCTGAGGGAGGATAACTCGTTTTTATGTTTTGGTGTTTGTATGAAGGATTTTGAGTTAAGAGGATTTGTTGTAACATGATTGAATTGGAGTTTAGAAAAGTGAGTAGATATTGTGATGTGATTATATTGAACTTTGGAAAAATTAGTAGAAGTTGAGTAGTTTATAATTTTTAGACAATGTAATGATATAATATATTATTTTTTTTGAAGAATGAATGATAGAAAAATAATTTATTTAATATATTAAAAAAAGAGAGGAGTGACGCAAGAGAGAAAGTGTAGATTTTGAAGGAAACCCCCTCCTCCCCAAAAGAAGGATAACTCCCTACTCGAATGGGTCTAAGAGTTTCCTTGCCTCTCTCCGAAAAAGTTGCACCATCACCTACCTTATTTCAGATTCACAGAGATATTCTCACCCTAGTTTTCCAACAAAAGTAAATCCAAGGCCACGTTTGTTACCCTAAATGGAGGGGCGAACGGTCCTCTGCGTTCTTGTGGTTATTAATTATATTAAGACAGGAATAACAATTACAATAGAAACATGATTCTCTCATTTATGGGAATAGATTTTTAGGAATTTGGGATTCCATTTTTTTGCAAATGATAAGGAACGCATTCTTCTTCAATTATTTTAAAATTAATATATCATTGTTATAAATATGTAGATAATGACATGGATATGTGTTTATCTTTTTTGGATATTTTTTGGATAACGAAGTGGATATGATTTTTTTGGACATGGATATATATGGATACTGACATGGATACAAATATATGGATGCAAAATGTTGGATAAGTTACAAATATATGCACATATGGATACTGACGTGGATATGTGATATTTTTTTACAGATCCAGATATTAATACAGATACCATTTTCAAATTTTTAGGATACAGATATAAATATGATTACAAAATGTTACGCGCACGCACACACGCGCGCACCCGCACGTCCGCCCGCACATGCACCCGCACACGCACCCGCACACGCACACGCACACACACACACACAAACACATATATTGATTTTTTTACGGATATAGATATGAACATGGATAAAGGGTTTTTTTTTGCAGATAAGGATTTGAACACGGATGAGAGTTTTTTTATGGATACAAATATGTATATGGAAATGAGTTTCTATTTTTTTTTGCAGATACAAATATGGATAAAGATACCATTTTAACTTTTTTAAGATTTGGATGCGAGTTATATTTTAGCGGATACATATACGACATGAATATGTGTTTTTATTTTTTGCAAATATAAATACCAATTAGGATATGGATGTATATGGTAACGAAATATTCTAATGGATATGGATACATATATATCAAATATATCAATTATATGGAAAAATATCAAAGTAGTCTTCATTTCAAATTGAGTATTGATTCCTTATGTGAAATATATCACTTATAAGAAAAAATAAGTCGAAGGATGCTGATTATGTTTTCTACTGAACGAAATATATCAAAAGAAAGGTTAGCTTCTTCCTATTTTTTCCACTTCCAAATATAAGAAAGGAATGTGTTTCATAGTAAATATTACAATTCTTTATATGAACCAAACAATGGAATGAGAAGAAATAACTTTTTCCATTCCATTGCTAATTCATTTCTTATCTTAATTCCATTGCATTATAATTCCTTTCTAACCAAATAAAGGAGCCAAAGGTAAACAATCCACTTTCCTAAAGTCAATCTTCGTGTTTTTTTTCTTGACGGTTCACATTAAGGACCAATTTAGATTATTGTGATTTAATTTATTTATTAGATTCTCTCATCACATTAATCTTATAGACATTATAACATTAACAAAACAAGTCTCATTACTATTAATTTAATTTCTATACGCTATATTTGATTTGATCAAAAATTTACTTCAAAAGTACATGAGATCGTGAATAATTAGGTTTTTGCCTAAACCATAGTTTCGCATGATGGACCTTGCAATGCATTAATGCCTAAATCTACAATAAATAAATTAATTAAATCTCAATATCAATGGCTAATATACATTAACCGAAAGCCATTTAAACTTTCAGTTAGTTTCCTTTCAAGGATACGTCGAAGTCGACATAATGGCCCCCAGTGTTTCAACTTACGCTGCTAAAAGGAAAAACCGTAACAACAGCGTCGTATCATTTCCTTTCAGAGTACCTTTTTTAGCAACAAACAAACTTACTTTATTTATTCCCGAATTAAAACGACGTTTAAACTGGAAATTCGTGTTTTCCTATGCGGTCATCTCCACCTTTAAAAGGCGTTCGGTTAATATATATTAGCCATTGATATTGAGATTTTATTTATTTATTTATTTATCGTAGATTTAGGCATTAATGGTTTAGGTAAAAACCTAATTAGTCACGATCTCATGTGCTTTTAAAGTTAATTTTTGATCCAATCAGATCAAAATAGACCAACTTCCAAATCAAAAAGTGCAGCAATACAATCAGACGACTGGCCAATCCGCTGATTAACACCGAAAATTAAGGCATAAATCCATCCCGCTCCCCAATCCCAGCACAACTGTAGGATCGACATCCAACGGACGGTGAAAGCGGGAAAGTACATAGCTCTAGCAAATGCTCTATTTGTAGTTGTGTAGGCCAGGATTTCACGAATTTTATCGCTAAAGATCTGATCCTCTGAAACCCGTCCAAGTTTGCAGTATAATTGGAAGATGGAATTACGCACTACCGCCCAAAGTCAATGAAACTCTAAAATCCTTTCAAAACATTTGGATTTTGGTTTTAAAAGATAACGAGGTTTGATGAACTTATTTAAACAAGCGTACTCCAATACATAAAAGGAGTGAGGCTGCAAACTCTAGCGGCCAGATTGCGGTTGTTTAATAGCTAAATAACCAGATTTAATTCAAAACTATAAATGATGCAGTACCAAAACATTTGGCCAACGGCATTTTAATAGCTAGCGGTGAGTAGTCCTCAAATCAATTACTGAATATATATCTCCAAAAACCCTCGGTCACGGAAAAATTAGACTAACATTAACGACTAGAATTAGCATGACCGGGAAGTGTTGTTACCTGTAGGTCTGGGGCCAGGACGTGGTATAGGAATTGGGCCTGGATCCCCGGGGGCTCTCGTTGGAGGACGAGTCCGACGCATCGGACTCGTATCCGATACCCTCGCCGCCGCCGCCCCTCCGCAAGCCGCCGTCCTCCGCTTCCTCAAAGTCGTCGTCCTCCTCCTCCTCGCTGGTCTCCGCCATGTATATGCTACGGTCGGAGATCGAGTTCCTCATCTCCCTCGCACTGCTTCCGGATCGAGATGGCGACAACGAATCGGAGGTGGATCGATGAGCATTTGTAGGAGATTTGCGACGGAAAGTGATAGGGATTCGGAGGAGATACCTGTTGTTGATCAGAGATCGGAGATCTGATTCCGGTGCGAGGGTTCGAAGATCGGAAGCGGAGTGATGAGTGTGGGAAGTGGAGAAGAGCGGAGTAGAAGGGAACGGCGGGGGGATATAAGATAACGGGAAGGGCGTGGGGGGGACGAGTGGGTGTTTTGTGAGGAGGACCCTGTGGTTTAATTATGGTAGTTTTGCGAAAATGTGCTTACAAATCCCAGAAGGGTGCTTGAATTTTGCCATTTAATACGTAGGGACGTTACATTGGAAAAGGAACATGTGTCCTCTCTTAAGCCCGTTCGGTTCGGGAATAAACAGGAATAAGGATGTGTAATAAGGAGAATAAAGGTCTATTTTTTGTTCGGATGGAGGATAGGAATAAAGAGAATAAGGTGAAATAAAAGTATGTAAGGTGAGATAAAGATAGGAATAAGAGTGGAATAAGATGGAATAATGGGGAATAGTCGTATCACTGGGAACCGTGTTGGGAGGAGAATTGGCCCCTTATTCCAAGGCTTATTCTCCTACCAAACAGGGCCTTAATAAAACCGGGGATAAACAATGGATGGATGGATGGGCTACATCTTGATAGATTTCGTTGGCTTGTTTATGATTGTCCATTATCAGACACCTGTGTGGAGATACACTAGAGCCGCCAAAATGAGTCAATAATGCAGCACATGTGCCCTCTCCTATCGTTCTCGCACGCAGTTCCCCATCCTCATGATTTTCACATCTTTTTATATGATACAAAAATAAATAAATAAATTGATATTCTTGTATATGTTTAGTTATTTCGTAATATTCTACGTGTTATACTAATGGCATCCACGCTCGGAGAAATTCATAGAAGTCGAGTCTAACAAGTCGAGTCAGGTTTTGGCTCGTGCTCGATAAGCCCAGCTAGGTTCGGGCTCGGACTCGAGCTCGTCCGAGCCCAGTCGAGCTGGTCCAGCTTGAATTTGATAAGACTCGAGCCGATCCCCTTATCGAACCTAGTCTGTGCTCGAGCCTAGTCAGGCTCGTTAAGGAAAATAGGCATGTTTTGGTGGAAAAATATTGTTGCTTGAACTCGAACACATAACCTCTTCTTTGAAGACTACCTTTTCTACTAGTAGGCAACTATCCAAGATGTATACAAAAGTTAAATTATAATATATATTGTAACATTCTATTTGCTATTAAAAAAAGAAAAATATTATTTATCTAATTATAACCTATATTAACATAGATAAAGTTTAGAAAGTCCAAGTCTACAGCATAGTTCACCTAACATTGCCGTTACATAAACCACATCGACACATAGTCCACTATTCACAATGTTACAAATTAATGCAAATAAAAACAAATAGAATGATAATTTCACAAATAAGTAAATAAATATATTCCTTATTGAGCCATTTATTGAATTATTGAGTCGAATCGATCTCAACTCGAGCTCAGCTCGTTAAGCTATCATGCTAAAAAATTTGGCTCAAACTCGACTCAATAAACTAATAAACCAAGCTCACAAGCTTTTATCGAACCGAGTTCGGGTCTGACTCATCGAGTCGTGACTCAATAAGAACCCTACGTAGAAGCATACTGTGATCAGTAATCCCTATCTATGGAAACACAAGCTGTTGAAGCCGCTACGATTGCCGATTAGAATTAGTAATATTTTTTAGGATTTTTATCATTTGTGTCCCTATGAGATATCGCAATTTCAGGTATGCCCTATCTTTTTGGTAGTATCAGTTGTGCACCTCACTTCTTTCTCCATTATCACGTGTGCCCTTCTGTCAGATTAACCGTCAAAAAATTAAAACAACCATGGTTTATTCAAACCTTGATGTGATTAAGAAGGGTATTATGATCAGAATAAAATCAGAGGATCTGAGGAGGAGGGGCAGAGCATGGGGATGGAGAGGTTGGATCGGGAGAAGTGCTGCGGGAGGAGGTGCGGGCTGGGGCGTGGGCAGGGGGGAGGTGCTGCGTGAGGAGATGTGGGATGGGACAGGGGCGACAGGGGCCGGGGGAGGTGCGCGGCTGCGGCGTGGCGTGTAGGCGATAGGGGGTGCGAGACAGGGGCCTGGGGATGGGTGCGGAAGCTCGGGGTGGGGGTGTAGGACAGGGGCCGGGGGAGGGGTTAGGTGCATGCAGGCGGCGGGGGGTGCGGGCCAGGGGCCAGGGGAGGGGTTGGGTGCGGGACAGGGGTCGGGGGTTGGGGGCTGGGGGAGGAGGGTTGGGGGCCGCGGGAGGGGGGTTAGGTGCGTACAGGCGGTGGGGGGGGGGGGGGGTGCGTGACATGGGCTGGGGGAGGGGGTTAGGTGCGGGACAGGGGCTGGGGGTTGGGGACTGGGGGAGGGGGGGTTGGGTGCGTGTAGGCGGCGGGGGCCAGGGGCCAGTGGAGGGGGTTGGGTGCATGTAGGCGGCGGGGGGTACGGGACAGGGGCCGGGGAAGGGGGTTGGGTGCGTGCAGGCGGTGGGGGGTGCGGGACAGGGGCCGGGGGAGGGGGTTAGGTGCGGGAAGCTTGGAGTAGAGGCAGGATTGAGGACAGGTGGAGGCACCAGGGCGGCAGGGAGTGCGGGAAGCTCGGGGCGGGGGCGGAGGGGGAGGAGCTCGGGGCAGGGGCGGGGGGCGAGGGCGGAGGAGGGGGCAGGTTGGGGTGGAGGAAGAGGGCATGCCAAGGGTGGGGGAAGAGTTCCGGGCGGAGAGGGAGGAGGAGGAGGTTGGAGGAGGAAGAGGATGGGAGAAGAGGAGGAAGAGGATGGGAGAAGAGGAGGAAGAAGAAGAGGATGAGGAAGAGGAAGAGGGTGTCAAATGACCATTTAACCCTTTTTTTAAAATTAATTCCGTTTATTTCCTCAAAGTTAACGTCTGTTTGCACTGTAGATGGACGATCACCAATCCGAGGGGCACAAGTGATAGATTAGCAAGTAGTGAGGGGCACAACTGATATTATCAAAAATATAAGGGTATAACTGAAAATGCGATATCTCGGAGGGGCACAAGTGATAAAAATCCTATTTTTTATAATCGTTGGTGGAATTTTTTAGTCTTTAATTACACCCGTTTGTCTATGATTTCCATAGGGATTTTTTTTAAATAATTATTAAAAAAACCGTAATTAATTAAATAAGCATCAAGGGAAAAAAATTAAAAAAATAGGTACCTATCGGCACCTGAGGTGCCGATTTGGGGCACCCCCTCCAAATCGGCACCTCAGGTGCCGATTTGGGTGATACCCGTTGGCCGTCTCTCCAAATCGGCACCTCAGGTGCCGATTTGGGAGGGGGGCCAACGGCTATGGCCCAAATCGGCACCTGAGAGGGCCGTTGGAAATTTGCCAACGGTCCCCTCCTCCCCATTTCTTATATATAACGCCCCCCCCCTCATTCCATCCTCCTCACAATTTCCCCCTCTCCTTCTCCTTCTTCATCATCTCCCCATTCATTCTCTCTGGCTCACTCATTCTGTATTTTGAAGTGCGATTGCTGCTCTCGATCGAGTAATCTTATTCAAGTAAGAATAAGATATTTTTGTTTGTAGATTTTGTTCTGCGTTTTTTGCAGGGTTTTATTAGTGAGGACGCTATATCAGTGAGGACGCTATATTATTAACTTTTGGATAACATTTCTTGTAGAAGACACGCATCTTTCAGGTAATTTTATTCAAGATTTTTTATTAAATTTAACAAGTAATTAGTTGTGCAAAATTGATGCTTAGTTAAAATATATTTCAAAATTGATGCTTAGTTAAATTTAACAAGTAATATGATTTTTTTAATGTCACTCACATTAGACATTTTATGAAGAGATTTTTGTAATAGTTATTTAAATCGAAATTAATTAAGTAGGGGACAGTAGACATTTTATTAGGAGATTTTTGTAATAATAATTAAAAAATTTGAAATTAATTAAGGACAATAGACATTTTATTATGAGATTTTTTGTAATAATTATTAAAAATTTTGAAATTAATTAAATAGGGGGCATTACACATTACATTAGAATTTCATTTATTTAGATTTAAAAGTGCACATATTCATGTTAAAATTACTGTCATTTAGATTTGGAATCGAGCGCCGAGAGAGTCTCTATACAGCGCTGGCAGGACTCACTGTGGTGAGCACCGATGAGCCCCCAAGACCGGACTTTTGGATTCCATTTCTGAGTGATTAGTATATCAATTGAATTATTGATTATTAAAGATAACATCCGACTGAAATGTTAATTAAAGTAGTTGTTACATCCGATTATTAAGTAATTATTTTGTGTAATTAAACTAATTAAATCATTATTTTATTCGTATAGATGGCCTCCAACACCGCTCATGTATTAATATATTGGGGAGGATCGATTGATGTCTCTGATGACCACGTAGAATATATTGGGGGCAAGAAACGGATGGTTACATTACCATGCCAATTAACTTACATTGGCTTACTGTCTCGAGTTTCCGAAGTCACTGATCTCCCGCTCGACAAGTATATACTTACATTAACTTGTAAGTGGTTGTATGAGGGATCAACTTTCTTTGCAGTATCGATTGACGATGATGAATCAACATTAGCAATGTTGAGTTCAATCATCGATGTGAGATTTATCCATCTTTTCGTACAAGCTACTCCATTTAATATGGAAAATATGCCGTCATCTTTGAGGTAAAATTATTCACATTCAAATTATATAACATTTTCACCATTTATATATAAACTGACAAAAATTTAAATAAATCAGGCCAACAAATGAGACCATATTTGAGGATATCGAAGGGCCATCACAGGTAAATGTAGAAGATGACTTAGTGACAGAAATATCTGAAGAAAATGAGGAGTCAGAAGGAATGAGTACATATCTGAAGAAATATCTGAAGAAGATGACTTAGTGCCAATTATTTCTCTCATCCTAACAGTATTCATTAGAATAAATGGTTATTTCAATGATCGTCGTGAGGAGTCAGAAGGAATGAGTACATATTTGACTAAGAAATATGAAGAGTTGTTAGATAAACAAACCAGGGAGGCAAGAGCATGTCACGTTGAAAGATATTCGTTAACTCAGTTTCAAGTCCGCGATCGTGATGGATTTGCACATGAAGTCAATCTAAATGGCCGAGAAAGTGAGTGCATGTGCGGGTTCATGCAGATGAAACACTTCGTATGTCCACATGTTATTGCCGCAGCTGCAAATACTCGTACTCACGTAGATAACTACGATCTATGTTCGCAGTACTTCTCCAGCGATTATTACCGTCAGGCTTACAACTCCTACTTTCATCCCATACCTGATAGACGTTATTGGGGAGAAGAAGATGCTATTGTTATGTTACCTCCAAAAATGGGAAAGAGAAATGCCGGAAGACCTTGTTGAACCGAGAAATAGAGGGTCGTACGGTTTCACAAGGCGAAACCGCAGTCGATGCGGTGACCGCTCGAAATCCCGATTCAAACAACAATTAACCCACAACAGATAAATCAAGCAATGAAAGTAAATGTGCGGAGTTAAAATTTATTATAACTCTACAACAAGATGTGTATAGTGCAAGTATGTGTAGAGGTCGAACACAGGGAGCAGACAGGTAGAACGGGGTACTAAGGTACCAAAAATGTATGTGATCAAATGCCTAGTAAGCTATTTTTTGTGGGTTTTTAATTTTATATTTTTTTATTTAATTTTTAATTTTATAATTTTGTATTTTGATTTTTAATTTACTGATTTTATATTTTCTTTTTGTATTTTATATTTTTATATTTTCTTTTTCAATATTGGAAATTAAAGACAATGTAATAAAAATGAAACTAAAGTATTTATAAAAATAGATAAAAAATACTCAAAAATAAGGAAATAAAGTCTTTTTGGTCTTTTTATACTTTTTTACTGTTTTTGTGATTTTTGGGTAATTTTTAGGATGTTTTTGGTATTTTTAATTATCAAAATAAAGAAAACAGTAGTAAAAAGCAAGGCTGAAACTTAAAATGGAGAAATAAAATAGAAATTAGTGACAAAAATTCCCCAACTTAATTTTCAGTGAAAGATAATGAAACCAGGAAAATTTAGAAAAGAAAACACTATTTTTGGATTTTTTATGGATTTTATAAATTTTTATGAAGGTTTTTAGAGTTTTGCAATTTTTTGGAGTTTGGTTTTATATTTTTTAATGATTTTTGGCTGGGAGTTAAAACAAACTAAAAGACACAAAATATATTTTTTTGGGATTTTTCTGGGGTGGTTTTATATTTTTTTGGTATTTTATGATGCAAACAGTGCTGAAAATGGCTATTTTTGAATTTTTATAAATAATAAAATGCAATATTTATAAAAAATAAAAATATGGTAATAAACTACTATGCAACAGGAAGCTACAGTGATTTTTGGGGATTTTTTGGTATTTTGTAGACGCATGCAAGAATTACAAGTAACAAAAAGAAAAACCAAGACTGCAGGGGCGTTTTTGTAATATCCAAAAAGGTTCAAGGGCAAGATTGCAATTTTCCCACAAAATATATACTGAACAAAATATTATCTGGACTAAAAAGTAATAACAAAATGCCCAAACGGTTGTCCCGCAAAATCGCCAAGCACCACGTGCACCGCACGTGCCTGGCGGGGCTATAGTCGCAATATCACAAAACGTAGGGGGCAAATTCGCAAATGTTACCAAAAATAAAACACAGCAGAGGAAAGGTTAGGGTGTTCTGAGCATTACACAAAAACGTGGGGGGTTTGGATGCAAAACCCCCCACTAATCCACGTGGCAGCCCGGATGGACAGGAGGAAGGATGGACGGCTGGCGGTCTCCCTGGGCGTGGACGGCCACGATTAAAAGGAGGGGGGCGGGATGGACGGCAGCTGTAGCGTGCCCCCCTCCCCCTTGTTTCGTTTCTTTCCCAGGCGCGCACTGGTGGGGTGGCGCACTCGCGGCAACGGCGGCGGCGCGGCTTCGTCTCCGGCGAAGGCGAGGCGTTCTCCAGATGACGCGGGGTACCTGCAAAGGAAGAAGAACAAGTCGACAGTAGCGGGGTCTCAGGGGAAACGATGGGTGAATGGTGGTGTATGGTGAATGGTTGCCGGAGTTCGAAGAACTCCGGTGAGATATTTGATCGCGGAATGGGGATTGATTAATCGATGGAACCGCAAAATGAAAGCGTGAAACAAACCCTGCTACTGCCAGCTAACTACGCGATAGGAAAACACACTAAAAACAACCTCAAATTGGCCGACAAAGCCAATGAGATGTGACCTCAACGCCGGGGACCGACGAAGGTGGTGGAGCCGCTCCTCGGCCGCGCGCGACCCTCCCAAGTAGCTGGAGGAGATCCTGTCACCGTCTCCAGTCCAGAGCATCCAAGGAGAAGGGGTTTGCTAGGTCAAAGAGGGTTCAAAGGTGAAAAGGGGGGTGTTGGGTTGGTTTTGAAACTTGGCCGAGGAGCGATCTTCGAGGAAGCGTCACGGGTGTTCCTTCGATCCAATCCCCGAGATGATGCATGGGCGAGCTAGGTGGATCAGAGGTCAACAACTTTGCAGAAGGAACCGAGGCCAATCGGTGAAAGGTTTGGCCTGGAAAAATCCGCAAAGTCCAAGAAAAATGCAGTTCTAACATGTACAGACCTTGATCAGAGAGCTGACCAAGGTCAACCAAGGGCTGAAGCTGGTTGGTCCACGTGGACCAACCAGAAAAACCTTGGAAAAAATGTTTTATTAATTCGTTTTAAAATAGAAAATGAATTAATTAAATCTTGGTTATAAAATAAAAAATGTTTAAAATTTTATAAATTATTTTATTATGATTTTTATTTATTTTTATGAGTTATATTTTTACAAGTTTGCATTTATACCCCTATAGGTATCTATATCTATGTATTTGAGTATTTTATTTTTATTTGTGTATCTTTAATTTTATTATTTTTATTTAGTATTTTATAAAGTTATAATATACTTTTATGTACATAAATATATTTTTATTTTATTTTATTGATATATTTTGTATATTTAATAAAATACAAGTATGTTTTATATTGGTATATATATAGGTAATGTATCTATGCATTTTATTTTAAGTATTTTATTTTTGTTTTTATTTAGGTTTTTATTCTTATTTTAATGTACATAATTATTATAAGTATTATTTACAACATTATAAAAATATAAAAATATAAAAATAATGAATAAATAATAAATTGAATATTTTAATATGTACAAGGTACAATAAGGGTCCAAAAGTCAACTTTCAAACCGTAGCTCCGCCAAATGCGAAACCACCGCCATTAATTAGATTATTTTCTTCTATATACAATTAAAGGTGAGTTTGATGCATTTGGAGTTGTCGTTTGTGAGATACGGGTCTGGGAAGTTGGGATTCTGGATTTTTATTCAGACCATAACTTTTTATCTGTACATTATTTTTCTGTGAAATCAATTTTGTATTTTTCTTTATTAATTTATCTACAACTTTCATTTACAAAGTTTCTTTATTTGATGTATAAAAAGTGGAACCAAAAATAGGTCCCAAAATGAATAAAGAATGAATAAAATGTATAGGTATTTTTCTGTGTTTCTGACCTTATCTCCCCCTACTTTATTCCTTGTCGACCTATTCATCGAGATGCCTAGGTCTCGGGGTTTCGGGTCATAAAATATTTACAATATTTTATTCTTTTTCTTTTCTTTTCTTTATTCTATAATTTTGGCTTTAAAAACCGCATTTTATACAATATTTACATACATATACATGAATGCTAAAATGCATGAATTAATGCTATTTACACGCATTTACTAGGGTTTTTAAGGCCAAAATGATAGAATAAAGATGATGAAACGTGGATTCATCATCCCCCTATACTTGCCTTTGCTAGTCCCTAGCAAACACTTATGCAATAAGTGCAGAAAAAGAGACTTAAAGAAAAGAAAAAGAAGAAAGATGGACTAAATTTAATTATCGAACTTGTCTTCACAAAATCAATGTTTGGAGCTTAAGTCGGACCTTTGGAATGTTAGTGCAGGCGGAACCTTATTGAGAACCGTGTTTGAAATCCAACAGTCCTTGAGAATCCCAAAACTCTGTCCAAGTCTCCTTAATAGCCAGGTCAGAAATATCTCAACTCATACGCAAACTCTTACGACTATGAATCTGACTTGTACAGTGTAAGTGATGGTGGCTCTCCCCAACTAGAATGACAAAGAAACTGACTTCTCCAGTACGACAACCTAGTGATTCCCCACTCCAGCGACTCCATCCTCGAAGAGCGGGGTATTCCCTTCTAAGTTCAAGTGGCAACCAGCTCAAGAGGAGGGGGTGAAGAGAAGAATGGACGGTAGCCAGTGTAGCTACCTATCCTTGGATGCAAGACCAGTGTAGTCAAGTCATCCTGCTGCAGGCTCACATGATATGACTTTGGAATTCAAGCTTGCTTATTGACTTTGTACATACTTGCAGGCTTTTTATTATTTTTTTTTACATGCCTGAACTTTTTTTTTTAAATACTATTCACAGCAGCATTTACATAAGGAGTTTTTCCTCTTGAGCCAGTAGACTATCCCTCTTTTGAAGCTTTATCGCAACCCACAGCCTCCTGTCTTTAGACTTCCTAATCACTGGACGGGTTGGGGTGCACTTCCCTCCCTAGAGGAGGACAAGTGTTTCCACTTGTGTGCGTCTCATACCGGCAAATCCAATCCCCTCACCACTCCAACTGAGTTGAGCCATGTGAAAGATGCAGGTGTCCAAGTTAGGTCATTATCAACAAGAGTCGTGCGTGTGCTCCGAAATACTCTACTTAGGCAGTCAAGAATCCATTGAACCAAGTCTCGTGATCCTCAAAGAATTAAGTCAACTAGACCTGAAGTACCTCAAACTCAGTTCCTATAAGGTTCCTGTTATTAGGTAGATTATAAGGTCCAATC
Source organism: Ottelia alismoides (assembly GCA_037367405.1). Classification (NCBI taxonomy): domain Eukaryota; kingdom Viridiplantae; phylum Streptophyta; class Magnoliopsida; order Alismatales; family Hydrocharitaceae; genus Ottelia; species Ottelia alismoides. The sequence goes on along the minus strand of JAZKJV010008082.1, from coordinate 435,011 downwards.
AAGCTCCAATCTCCGGATTTTACTTAGACTTGTTCAACCATCAAACTCAATCCGAAAAATGCGAATGCCATGTAATGCAATGCAGAAAATATTTTTGTGATGCAATTTTCAAGATTTTGATCTTTTTATGGATTTTTGAAAAGATGATGATGATGCATATGCAATTTTTTTGTATTTTTTCAAAAATATTTTTCAAATGTTTTTGGATTTTAATTTTGCAAATGTTTTTGGGAATTTTTGAAAACAAAAAGATTTTGGCTCAAAACTAGGTGAAAATATGTACACGGGAGTGCTTCTTATATACAAGAAGTGAGTTTGAAGAATTTTACAGGGTAAGTGGTCAATTTTATACGTATATACATATATAGTGGATTTTGGTGTGATGTGAATATTCCTCAAACTTATTTGAAAACAATTTACACATAATTTTGAAAACTATAGTCCAAAATAATTTTTACAAGCATTTTACACACATTTGAAAATCATTTTGCAAAGGCTTTCAAAACAGTATATATAGGTTTTTCAAATCATTTTTGCAACCATTTTTCAAACCATTTTGCAAATCATTTTTCAAACATTTTTATTTCACACAAAGAAAAGAAATTTTACAATCCACACATTTTTACAAAGGTTGAAAACGTGTAACAAAATATTTTCAAAATAGTTTTCAATAGATGTTCACAAAGATTTTCAAACTATTTTTCAAACATTTTGCAAAAAACATTTTCACCTGATTTATTAATCAGTAAATACAAAAAGAATTTGAGGAATAATCAAATCTTTTTATTAAGGATTTTTTAATGAATTTTAAAGAATTATTAGCCATATTATTAGGAAAATACGAAAGTACGAGTTATGGCTAAAGTATATACGTAGTATATACGACCCCCCTATACTTAGCTTGAGCTATGTCCTCATAGATCGGAGAGAAAAGAGAAGACATAACTCGTACTAAGTGTAGACAAGCCTAAAGAATAAAGGAATAAGAGATGAATAAATGAATGAGAAGTTGACCGTCCCCCCTATACTTAGGATCAAATAATCCTAAGTATAGCAGACTGTACACAAAGCAGGGAGGGTCAAGGGTGGGAATGAACAGATCGTACTCAGATTGTCTCCCCCTATACTTAGGGTAAAATATCCCTAAGTATAGACAAGAAGAGGAGACAATGGAGAGGATCGAAAGGAATAGAAAGACTCGGGGTGCACACCCCCCTATACTTAGGACAAAGTACGTCCTAAGTATGGAAAACTGTCTACAAGGGCGGCACCTTTTTGATAGATACAGAAGATAGAATAGGAAAAGAAGAAAAGAAGAAAATAAATCAAAAGATGGAAGGAAAGATCGTGAGGATGTACACATCACTCCCCCTATACTTAGGGTAAAAGAAGCCCTAAGTATAGGCAACAACAGGAGTGATAACACGGACGAAGAAAGAGCACTTGGCTCGTCCACCCCCCTATACTTAGGACAAAGTACGTCCTAAGTAAGGCAGACACGAGAATGGGCGGACGAGCAATACGGAAGAGAGACGGAGGTACACAACACGAATGTACAACAGGATGGATGTACAGAGGGTCAAGAAGGTAGAAAGCGAACCTTCTTGCGGGACCGCTGAGGAATGGATCTGGTGTGATGCAGGTCGACATCGGGGTCCACAGTGGACGGAAGCCGATCAGGGTCGACAAAAAGTAGATCCTCAGGGGCCCTAGGGTGTGCAGGCACAGACTGGGTAGTGGAAGAAGTACGGCTCGGTCCGGCCTTAGAAGTCTCGCCGATATCAAAGTGAAATGGAACAAACTCATCATCATCAGAAGTAGTGTACTCAGAGTCGTCCTGCGAGGAGTCATCCAGGTCAAAACCAAAAGGCACGAACTCATCGGTGGAAGTAGTCGAGCTCTGTTCGTCCTCTATAATCTCAACTGGATCATCTTTTTCATCAAAAGGCCCGAATCTCTGAAGAAAAGCAACTAAATCAAATTCGGCCTTTGGCTCATCAGTATCTACATGAACAGGAGCGGACTCATCAGTGGAAGTAGTCAAAGCATGTCCATCCTGTATAGTCTCTAAATCTGCCCTCCGCTCAACGGTATCAATCGTGTAGATCCCGCGGATGTCATCAACACACCGCCAAGTCCCAGAAGAAGGAACGTCGAGGTCCATGCTTTCCAAGTTTTCCTCAACCGGGAGGAATTCTCGGGTCTCAGTGGAATCCAATAGACAACAAAATTCTCTGATAGTATTATCAAGGTCATGGTCCTCGAGGTCAGCCAAGATAGGTGTGGTCACTTCAGGTGCAGGTCTCTGGTCAGCGGTGGGTGCGGTGATCACTGCTTCGCCCTCATCAGCAGGACGGAAGCGAATCTCTCCTGATCCGTAATCAATAACGACTCTCGCAGAGGCGAGGAACGGTCGTCCCAGGATGATTGGAGATGGCTCCCCTGTGGAGGTCTCCATGGGCAATACGACAAAATCAACGTGATAGCTCATGCCCTGAATCGAGATGACGACGTTTTCAAGGATACCCTTCGGCCTCTTTATTGATCCATCAGCAAATTGTACAATCATCCTGGTATTCTTGAGAGGCCCTAGGTGAAGAGACTGTACCAGCGAGAAGGGTATGATGCTAATAGAAGCACTGCCGTCTAGGAGAGTGCGATCACATGTGTGGTCAGAGATGGTGCAGCTAATGAAAGGTGTGGCAGTGTTCCTCTTCTTAGGAATGGGACGGTGTGTGATGGCGTGGGCAGTGGCCATGGTCAAGATATGACGCTCAGATCTGCTCCTCCGCTTTCTCTTCTTGGGAAGAGGAGCAGATAAATCGGTCATGGCCTGCTGAAGTGGGGCACGGATAATCTCATGTATGGTGGCCACCACTTCGGGTTCAGTCAGCATTTTTTTGAATTTTTGGACCTCCTCCATACAAGGGAGGAAGTCGGAATCAACATATACACGAGGCATGCCAAGAGCAGTCTGTACAGCGGCATCCTCGGGGTCAAAGGTGGGACCGGGTGTGAATGTATGTGTGGTCCAGGGTTCTGGCAAGTGGATTCTCTCCTCAAAATCTTGATCAACCAAACGTCTCCCGAAATCTTTTTGGATTTTTAATTTTTTCTCATTTTTTGTATTTTTGGTGATTGCAAGCTCTCATGGAAATCCTCAAATGATTCCATATCCTCGAAGACTGGAGCGGCATTTTGGTTCTTATTTGAACTAGTAAGGTTGGCAATCCTTGAATTCATATGCTCCATCATCTGATTCAAAGTCTCAAGTGTGGATACCATGAAAGGTGACTCCAAAATCTCAGGATCGGGTGAGTCGAATGTGGGCGGTGGGTGTGGGCAAAAATCACATTCCGGATCGGGATACTCAAGGAAGAGCGGGTTGTCGAAATGTGTAGGTGATGGTGGTGGAAATGACTGGTGAAGGTCAAAGTCCGGATCCTGAAATAGTGGGTTGGTCGGATATGTACAAAAATCAGGAGCAAAGTCCTCCTGGAAAAAGTGAGGTAGACCAGCTGGAGGGAAGGAGTGATCCGCAAAGTCCGGATAGAATACGCTCCAGTCGGCCATCTCGAAACAAAAGAAAATGATCGGGAGAGCACGATGGTCAAGTCAAGAGAGTGAAGACGAAGGCGCAAGTGCGCAGGGATGATCTAGGACACACACAAAACAATCACAAGCAAAAATGAAAAACAAGTCAAACCCTCAATTCACCTACTCAACTCGGTAGAGACCGCAAAGAGCGGTCTTTTTATCTTGTCTGTTTTAGAGTTAGGTGAGAAGTCAAAAAATTTCACACACACTTAGGGGCTTGATGGGATTTGGGCACTAATCCTTAAGGTGTGCGCGAGCAAATAAAAGCGAAGACAATGAGGGGATTACTCGCCCCAAGACAAGATTTTTCTTTTTGATCGGTTTTAGGGTCAAGTAAAATTAGCAGTCCCAATTTTATTAATTATCACTTTTTTGGATTTTTAATAAAAATGCACGATCCTATCGGGGATTCAATTCCTTTGAGCACCTAAGTTAGCAAAAACAGAGGGAGAGTCGGAAAAACAATGCAAGCGACAAAAACGATGATGAATGCTAAAGCGTAAATGCTCACCTTGCCTCCAGCACTCTACATGCAAGGATGCTCAGCAGAATTGAAACCTATCTATATGCAAATGCAAATCGATGAAATCGCCCTAAGTTCAAAAATTGCTATTAGCGGGAAGAACCACAAGTTAACCACCAGTCCTCAACCCTAGAGTCCGGTCTAGGCTCACCCCTCCTCTGCTCAACAAATTGAGGGTAGGAGAAAGCGCTTTCCGGGGAGAGCTCGCGGCGCGACGGATTGAAGATGATGAATCAACTGTTTAAATTTGACTAAGTCCAAACGATACTATAGGAGCATGCAAGGTATTAGGTGTTTGGCCTTAGTCTATCGCAAGCAATCCTAAAAGCTAAGGGCTCAATCACACAAAATAAATAAAATCGAAAAACAAAACAAAATAAAAAAAATGCGATGAAAAGCCGTAAAAACCGCGATGAGCCCCCAAGTGAACAAACACTTGGAAATTAGGCTCGAATGTCCAAGTTCGGGGGTACCTGTATTATTACAAATAATAGTCTCTCTCTCACTACAAATTACAAAAATAAATGCAAGGAAATAAAGGAAACAACTAAGGTGGAGCTAGGTCTACAAAAATCTCTCCTCGTCTCCTCGGTGCTAAGCTGGCGGAAGCCGGCTTCACGTGGGTGCGTAGGCGCCTAGGGTGGAGCGCCTCCCTCGATCCGCGGTACCTCGCACAAAGTCAACAAGAGAGGGGGTTAGACCGATCAAGAGATATATCAAAAATAAAGAAAATAAAATAGCGAAAAATAAAAGCCACGAAAATAGACAATCAATCACAAACACAAACAAGACCCGAACTACGCGCTGTTGTTCCCCGGCAACGGCGCCATTTGTTGAACCGAGAAATAGAGGGTCGTACGGTTTCACAAGGCGAAACCGCAATCGATGCGGTGACCGCTCGAAATCCCGATTCAAACAACAATTAACCCACAACAGATAAATCAAGCAATGAAAGTAAATGTGCGGAGTTAAAATTTATTATAACTCTACAACAAGATGTGTATAGTGCAAGTATGTGTAGAGGTCGAACACAGGGAGCAGACAGGTAGAACGGGGTACTAAGGTACCAAAAATATATGTGATCAAATGCCTAGTAAGCTATTTTTTGTGGGTTTTTAATTTTATATTTTTTTATTTAATTTTTAATTTTATAATTTTGTATTTTGATTTTTAATTTACTGATTTTATATTTTCTTTTTGTATTTTATATTTTTATATTTTCTTTTTCAATATTGGAAATTAAAGACAATGTAATAAAAATGAAACTAAAGTATTTATAAAAATAGATAAAAAATACTCAAAAATAAGGAAATAAAGTCTTTTTGGTCTTTTTATACTTTTTTACTGTTTTTGTGATTTTTGGGTAATTTTTAGGATGTTTTTGGTATTTTTAATTATCAAAATAAAGAAAACAGTAGTAAAAAGCAAGGCTGAAACTTAAAATGGAGAAATAAAATAGAAATTAGTGGCAAAAATTCCCCAACTTAATTTTCAGTGAAAGATAATGAAACCAGGAAAATTTAGGAAAAGAAAACACTATTTTTGGATTTTTTATGGATTTTATAAATTTTTATGAAGGTTTTTAGAGTTTTGCAATTTTTTGGAGTTTGGTTTTATATTTTTTAATGATTTTTGGCTGGGAGTTAAAACAAACTAAAAGACACAAAATATATTTTTTTGGGATTTTTCTGGGGTGGTTTTATATTTTTTTGGTATTTTATGATGCAAACAGTGCTGAAAATGGCTATTTTTGAATTTTTATAAATAATAAAATGCAATATTTATAAAAAATAAAAATATGGTAATAAACTACTATGCAACAGGAAGCTACAGTGATTTTTGGGGATTTTTTGGTATTTTGTAGACGCATGCAAGAATTACAAGTAACAAAAAGAAAAACCAAGACTGCAGGGGCGTTTTTGTAATATCCAAAAAGGTTCAAGGGCAAGATTGCAATTTTCCCACAAAATATATACTGAACAAAATATTATCTGGACTAAAAAGTAATAACAAAATGCCCAAACGGCTGTCCCGCAAAATCGCCAAGCACCACGTGCACCGCACGTGCCTGGCGGGGCTATAGTCGCAATATCACAAAACGTAGGGGGCAAATTCGCAAATGTTACCAAAAATAAAACACAGCAGAGGAAAGGTTAGGGTGTTCTGAGCATTACACAAAAACGTGGGGGGTTTGGATGCAAAACCCCCCACTAATCCACGTGGCAGCCCGGATGGACAGGAGGAAGGATGGACGGCTGGCGGTCTCCCTGGGCGTGGACGGCCACGATTAAAAGGAGGGGGGCGGGATGGACGGCAGCTGTAGCGTGCCCCCCTCCCCCTTGTTTCGTTTCTTTCCCAGGCGCGCACTGGTGGGGTGGCGCACTCGCGGCAACGGCGACGGCGCGGCTTCGTCTCCGGCGAAGGCGAGGCGTTCTCCAGATGACGCGGGGTACCTGCAAAGGAAGAAGAACAAGTCGACAGTAGCGGGGTCTCAGGGGAAACGATGGGTGAATGGTGGTGTATGGTGAATGGTTGCCGGAGTTCGAAGAACTCCGGTGAGATATTTGATCGCGGAATGGGGATTGATTAATCGATGGAACCGCAAAATGAAAGCGTGAAACAAACCCTCCTACTGCCAGCTAACTACGCGATAGGAAAACACACTAAAAACAACCTCAAATTGGCCGACAAAGCCAATGAGATGTGACCTCAACGCCGGGGACCGGCGAAGGTGGTGGAGCCGCTCCTCGGCCGCGCGCGACCCTCCCAAGTAGCTGGAGGAGACCCTGTCACCGTCTCCAGTCCAGAGCATCCAAGGAGAAGGGGTTTGCTAGGTCAAAGAGGGTTCAAAGGTGAAAAGGGGGGTGTTGGGTTGGTTTTGAAACTTGGCCGAGGAGCGATCTTCGAGGAAGCGTCACGGGTGTTCCTTCGATCCAATCCCCGAGATGATGCATGGGCGAGCTAGGTGGATCAGAGGTCAACAACTTTGCAGAAGGAACCGAGGCCAATCGGTGAAAGGTTTGGCCTGGAAAAATCCGCAAAGTCCAAGAAAAATGCAGTTCTGACATGTACAGACCTTGGTCAGAGAGCTGACCAAGGTCAACCAAGGGCTGAAGCTGGTTGGTCCACGTGGACCAACCAGAAAAACCTTGGAAAAAATGTTTTATTAATTCGTTTTAAAATAGAAAATGAATTAATTAAATCTTGGTTATAAAATAAAAAATGTTTAAAATTTTATAAATTATTTTATTATGATTTTTATTTATTTTTATGAGTTATATTTTTACAAGTTTGCATTTATACCCCTATAGGTATCTATATCTATGTATTTGAGTATTTTATTTTTATTTGTGTATCTTTAATTTTATTATTTTTATTTAGTATTTTATAAAGTTATAAAATACTTTTATGTACATAAATATATTTTTATTTTATTTTATTGATATATTTTGTATATTTAATAAAATACAAGTATGTTTTATATTGGTATATATATAGGTAATGTATCTATGCATTTTATTTTAAGTATTTTATTTTTGTTTTTATTTAGGTTTTTATTCTTATTTTAATGTACATAATTATTATAAGTATTATTTACAACATTATAAAAATATAAAAATATAAAAATAATGAATAAATAATAAATTGAATATTTTAATATGTACAAGGTACAATAAGGGTCCAAAAGTCAACTTTCAAACCGTAGCTCCGCCAAATGTGAAACCACCGCCATTAATTAGATTATTTTCTTCTATATACAATTAAAGGTGAGTTTGATGCATTTGGAGTTGTCGTTTGTGAGATACGGGTCTGGGAAGTTGGGATTCTGGATTTTTATTCAGACCATAACTTTTTATCTGTACATTATTTTTCTGTGAAATCAATTTTGTATTTTTCTTTATTAATTTATCTACAACTTTCATTTACAAAGTTTCTTTATTTGATGTATAAAAAGTGGAACCAAAAATAGGTCTCAAAATGAATAAAGAATGAATAAAATGTATAGGTATTTTTCTGTGTTTCTGACCTTATCTCCCCCTACTTTATTCCTTGTCGACCTATTCATCGAGATGCCTAGGTCTCGGGGTTTCGGGTCATAAAATGTTTACAATATTTTATTCTTTTTCTTTTCTTTTCTTTATTCTATAATTTTGGCTTTAAAAACCGCATTTTATACAATATTTACATACATATACATGAATGCTAAAATGCATGAATTAATGCTATTTACACGCATTTACTAGGGTTTTTAAGGCCAAAATGATAGAATAAAGATGATGAAACGTGGATTCATCAGACCTGTGCAGGGAAGAATTAGAAATGAAATGGACGAAATGTGCGTCCGACCGAAATTATGTAGAATCTGCAAGCAACCAGGACATAATAGATTAAGTTGTCCACGCAGAACATAGGCACACTTGCATTTGTAAGGGTAATTTAATTTCATTTGTAATATACCATTTTCCTAACAATTTTATTGTTATTTTTTCATGACATTTGTAATTATTAATGTAGATGGCACAGGTGGATAGGCTTCCTGGACCAGTAGATACCTCAGTATTGTATATGCAGAATGACCATCGATCATCACAACCCACTAGTTCGGTAAGTACTTTTTATAATTTTTAAAATTTACTAGTTCGGTAATACTGTTTCTCATTTTTCTTTTTAATATATTTTACAGATTTGATTTGTAGAGCATATATGGTGGGGAGGGGACGCAACCACCACCGATGTTTGCTAGTTCAGGTTTTAGTTATTTGTTTATGTATAGTTAACTCTTATCCATATATCGATTTTTAGACATATAAATACTGCTCCTCATAAAATATAGCAGGACTCGATGAGCAGGCATTTTCCCAGGGTCAGACAATGGAGGAGTCAATATTTGGCACCTCAGGAATGACGTCTGCAGGATATGACGGGCAAGGGTACTCATCAGGTCATCAAGGACTCGCATCTCAATATGACCAAACTGGATTTGGAGCTTCAGGTAATAAAATGACTAAATTAAATAACTAATTTTTATCTTATGTATTATTTTCTAAAAGATGAATATCTGATTCTTGCAGGATATGGAGAAGCTTTTAGTCAATCCCAATTTGCAGGATCATCATTTGCTGGTCCTTCGAGTTAGGGATACAACGGACAGGAAGTTCCACCAATTCAACCAGGATTCGTATCTGCAGGTAAAATTGTACTTAATTTATTACATTGCACTTTCCTCTTACTTATTAGGTAATTTATGTGACATATAATGTAATTAACATATTTCAGGTATGAGCTATATCGAGTATGCTTTTAGAGGGTCTCAAATCGGTGAAGCCGGATTTAGAGGTTCAGGTATAAATATATTATAGAATATACGATCATTTCAATACGTTATGTTTAAATTTTGTGATACTTATAACAATGAAAATGTCTCAGTCTTGTAGGACCATCGCTTGTTGGACCTTCGAGTCAATTTGACTCCGGACCCTCTCAGCCCATACCGTCTACTCAATACAGTTCAGTAGATTTGCAGTCGCAGATATTTGATAGTGTTCGGCAAATGGAGGTAACTGATTTTGATAGACAGTTGTTTGGTATATCCACGATACCACAACAACGTCCGGAGCTGCCTCGAAGACCTTCTCCTGGAGTAAGGATCACTGAGCCTCCTCCATCAGAGCCGCCTCTCCATTCAACAAGTGTACGAACGTCAAAGAATCAGGAATCACAAACAATCGAACCGCCACGGATGTCATCAGCTAGACCGCATACTCCAGGGCACGTTCCTACGCATTCAGAACAAATGTCCAAACAGAAGAAGAAGAAGACAACACATGAGGAGACTCACAAAAAATTGGGAGATGGAGGGAAGGAAACGACAAGGGAGGTGGTGCAGGAGGTGGAGGAGGAGGTCTGAAGGGATTTCTTAAGATATGGAAAGTTTAAGTTATTGTAAATTTTTTTCTTATTATTTGTAAACTCATATTTCTTCTCTTATGAATTTAATAAAATACTTGTAATTTTTTTAAATTAATTCATGTGAAGTTGTACCTTGTTGAGTTCACATATATCAATGGTAAATGATGTTGTTCACACTCTCAATTTCTTTATATTTGCTACAATATTGTTGACATGTCAATTATAAATATTCTAAGTATGTATCAATAATGAAGAATATACTAAAAAAATAAAGATATACTTAACATTTTACAATAACGTTATCGGGAAGAAGATGAGAGCACGAAGCTCTACTGATAGATCAAAAATAGTGTGATGAAGGAAAATATTGATAGCTTATTAAATTTATTTTATTTTTTAAATTTATTTATGTAATCCCTCAAATGTACTCAAATGAACATAAATATAATTGTAGAATAATATTTTGTAAAATTATTTACATAATTCCTATAAATATTTTCCAATTATTCATATCTAAGGAACATAAAAATTATTTGTAATCTCCGGCAGTACTGAAATTGAATAACAATATTAAAGGGATTTGTTTTATAAAATTCTCATCCCAAATCGGCACCTGAGGTGCCGATTTGGCGCCTCTGCCCGAATCGGCACCTGAGGTGCCGATTTGGAGGGGGCGCCCCAAATCGGCACCTCAGGTGCCGATAGGTACCTATTTTTTTAATTTTTTTCCCTTGATGCTTATTTAATTAATTACGGTTTTTTTAATAATTATTTTAAAAAAATCCCATTTCCATACGAAAAAAACCGTGAACATTTTCATACGCTTGCTGGAATTTCAGAATCTTGCTAAATTCCAAGATCCGAATGCCAAAATTTGGAAAGGAAGATAGCAATCGAGATCCCTATTATGAGCTTGGACCCGTGACCATCGTCCGATTCCAACATGGCAATATTATAATCAGATCCCCGCCACTTGGAGGATTCTCTCGGGTGCCCTTTGAATCTGGTCCGATCTAGACGTCGATATTGTCCTCTGTGATTAATATTTTATTTTCCGGAACTGAAAGTTCCAGATATTTTATACTTCAGTGGATTTTTATTGGTATTGTCTGAAACGATGCGAGCATTCAAACTGCATTTTTCATGCATATAAATTATATTTAAAAATTCCTGAACTATATGACAAAGTTCAATGTCATATCTAAATAGTAATATTTGATTTTACGATTCGAGGTTATTGAAACTTAGTTGTTCTTGTATCGTTATGATATTAAATCACACTATATAAACATCAATTTAACATAAATTTTAGAGATAGAGTATCATATTAGAACATGACATTGAAATTGGGTGTATAGACATTATGTTCCTAGTCCTCGATGCCGTCCTCTCCGCGAGCTCCGTCTGATGAAAACGGTCGGATACAGATACAGATATAGGTATAATCATATCCTTATACATTTTAAAATACGAATACGAATGCGGATACGAATATTGACGGATGTGAAAAATATGTTACCATATCCTTAAAAAACGAATACTAAATTGACTAAAATATACATGTTTAGGATGGTTTACACATAAAATATATATAACATACATAGTAATTTTATAACAATTAAATCAACAATGGAAAATTCAATCATAAAATATTGTTATTCATAGTTATAAATGAACCTATTACTATACTTATGTAAGGAAACAAATATACGAATACGAATATTAGCGAATGTCAAAGTGATATATATATCCGCATCTATTTTAAATGAATACGAATATGAATGTCAAAATATGTATAAAATGAATACGACAACAGATCAGATACGAATATATTCACATCCGTTTTCATCCCTTGTCTCTACCCTTCGTCTTTCATGAAGATGGTTGAACTTGGAGATAACAGAGAATTAGACGGATCTTTCTACCTTGCATTAGTTTTTTTTTGGATACTTCTATGACTCTATCCCTATGTTTACAATGCCTTTTAAGAACTGGACTTTCGTAATTGTGATTTTATTGAAATAAAATGTACTTAACGTTGATGATGGCATTAGGTATGTATAGGATTTGATATTCTGGGAGTGTTTAAATTTTGCAGTAAAGTTTGAGGACTTGAATGATATTTGATGTTCAGATTCAAATTTGCAGGCACTTGACACGTCGAACTGACGTGGCGGTGTAAGAAAGTATTATTTTTTTCTACTAGCATTAAATAAAATATTATTGTATAAACATTTCTGGTGAATTTGCATGTACATGTTTCGAGCAACCGATTATTCATCTTTAGATACCATATTATTAGAAGAAACAACAAAGCTTTTTTCCACGTTAAGTAAGGTCGGCTACACATATTTTTTATCTCTATTGAATAGATCTATCGTGGATCATTCTTGGGTTTGGATCGGAATAACTAAGATTTCTCCAGACAGTCTCATTCCAACACTTATTGAGACTTCCTCTCCCTCTCTTAATCAGTTCAACACCCCACATATCGCATCTTCTAACCAGCGCATCAACCGACCTCCTTTGCAAGTGATTAATTTGATCAATAAATAAACTTCGTCCACATATTTGTTGAGGAAACCGCGGTCGCTCAAATTGAGGAAAACTGACCCTGACAACTTGTTGGGTTCGAGCCCAAATGGATCCGTTGACAACCACCCAAAATGCTTAAGCCTAAGTTGTCAAGTAGTAGTCGCCACTACTTATAAACCACACCCACACTTCGTGAGTTTTAGGTATGGTACTATGTTTGGGGTTGGGGTGTTACAACCTCCCCCACTTATATTCACAACGTCCTCATTGCGACATGACCCATCACTTATTCCCAGTGATAGTGGCGGCTGCACCATGCACGCTCCGGGTAGCCATTTCCTCCAACCTCTTGTAGGGGCGGCTCCACCTCTCGGGTAGCCCTTTCCACTATCAGAGAGAATTTAGCTCTGATACCATTTGTAACGTCCCGGGCTTAGGTCCCGGTCCATTTCGAGGAAAACTGACCCTACAACTTGTTGGGTACGGGCTCAGATGAACCCGTTGGCAACCACCCAAAATGCTTAAGCCTGAGTTATCAAGTAGTAATCCATACCACTTATAAATCACACCCACACTTCGTGAGTTTTAGGTATGGCACTATGTTTGGGGTTGGAGTGTTACAACCTCCCCCACTTAAATTCGCAACGTCCTCGTTGCGACATGTCACATCACTTATTTGTTTTCTTTTTATAGTTCAGACTTGATAAGTCTTTTATTTATGGGTTATGTTCCTTTATGCTTCCACCATGTTTGGCACTCTGAATGTTATTTATGGAATATTAAGTTTCGGTCTCGCTCCTGGACTCGAAAAAAATTCATTGTTTTGGGATGCTTCCGCAAATTTTCTCGTGTTCGAGGTCCAGGACGTGACATAGCATGTCAGCCTTTTCTAGGTCATAGACTTCAGCAATAATAAATACTTATTAATTCATAGTATGAACTTTAAACCACTAACATAACATTAGCATGCCAACAAATGACATACTAATCGAGAACATTACCGGACCTTATCAATTGAATGAAGATGGATACTTTTCTATTGAAATAGTTGATGACGAGATGGAACATAATGAGAGTGAATTTATCTTTTCGGATATTAATAATGAGAAAGAGGAGGGAGCCCGCAGCTGATGTCATAATTTTGGATATGATTCATTGTTGTTGACCTTAAAAAATGAAGACTTATTATAGAAATAACAATGATGCATCTGAGGAATCGATGGAGGAGTTACCGAACATGTTAGATCATGAACTAGCGTTGGTAGAATATCTAGGGTTCATAGAGATAGATTGTGCTCGCACATCGGAATCTGGATGAGGCTACTAGTTCGGCAGGAATTACAAAATTAAGAAGGATCTACAATATGATCTTTAGAAATGAAACACGGATAAGCATGTCCAATATAAGGGAAAAGCCTCAAACAATTAAATATTTAATCTTATAATATGTGTCCACAAAGGATGTGTATGGTGTTTACATGCATCTGAAAAAGAAGTGCACTGATAATGAGATTCTTAATGATATTTTGCTAAAGAAAAGTGTGGTGATATATCGTTATTAGAGTTGTATGGGTTCTCATGTGTTGTGAATATGAGAAGATTGCAAATAAATCATGCATTGTTGACATTCTTATTAGAGTATTGGCGGTCCGAAACATATACATTTCATCTTAGATTAGATCATGTAACTATTACATTGTAGGATATGGACATAAGTAATTGACTAAAGGTTGATGGTTTTTCTGTTAGTGAATTAGATATTTCAAACGGAGGATGAGAAGTACTTTAACCGATGTTATAAGGTGCCACACCACGTTCAATGAAGAGTGGTAAAGTAAAATTGACATGGATATGAGAAACATTCTTTCAACTTGATGGCCCTCTACTTACAATAGACAATGAACAAGAAGCAACACGTAGAGTCAGAACACTTAATTTTTGATAATAATATTGGATGTAGTGTTTTTGTGTAGAGCGGCAAAGACTTGATACTAATCTTTCATTGTATTATAATTTTCACAATTATACGGATTTTACTTAGCCAAAAATTATTAACTATTAAATTTTGACATAGAAACTTGCTACATTACGAGAATTAAAAGAGTGTGCACAATTGGTATGGGACGTCGCTTCTCTAGCACACATGCATCCTAAATCAGACAGGGGTACGAAGTTCAAGATATTATGGATTTATGGGTTTTGTGTAACGGCTGATTTTTCCAGTCCATAAATTTCGTTTTTATTTCCTTAATGAATAGCATGGATATTATTCTCAAAATTAATGGGTATTATTAGCCATTGATTGTCCATTTGGGAGGAATAAAAATCCCATCACTCCCCACCCCTCACGTCACTTGCTATTGGCTTTTTTGAGAGAGAGAAGAGAGGGAGAGTTGTGGGAGAGAGAGATCTCACCGTGAGACGCGTTCTCGTAGCAGAGAACGTTGGCGTCATTTTGGTGGAGGAGAACGACGATTCGGGAGCAAGGACAAGGCGTGACAATCTGGTAGATACAATCCGTCGGACTCGAGGTATGTGTCGAACCCCTGGGATTCGTCAATATGGTAATACTTTAAATCGGAGATATATCATTTTCACAGTTGGTTCTTAATAGACGTGTATGTATCGGTATAAGATTGCGATCTATAAATGTTTGTGACGTTGTAGGATTTTACGTATGAGTAGCGATCATGTCCGGAATAAGATCTTAAATGCATGTGTTGGGTGTTAAAAATCTATGTGATTACCGTCGCACACTATGTTGGAGACATATAATGAGACTTTGATTGTTCGGATTATTAACATGCAACATCATATCATATGACATAGATTGAAATATCTAATTTATCACTCGCATGCTTGGTAGGTCAAGATAATCTAAATATGAACCACTCAAATTTGTTAATTCTATGAGAGTAAATTAAATATGAGATCTTCATAGGATTCATTTGGCACGTCTCTTACGCACTTACCTTATGCGCTTACTTGAAAATAGGAGTCAAATTACTGAGAGCATCACTGGAGGTATAATTCCTAAAATAATTGTATTGCCATTTTTGTATTAGTCTATTAGATAGGCCTTTTAACTTTAAAATAATTGGAACACATCCTCATGCAAGATGCCGCAGTATAGCCTTATGGATGCTTATACGTACTCTTCTTAATTAGTAATCTGATTTTGTAGAAAGCAATGAATCATCAAGCTATCCATTAAACCTTTTTACCTTTCACAATCAGGTCACGGTAAGCAGAAAAAAGATTTATATAAGTGTTTTTCCTTAGTAACCCTGATAAGATTAAATCTTAATTTGAATTCTATTAAATTTAGGCAAATAACACAATGAACCCCCCCAATATGGTGCACGTATACACACCAATGTATAAAGGGTGCCTTATGTTAAAGATGTGTTAAATTTTACAATCATGTATCTACATGCACATGACCTGGTTATAAAGTTAACATCTTATTATCGAGAACTAAGTGATATTTTGATGTTATGCAAAAGCTTAAGAAAATATTACAATTATTAATGGAGTAATGACACCGACTCATGAGGAGTCACTTGAACGACTGTAAGGGTTCATGTTAGCCCAAGGGCAACGCCGCAAGGGGTGTATGGTTGTAAGGAACCACAGAGGCAAAAGCTAAGTCCTCTACAGTTGTAGCTACACTTTCATGTATGACATGCTCATGTATCGCTTGTGCCAGCGGTAAAGCCACAAAGCCAGCAAAGCCACCAAAGCCATTAAGGATTTAACAATCAAGACAACTTTAACCACTAAACAAATCAAGTGTATGTGTACAGTTTCTGAAGTTGCTAAGGCATATGTGTGCCACTGTGAAAAAGTAATGGTGTTATGCAAGTGTTGTGATTGTAATGGGGCATATATGCAATTATGGAAAATTATGAGGGTATAAGTGAAAATTATGAAAATGTTAAGGCGTATATGCAAATAAGGCAAACTTTAAGAGTATATATGTAATTATGGCTTCAACGAACGTTTTCAGAAGGAATACCTGTCGTGCGCATGTTTATGTGAAAATGAGTTGCATAATGAAAGTATGTGAGAATAAGTTAGTATTATATGCAACAAGGAAATCATGCAGATTGATTAGCTGTATTGATAAGTAATTGCACGTAAGAGGTTATGTTTCTAACGGATTTAAATTTAGCATAGGGAGACCTGTTTTCCACGCTAGCCGGCTTGACCCCAACTCGGCACATACTGAACGTTAGCTCATAACATGTGTTGTTTTTTTTCAGGAGAACACGAGCTATGATTTAACTTCTAGTTCAAGTCAACTACCCGTCTTCGTGAAGTTGAACCGGTATAGATCACTGATGCATTGATTATGAAAGGATGCCGTTATGCCCACTGGAACATTTGTTACATTACTTTATTTCGTAGCTCATGTTGCTATTTATGTTGGAGCTGTATTAAGAGAATTTTTATGTTGACTAAACTTTAGTTAACATATTTTATTTCTCTGCTCATTGATTACCATGCAAGTTTCCGATAACGGTTCGGTCGTGCGACCTAATGTTACATGCTTCCGCCGGTCATCACGACCCGTTCCGTTACATTTTGACAGTATTACACGTATTCTTATTTACATATGCATATTTTTCTCAATATAGATCTAAAATGTTGAGCATAAATAAACTTGGGCGTGAGAACATATACACATTAGCAGACACATTCGACTACACAAAGAGGATGCCTTGCTCTATAATGGGTAGGACTGAAAATTTTTAAGGAAAATGTACAATCCACGATACTTGTCTATTATAGGAATGAAATGGATACGAAAAAAAAATATCAAGTAAACAATCATATTAATTAAACATGATGCATGTGTATATGACAGACCATTTACATATGATATAAATGTTTTGATATAAATGATTTAGACCTTTTATTATCAAGAAGAATTGGCTGAGTTGCATCCAATATGTCAGAGTGGCCAAGTAGTTTGGATGAGCAGAGTTCTGTTAATTTACTATGACACTGTTCGATGCTGCTAGATCGAGTGATGTGAAAATTTGAGACGCGACATCACATCCCAGCATATGTTGGAAGGATATGTGTTGTTTCTTGATGGAATCACATGCGAGGTTGTGACATCTTAGATTCATCTGCATTACATGAACAATATGTTAGCAATGGGAGGATAGACATGACATTGTAGAGTCTGAGCATGAGGATCCCATAACAGTGTCTACATGCATTGGTATCGGGGTATTACTCGAAGGTGGATATAGACATAAATACCACTTCATAAAATAGCGTATAAACTGCATGATCTAGTAAAAATGCATTTGGTCTATTTTATAAAATTACTTGAGTGTCCACTTAAATGGTCCGGTGGTAGCACAATGCGCCATCGTCAAGTCCCTTTTCTGGGGGGTTGTGTTAGGTAGTCGACAACTAGAATAAGAAATAATCGAATTTTTCAACATGGATTTGAGCGAGAATCCATGTAGCCAACTCTACTTGGAGTGGGAGAAGGTTTTACCATTTTTTACTTGAGAATACTTACTTTAACATTTATAACAATAACTTAATAAATTATCTTCTTCTCAGGTTGATAGTATTTTTCATTGAAGAAATAGCTTGGGTGAAATTCTTCACTCGATGGAGTTGCCTTTGGACTTGATGAAGAAAATCCAAGACATTATTTTAGATTTTGGGATTTTTACCCCGCGAACCCTAGAATTAGAATACGAACCCTAGAATCATTGTAAATTATCTTCTCGACCTTATAAACATCATTATTATCCCCTGGACCCCGTATTTTGCCAACTCTTACCCCACAACTATGTGGTTAACTCCCATCCATTTTGCTATTAAAAATAACCAGATTCGGTTAATTTCTTTTACATAGTACCTATTTTGTTTATCAGAATTACAATGAGTGCCCTCCTTCCTTTCCCCCTGCACCCTTCTCCTCACCTCCCTTTCCCCACCCAGCACCAACTCCATCCACCTCCTCTACCTCCGCCCCTCCTTCACCATGTCTGTCGATCCTCCGCCCTGGCCTCAACTCTGACCTCCTCCCAGACCTCCCCTCCCCCCTTCCCCCTCCGACCTCTGCCTACACCCCCATTCCCCTTATGCCTCCTCCCAGACCTCCCCTCCATACTCCTCGTTCCCTGCCCCCACCCCCCCACACATCGCCCCTATGTTGCCCAACCTCCCTTGCATCACCCCTCACCGCCCCACCTCCCATGAATTGTCCCCTTACCGCCCCACCTCCCATGAATTGTCCCCTTACCGCCCCACCTCCCCTGCTACTCCCTCGTACCACCCCATTTCACCTGCACCTCCTGCACACCACCGCAAGCTCAAGATACCATCCCCTGTGCCTCCCAGCCTCCGACCCACCTCCCCCACGTTGCCTCGAGCCCCAAGCACCACCCCCCCACATCTCATGGCCTTTGCCCTGCCTCCCTCGTGCCGCCCAAGTTCCACGAGCCATCCCTTGCGCTTCTCGGCTTATGCCCACCTCCCTCACATCATCTGAAGCTTCAGCCCCCTCCTTCGCACCTCCATAGCATGTCTGGTTAGACTAACCCAATACTAGCACAAGTTATTGACTCAACTAAAAATGAAATTAATGACATGGTTTGTGGGGTAAGAAAAAGTAAGTTTATGATGTCGAGGGGATAATAACGATGTTTACAAGATCGAGAAGGTAATTTACAATGATTTTAGACTTTGTGAGGGTAAAAATACCTTTATATTTTGATGACACAATTAACACATTTTTATTTTGGACCTATTTCATCATTATGACATGTTTATGTACTCAAAAACCATAAGATACATAATGAAAAGAATAACAAATAATTAGGGCTTAAGGTTTGAAGGCATAAAATACTTAACCTATTTACTTCTTATTTTTTTTAAGTTTTTCATCTTATGTATTAAGGATGTTATTTTTTTCAGGTACAAGGCTCGCAGAAACCTCTACATTTAGAGCAGCATATGGTAGAGTCTCCTATCAAACATGATTCACAGGTTCACCTTCAACTGGAAAAGCATATACATGATATTCATGTCAGACATGACTGGTAGGAGCGACAACATTTGGAGAAGCATATCTAGGATATTTGAGTAAAATAGAATTTGTAGGACTGTCTATCTTTGGAGAATCATATACTGAATTTTGACTCAACAATGTGTTGCAAGTCCATCGAGTCGGCTTAACGGTGGGCCATTTTATCACGACCTCCAAAAAGAAACGACTGCAGCCCAACTACGTCGGCTACTCGGTTGCCGGACCCTTGCCTGCCACAAGTAGAAAGGGGACAAGCAAGTATCTGTCACAAAATTGTCAAGTACAAATTTTACACAGTTCTACTAAGGAAAGTAGTAAGAAAAGACTAGAACAGTTAGAATAACAGTAAGATAACTGTAGTGGACAAAAGAAGAACTAGTAAGTAAAAGTGGGTTAATTGATTCTTTTAAGTTATTTACTTGCTTTCGGAAAGCTAACAAGAAAAACACACTTGCTCACTACCACATCGTGTCTCCCTCGATCAATGGAACTAACCAAACAACAACTCAAGCCTAGAAGTAAGTCCGTGGTCTTGGTCCGGTTAGGACCTCGATATCCGGGTAGGACTTCAAAGTTCAGGTTGAACCTTACACTATGACTCTGAAGTATGATGTACGCCTCAAGGTTGGGGTGACTCCGTAGGCATGCGATGGTGTCTTGCATCCTAACTAAGTTCCTGACACTCCTTCTAGCTTTTTCTCTCAACTCACATTGATCCTCGGTCGACACATGTGATAGCTCACTCACGAAGGTGTACAAGAGGAAACGTACTCATAACTCTCTCAACACCCAACCCTCGTTAGTCTCTACTATTGGTACTATCGTCACTAGACCCTTAGTGGAAAAGTCGTCACAAGTATCTTAGTGGAAAGTCACCCATCTCTTACCCCATCACGAGGTCATAGCCTGGCGGAAAGGTAATTAAAGGATTCATCAGTGTCTACTGACCACTACCCCATCACCAGGGCACAAGCATGGCGGAAAGGTAGTAATGAACTCATCAATGTCTACTGATAGAACTACAACTTAACTGGGCAATTGGTGAGCTGTCACATGTCTATCGACCACTACCCCATCACCAGGTCACAAGCCTGACGGAAAGGTAATTAAATTTCTGTGGTGAGGAAACCCCCGAAGGGATTCGTCTGTCTCGCCAACCCCATTGGAAGTGTGGTCCAAGGGAAATGCAGTGGTAGTACGACTACTACGCCACTAGAGGTAGGAAAGAGAAAAGGTAAGCCTGCCGGACCCGACTTCCTCTCTCGTTGCTCAACTCCCAGAAGAGAAGAGCTAAAAAAACCAGACGAGCTCGTAACTAACTGCGGAGAACCCCCAACCTAGGCTCTCTAAGAAAAACTAACTGGTCAGTGGAATGGTCTAGACAACTCGTGGATCCCAAAGAAGCGTAAAAACCGAGCTGGCTCGAAGAAAACACGTGAAAAAGACTGGGATCCTAGACCCATGCTCTCGATGTCCGCTACCCAAGCCTGAGCGACCTCATCTCCTGCTCAGGTGAGGGTCACCGCGCCTTCGCATAGTCGGAGTATAAACCTCCACAACTGGCCACATGTGACATCACCATTTCTTTTATTTTCATGTTTCACACTAAGTGTCTACGATTTCTGTGACTTATGGCACATCTACAAATTATCGGTCCTAGACCCGAACTTGTTCTATAAGAACCTCAATTGATCCAAGGTCAGGGATACATACCTGTTATTAGTCTCTCTCTCATCTCTTAATGATGAACATCTTATCCTAGGATCATTGACTACCAGATTTGTCACATCTTTCTTTCCTATATTTCCCAAGATTCACAACACATACAAGATCTAGCTACTTAGAGATTTCAAGGTCTTAAGGTATCAGAAGTCAATTCACAGTTTGGAGGAGATTGACTCCTTAGCTGACTTAGGGTCAGATGACAAGTCCCATATACAGTCTTATTTTCATATGTGATCCCACATATATTTCAGCCCATAGCTCACAAACCCAACACTTGATTTCTTTATTATTAATCCCCCAATTTCAGCACACATTCAATCAAAGGAGCTAGGAATGTATGATAGCAATTAGCAAAGTTCATCATTAAGTTTTCCCCAATTTCATAACCAATATCATGTGGTTCAAGATCACCTTTCTAAGTATCAACAATACTAAGGCATAGCTCTAAAATGGTTACTAAAAGGGCTCTACGCTTTCAAAGTTTATCACACAAAATAGTAGCGGTATGCATGTGCACTGTTATAAGCACAACATCATACATAGCACTTCAAGGTATCTAAATCCTTTCAATTTCTCACCCAACTTCATGGGATTTATTGTCACATAATTGAGCATCCATTAATCTTTCAAGTATAGCATTTAGAGGGTCGTTAAGAGGGCACTGCATACTCAAATCATGCATTTATTCAGCAGATAAATTCACAAGCATAACTTGCAACATAGCAACAATTACTTAACAGTTCAAGGTGCCAACGTCCTCTCAAATCATCATGCATAAACATGGCTTCCAAGATCACATGATTCACTAATAATCTATGCTTAAAGGACATCAAAACATTGGCTATTATGTACTCAAAATCACAAAAATTCATCAAGAAATATGCATGCGTGTGCAACAATTCATCACATTGAATCATCAGTCCAAATCCGTCAATTTTTCAACTCAAAATCCCTCTCCTCTGTGGGATTAAGTTATTATAAGATCATCTATATTAAGTATGAGGAGAAACTCACGGATTTGAGGTTTTAAAAACCACAAAAAGATGCATGCTAATGGATCTAACATGCATACACTGAAATTCGGCTAACAATCCTTGGACAACAGCCATCTTTCCCCTAAAATCACCACCAAAACTTAAACCAAAGGCATGGATCTCATGGGTATTGTATCCCCCATATATCCAACATGAAATCCACGGAAGGGTGTCTAAGAATATTTCCAAAATCATGCATCTCCTTAGCCATAATGCAACCATATCAAATCTGGACATTCAATGGTAATCATAATAACAACATTCTAAACTCCTCAAACTCATCCTATTCGAAACTAAACCCATGGATTGATGATTAACATGATGGAGTATCTATCAACAAGTAATTACACTCAAAGAGACATGAAGAAACTCCTCAAATCTATCATAAAACTCTAATTTAAAGTGCATGGACAGATCTGGACACATTCAGTTACTTGTATATGACAGCAGTTAAAACACTCCCAAATCATCTTCAAATCCACATCTAAGCCATGGATTAAAGACCAATAGAATGTAGACAAGATCAACACTCAAGGATACTCGAAAGTGGCCCTTATATCATACAAAAATCATGCATCAAGGCATGCAAATCACAAGAACACAGATCTGAAATCAACTGCAGTTCCATATGAACAGCAGCCATAATACCCCAAAATCATAATAAAAATCCGAAATTTGCACATGGATCTAAAGCCAAAGTGATAGAGGATCTAACAACAATCAAATGCCAACAAAAGAGCTCAAGAAGTTCCCTCAAACCATGCCAAAAACTCGGATTTATCAAGCATACACAGATCTGGAAATTCCCAAAACCATTCATCAAAAGCCACTCCAAAAACCAAATCAAAGTCCAACAAGAGTCACAATCAAAACCTTGATATAGCAGCTCAACACAAGGCTCATAGGGTAGAGAAAATTTCATCTTAATGGCAGCAAAGAGGGTATAATTTGTACCTTAAACAGTGCTCAAGAACTGCTCAAGAACAGCAGCAGCTCCAGCCCTCCAACTCCAATTACGATCCAAGATTGGTCTTGGATCCTTCATGCAACACTTGATCTTTGTTCCTCTCCTTCCCAGCTTTAATTTGAGCCCAAGAAACTCGAATTTGGTGGAGAGATGAGGTAGAACACTATGGAAGAAGGTGGAGGTCCAAGAGGGTTTCAGCCATGGAGAAGAGAGAGCTCCAAGTCTCAAGAGGAAGAAGAATGAATTAAGCTTAAGTGTGGCTTAGATTGGGGTTAGTGAGAGTATATAGGCCTTGGTCATTTTGCAACAAAAACCCACTCAACTTTCTAATATTGCAAACAAGGCCCACCCATAAATAGTGATCCTTCACTAATCATACTTAACCACTTAATCACATCTTGGTCACAAAGCACTACTTAGTCACTTCCAACTTCCATCCATAATCATTCATCATCTAGGATTTAGTTGGCCTTTAGAAATTAGAGCTGTTACAATGGCATCACTACACATTTCAACACTCAACTCTAACTGAATATGATTTACAAGCTCTTCAAGCTCAGATTTCGAGCTTATATGCTAGTGTACATAGCGGCGAGGCGGTTGAATTTGGCAAATATTTGGTATTAGTACACAATACTGCAACATTCTTTATAACCATCTCGAAAACCATCTATTGAAGTATGGATCAATGAGCCTATTGAACCATCTTCAGAACCACCTCAAAGATCAAATGCTAAAAGAAGAACCAACACACATATGAATCAATGGTCAGAACCTCCTCGAAAGTCATGAGCTACAAAACACCTACCCACGCACATTCCAACGCATTTGAAATGAAATGTCAGGTAAAAAACAAAAATAATATGCATGCGAAGAGAATCTGAAAATGAAAGATGAAGGTCGAGGAGGAGGTCAAGGAGGGGGTAGATGGGGGTCGAGGAGGAGACCAAAGAGGAATTTATAATGCATTAGAAATTGTATTTTAATATCTATATCCGACATTAAAATATGTGAATATTGTAGGGATATAGATATTGAGGGTCAAATATTTTAAAATGGATTTCATGATATCAGTAAATATCCTCCAAATTAGCTTAAATAGATATAAATATACTAAATATTTTAATATGCATAAAATTTAATAAAAGAAGGTACGAAATTATATTATATAAAGTTTAAAATATATCTAAAATTGTGCTTACGTATGAAAATGAATGTATAGATATGTATACAAATATATACACGGATATCAAAGTTATATCAATATTCGTATCTATTTTAAGATAAATGTGGATATGAATGATACAATTTTTTATCAAACAGATATCTGGTGGCAATTTAAATACTTATACATCAATACCCGTTTGCATGTATACCTAATAAATTTTTTAACATGCCACTTATATAGCAGGTTTAATGTGAACTTACTATATTTTTAGCATAGATTTGAACTTAATATATGTATGTATTTATGTATATACCAGTTTCATTACAAACATGCTATGCACTTATGGCAAGATATTAAGCGTGCTATATTTGTTACAGCATAGATTTGAAATCTATGTTTATAGCATTGGTATGAACATGTTTTTTTTATAGTAGAGATTTAGCATGGAGTTTGAACTCGCTATATATTTATAGCATGTGCTTCAATTTATTATATGATCATACATGTTATTTCGGAATTTTCTGCTATGTGCTTACAACATTGCTATTTTTTCATTTTACCTGCTATTTTCCTCATGAGTGGGAGAGAATTTAGTGAGGTATCTAATTATTTATAACAAGTGATGTGATAATTGAATGAAATATCATGATATATATAGCCGAGAAAGCATATGTTATTAACGCACTTGTCTTCACATGACTAATACCTAAGCAACCACATCGGATTTGAATAGATTATGTTATATCATGGTGTGTGTATATATAGGATATCTTTCAAATGAGACATGGTCCTTCCATCCATAAGAAAGGTCAACGATCTCAACCATCCATAATTGATCGTGTGGTTGTTATTAATGGCACGTTAATATTATTTATAAGTTAAGCAAAAATCTATTTTGATCTTTATACATTATCCAAATATAGTATGTAACCACCTCAATTATATCCTCCATTAATGTCACCTTAATTGTTTATTCAAATTTAAAAACCTATATTATGGCATGTTGGATAATTAGATTGTCTCCCATGCTTACGGATGGAGGCTGAAGGGCATCAACCCGGTCAAGAGCTTCGCCTCCGCTGTGATCTACGATGGAGAAAGATGTGGTTGCATGAACATGTGGGTATCCATTTCCTAAATTTCTATGTTTCCTATTGATTCTCATATGTTGATTACGGATTTTGGATTCTTTCATGACGTGGGTTTGGATCTTTTGGTATATTATCATCATTTCTGCTTTATTTTTTTGTTTATATGCCATTGATCTTTTTTGTGTTTAGGTTAGTGACTTGTTGAGATTTTTTGATGATAATGACCTTTCTCCACAATGTCTTGATGGAGCACAACATTTTTTGAAGCCTGATGGTGTTTTTATCCCATCAATATTGATACAAATGACGAAGTCACGGATGATAATGACCTTTCCGAAGTCAGATTTTTAGCATCATGCACAAAGTCATCGACAAGGAAGAAGTTGATGGCACGTGTAGTTCCAGGGAATGACGTTGCGGCTCTCCGGGAAGACTTTCATACAAACGACGATGACAACACGTACACCGGATGGCGATGCGTGTACACGGTGTTGTAACCAGTCCTGGATGAAGAATGATTCGCAGTTTGATATAATATTGATGTGTACTATACAATATTAATGTGTATTATACAATTTTGATTTGTATTATACATATTTCTGATGTATTTTTACAAAACAAATGGTTGCGAATGAAAATTGTAGTTTTTTTAAAAAATCTTTGTATATATTGACGTGCATTGCATATTTTGAATGTGCATTATACATTTTAGAAGTGTTTTATACAAATTTGATTTGTATATTTGCATTAATTAAGCGTGAATGAATACCACAATTTTTACAAAAATCTACACAAATTTTATTATACAAAGAACCATAAAATCGTTACAAAAAACCACAAATTAATTACCAATATGAATTGTATTCTACAAAGAACCATGCAAAATATACAAATAAATGTTGACTTTTTGAATGAACAACGGATTCTATAAAAAACATACAGTCATTACAAAAGGAACCTTGAATTCTACAAAAAAATATGTGAGGATACAAATATATGTCTCGGATAATATTGTCCAGTATAAAACTAGATATTTTTTAAATATGGTATTACAAAAAATACCAAAAATAAAATTAGCTAAATTTAGTATTTCAGAATATTAATTCGTGTGCATAATTAATGCAAAAGTTGATGACCGAAATGCCCTTTTGGGCAAATAAATTGATGATGCCGTTAGATTTGAATCTAACGGCTACGATCGTTGGCCTTCCTTAAGAATGGAAGGACCAAGTCCTATTTGAAAGATGCCCCCTTATATATATACAACAATAATAACAACAAAGCCTTTTCCCACAATTAAGTAGGGTCGGCTACATGGATTCTTCGCCTCCATTCAGATCTATCCTGGGTCAATCTCGGACTTATATCCAAAAAACTAAGATCCCTTCGTATAGTCTCTTTCCAACACTTCTTGGGTCGTCCTCCCCCTCTCTTAGCTGGCTCAACATCCCAACACTCGCATCTCCTAACCGGTGCATCAGTTGACCTTCTTTGCAAATGACCAAACCATCTTAATCGATTTTCTCGCATCTTATCCTCGATCGGAGCTACACCGACTTTTTTTCTGATTGCATCATTCCGAATTCGATCTTTACGTGTATGTCCACACATCCATCTTAGCATTTTCATTTCTGCACGGCCATTCTCTGCACATGTCTATGGTTCACAGGCCAACATTCAGATACATAAAGCATAGCAGGTCTCACAGCTGCTTTGTAAAACTTTCCTTTAATCTTTAAAGGAATTTTCTTATCACAGAGAACAACGGAGGCTCCTCTCCACTTTAGCCAGCCTGCATTTATTCTATTAGTAACATCTCCATCAATTTCTCCATCATGTTGCAAAATAGATCCCAGATATCTAAAAGAATCTCTCTTCTGAATGTTATCATCACCAATCTTCACCTCGATTCCTTCACCATTGCTTCCATCAAAGGTGCATTCCATATATTCCGTCTTAGCCCTACTTATACGAAAACATTTAGTCTCCAATGCGTGTCTCCAAACCTCAAGCTTCTCATTTACTCCATCCATAGTCTCGTCAATCAACACAATATCATCAGCAAATAACATACACCCACTACAGGAAAATATATTATTTGGAACATTGGTAAAAATGTTGCAAAAACTCAATTGCAACATTTTTTGATTTAATGCAACGTTTGCAAACTGTCACTTTTAATGACACTAAAAGTACCGCTACAAATGCTCTTTGCAATATTTATTGACAATCGTTGCAAACAATCCCCTTTCGCAACACTTGTTTGTTCGTGACTATTTATTAGTGACAAAAAGACAAATGTTGCTAATATGATTCAACAACATTTGTTAAATGTTGCAAATATATTTATAACATTTATACAACCATTACAACAAGTAAATTGCAAAAATGTATTGTCGTTACAAATATATCAATAATGTTTATGCAAACAAGTCGTATGGCTTACATCACTTGTAACCAATTGTAGTTCGTTGCCAACTTTTTTACATACATCATAATATTAATCTAATTTTGTAATATATGATTTTCTACCATTTGTTTCAAAAAGACTCAACCACAATCATCATATTTGATAAACACCATGATAAAATAAAAATACACGAGCCTTAATGTGCGTTGTTCACAACTTCACATCAAACAAAAACTACAAAAGTCACAACACATTACTAGAGTCAAAATTTTTATAAACAACTATTGGAATATAATTTCAACATGTCTCTTCATTGCAGTTATCATCCATGCCACCACCAAAGATGTCGACACCAAGCTTGTTTCTTCATCAAATGCTAGTCCTCTATCATCTGATGTATAAGATCTGATGTATAAGTTTATTTCTCCATCAACTGTTATTTCTCTGTCACCAAAAAAGATATTAAGCTATGATAAAATAAGATACTAAATCAAAATAAAGTGCATACATGCTCACCGATTTTCGTATGAGATGAAAGTATAATCGTAAAGACTTTGCATTAGTTTTTCATGATCAGATCCAATTTTACCAGAACCCTTAGTTTCAACAATGAAACAACATATTGCACATCCTCTGCAACAATGAAAAAAACACCATTGTCAGCTTATAAAATAAATATTTGAAGAAAGTCACAGCTCAACATCAAAGCATTTGATTTGGTAGTGCGTATGAAAAATATATAAGAATAAGAATGAACCCAATAATTCTACCATTAATGAAACTAAAACTTGGAAGGAATAAGAGTACAACCAAGCTCTTTAACGAAGAGCGCGTGCAGCCGTCATCCACCTTCCATGCATTACGGAAGCTTACGAGTCGTGAATATATGCTAGAGGAACCAAATGCCGATCTCCTCCTTGACTTTTGCCACCATCGCAAACTCCGCTTTAGTGATGAAAATGGTGTCGATTGAGATGGAATAGATGAAGGCCTTTGGTTATTGGCCGAACCATAAAATGCATCTCGAGGAGTTCATAGGGGGGATTGGTGGGGGAAAATCGTGCGGGTGAGGAGGTTGTGGGGCGATACGGAGGCACCTACATCTTGGCACTAACATGGGAAATCATACGGACCTTGCGGGCAACGAAGGTGTTGCAGGCAATGGCAGTAGCTGCTCAAGAAGGGTGCCCAATTTTGAAGATGGGCTGGAAGAAAGGGAGCATGCAGTACTCATAGCAAACCATGAGGTAGACGAAAGGACATTGACAAGTTGGGGGAGAAGGGTTTAGATTTGGCGAACGAAATTTTGGGCGGGTTTTAGTGCTCCCTTTTACATTAAGATTTGATGGTTTACTTTTGGTGAACGAAATTTTGAACGGGTTTTAGTGCGCCCTTTTTTCGTTAAGTATATTTACAACATTTACATTCCCGATGCAAATACACAATTAAACGCAACGCCTTTATCATTTCTTTTGCAAAAGTCACCATTAATAGTAACACTTATTGATAACCATCACAGTTGTTAGTTTCATGCGACAAATAATGTAAATGTTGCAAATCCACATTTTTTTAGTGTCATTTTATCTGAATTGTTGCGTTGATGTGTTACTAAAGAGCCCTTTTTCTGTAGTGACCAAGGTAACTCATTCTGAATGTGACTTGTCAACTCGTCCATAATCAAAGTAAAAAGAAATGAATTCAAAGCTGAACCTTGAGGTAAACCAATGTTGATATCAAAATAGTCAGTCTTCCCCGTCGGGGTCCTTACACAAGATAAAGCCCTATCATACATATCCTTTATGAGATTAATATATAGGACAGGTACTTGTCTCTTCTTCAAAACTCTCCACGGTATCTCTCGTGGGACGGAATCATAAGCCTTCTCCAAATCAATAAAGATCATATGGAGATTCTTCCTTTTAGCTCTATAAATCTCCATTGTTCTCCTCAGCAAATAGATGGCTTCAATAGTTGAGCGACCTGGCATGAATCCGAATTGATTTTCTTTTACTTGGGAAACTTGCCTCAACCTTCTTTCGATCACGCATTCCCAAATTTTCATAGTGTGACTCATCAGCTTGATACCTCTGTACTTTGAACAATTTGGATGTCTCCTTTGTTCTTATAAAGAGGCACCACGATACTCCTCCTCCAATCTTCAGGCATTTTCTTGCTTCGCCAAATAACATTGAACAGATTCGTAAGCCAAGTCAAACCGCGCTCACCTAAAACTTTCCATACTTCTACAGGGACATCATCCGGTCCAACACCTTTCCCAGGTCTCATAACCTTCAAAGCCTCCTCTACTTCTTTTCTTTGTATTCATCTATAGCATGCACAATTCAAGTAACTTTCACTACTAGCTAGATCACCCAAAGTGATCTCTCTATTTCCTTCTCCAGTGAAAAGTTTATGGAAGTACTGCTCCCATCTAGTCTCTATATCCTTCTGAGTAACAAGCACGTGACCTTCCTCGTCCTTAATGCATCTCACTTGAGAAAGGTCTTTGGTCTTTCTTTCTCTTGCTTTGGCCAACCTGAATATATCCTTCTGGCCCTCCTTAGAGTTGAGATTTTTTATACAAAAACCGCGTAAGCTTTTGACTTAGCTTCGCTTACAGCCTTCTTTGCTTCCTTCTTCGCTATTTTATAGTATGTGACAGTTTCCTCTGTTCTATCCTTAGACATAGCTTTAAAGCAAGCTCTTTTAATTTTTAGCTTCTCTTGCACCCCTTCACTCCACCACCAAGCCTCCTTTTGACCCGGAGCTCCTCCTTTTGACTCGCCTAGCATCTCTTTGGCTACCTTTCGGATACAAGATGCTACTGCCTCCCACATCTCGTTTGCACTACCGCTACAATCCCAAGATAAGTCTTCTAAAACCTTCTCCATGAAGCTTGATTGCTTCAGCGGAAGATTCCACCACCTAGTTCTAGTGATCTTAGCCTCCTGAACTTATATATATGGGTAAAATGGGGCTGCCCCCTGGGAGTAGCCAACTTGGTTACTCCCACCCCTATTTTTCCGTCATTTTTTTTATTTCTTTGGAAAATAAAAATTTCTATATTTATCACTATATCCCTCTAACATTCTGTTAAAATTTCGTCAGAAACAGAGACTCCTAGGCCCTCCATCCAAACGTCATTTTTTTAACGGTCGCAGGATTTTTTAAATCGATCCTGTTTGGATGGAGGCCGTAGGAGTCTCTGTTTCTGACGAAATTTTAATAGAATGTTAGAGGGATATAATGATGAATTTACAAAATTTTATTTTCCAAAGAAATAAAAAAATGAGGGAAAAATAGGGGTGGGAGTAGCCAAGTTGGCTACTCCCAGGGGGCAGCCCCATTTAACCCTATATATATAGGGAAAAGGGAGCATGCTCCCTGGTTGTAGCCAACTTACATGCTCCCACCTATTTTTTCCTGTATTTTTTTATTTTTCTGAAATGAAACCTATTGGAATTTAGATCACAATATGTCACCATGGTGTCATTCAAAATTCAACTTAATCCGAGACTTCTATCCCCTCCATCAAGACTGTCAAATTTTAACGGTCTCAGAATTGCTGAAATTGACCCCCTTCAGATGGAGGGCATATGAGTCTCTGTTTCTGACGAAATTGGAATGGCATGTTGGGGGGATATAGTGATGAATATACATATTTTTTATTTCAAAAAAAAATAAAAAATTGAGGGAAAATAGGGGTGGGAGTAGTCAATTAGCTACTCACATGGAGTAGCCTCATTTAACCCATATATATATATAGGGTGCACTTGAATTGAGGTGGCACCTTTCCTTGACTATGGAAAGGTGCCATCTTAAGCCGTCGGATGATGCGTGTGCGAATGAGATTGAAACCACTAGGTGGTTTTCGTGCCAACTAACATTCCTATTATGGTGCTGGATTAAATTATTGCTAATTTGGTAAATTACACATCATTGATCATTCTATATTTAAGTATATATCGAGTGACGTACAGAATTTTCCAGAAATATCGGATGAAATAAATGTCCATATTTTGAAATAACCGTTAACAATTTACAAATGCTTAAGATATTTTACAATTCTGCGTTATAAATTACAAACGCGTAACCACTAATATTCGCAAAAATGTCCAAATCTGACGAAGATTTGTATTTTTTGTGTAGATGTGTTTCCTAAAATATAAGGTGCTTTTATTATGTGCTTTTGTAATTATATTTTTTGTAAATTTCATAATCTTTTTTCTAAACCGCATTATTTATTTTGAAACTTTTTGTAGTCTTATTTGAGAACATTCTGTTAGAGCAATGTTTGTAAACTGTGATACTTTTTTTGTAAAATCTATTTCTGTTTTGTAAAATTCATGTGATGTTCGTAAAATAGATTGCTTATTATTAATGTATAAATTATTTTATATGTCCATCCAATATGTTTCCCAACGTCGTGGGTCCATCAAAATTCGTCAGCTATTGTAAACTTTGTGAATATTTTGTAAAATCCACGCTAACATTGTAAAATTTTTATGCTGATCTGCAAAATATAAAGTGAATCAGTAATATTCAATTAGACGCATGGAAATAACTGTAAGAAAATATCAGACAATTGTTTAATAACTGAGTTAAATGTAAAACATACTTTACAATTGTAAAATATGTTAATGAAATGATGTAGCTATGTACCACGAGTCTTCATTTTGAGAGAGTGTTGGTCATGCGTTTGAGTGAACGTAAAACTTTATAAACAGAATGTAAAATAAAGTATATGAAAGTGAAATATGTACTATTTATTTAACATGGATAGCACATAAATATAAAACTTTGTGAAAAAATGTAACATGGATATTCAGATTGGTCCAAAAAAT
Source organism: Ottelia alismoides (assembly GCA_037367405.1). NCBI lineage: Eukaryota > Viridiplantae > Streptophyta > Magnoliopsida > Alismatales > Hydrocharitaceae > Ottelia > Ottelia alismoides. Next base: position 402,144 of record JAZKJV010008082.1, on the reverse strand, counting down.
GTATATATCAGGAACAAGTATAACATAAATGAAAGAATTAAAGTAGCACAAACGAAACTAAAAATAATATATTTTTTAAATGCAATACATAAAGTAACCGAGAAATCGTCCTCATCATTTAAAACTTGACATTAAAAGGTATCAAAATATATAAAGATTGTAATGGAAAAAATAAAGATTTCCAGTAGCGAGACGATTCTTCCTCTCTTCTTTTTTCTCTTCTACACCCACACTCTCTCTCCTCGATTCATCTTCTTCCGATCACAGAATCACCAAACAAATCACACTTTCACGGATAAATCACACGTTGCGAATGCAACGGTGATTTTTCTTGAATTTTTTGGCGAACTTTCATCAACCGATTAATCACTTATTCGCGCACCCTAAACAAATGCATGCAAAACAGGGGATTTTGTGAAATCCCCTGTTCTGCCCTCCCCCACATCTCCCTCTGCCTCGACGACTTGGTCGTGTGTCGGCCTACCTCTCGCCGTCGCCACGCCACCTCCTTGCCTTCAGTCGCACACCACCAAGTCGCAGCCACCAGCAGCTTGGCCGCACCGACCTCCACCTCGTCTCCTTGCGGCTGCACCATAGCCTGCGCGTGGGGCTCTCGATCGTGAGCGCCACTATTTTTAGTATGGTGGTTTTAGTAATTAATTGAATACACTATTATATAGCATGAAATCCGGGATTCAAATTGAAAGAGAGAGACATGTTACTAAATTTGGCATATAGACTCCGATTAGATAAGTGGTTTTGGGAGAGAATTAGTGGTTTTGATGAGGGACGTTGATCATTATCGGACGGCTAAACAGAGGTGTCGCACCATCTTTGTAGAAAGGTGCCACCTCAATTCAAGTTTTCCCTATATATATATATATATAGAGAGAGAGAGAGAGAGAGAGAGAGAGAGAGGGGGGGGGAGGGAAGGGATCCTACTCCATGGAGTAGGTAACTTACCCACTCCACTTTCTTTTTTTCAAATTTTTTTATTTTTTTAAAATACTTCCATGGATTTTCATAATTATATCCCTCTAATATGTCATTCAAATTTTGTAAGAAACACAGACTCCTACGGCCTCCATCCAGAACATGAAAAATACAACAAATCCGTGACCATTAAAAAATGGCTGTCTAGATGGAGGCCGTAGGAGTCTCTGTTTCTGACGAAATTTGAATGACAAATTAGAGGGATATGTTTGAAAATCCATGGAAGCATTTTTCAAGAAAATAAAAAAATTGAAAAAGAAGAAAATGGAGTAGGTAAGTTACCTACTCCATGGTGTATGTTGAATGACATATTAGAGGAATATAGTTATGAAAATCTATGGAAATATTTTTCAAAAAAAATAAAAAAAATTTGAAAATTTGAAAATAGAGTAGGTAAGTTACCTACTCCATAAAGTAGGATCCCTTTTCTTTCTCTATATATATTACAATATCTCTTGCAATAGTGATCCATATCCCTTGCAGGAGGACGGAAACAAGGACAGATAGGATGTAATAGATGCTGCCGCTTGTTTGTCTCCTGCAATAATATGTCATTATCTTTCCATTTGCAATTCCACGTCCACAGCTTTCCACTTGTTTGTACGAAGTATCCCTTCGAATTCGATGGTTCGCGGGGGGACATTTAATGCAAGGATATTTGAGTTAAGATACATGGTATAAATACATTACAAAAGTTATCAAAGGATTTTAACGTGGAGAGGAAAACGCCAAAAGAGACGTGGAAATCAAAAATCAAAATTAAAACTTTAAAATAAATGCCACAACAAAACAGAAAAATCATCACCACTAATATAACAGTAACATACAAGATCTCCGCACTCAAGGGATTTGAAGTTAGGGCAATGAGGACAATCGCCTTCACTCGAATTTATTGACAGCAAGAAAATATGAGATTTCGACGCTTTCATCTGATATGCTGACTTGGCACTCTCTCTTCTGATCGTACAGAGTTGAATGCTCTCCTCCTGAGAATGATTGGGTGTGGGGTAACTATGATCGACAATTTATATTCAGGACAATGAAGTTCATAGGGAATTATAGTTTCTCTATAATTACGAGAACATTTTTAATAGGGATTTTTACCTGGCAAATCCTGTAAACTTTTTAAATTACCGCTACGACCTTTGAAACAACCTAATCTCCCCCTCCTCCGACCCCGTAAACTTGCTAACCCTTACCACCCTGTCGTTATCCTCCATCCATTACCCGTTAAAACTACCCAAATTCCGTTATGTGCTTTTACATTATAGCATTTTGTTTATCAATTTACATTGAGTGCCACTCCCCCTCACCCTCCCCACCCAACACCCACCCACCCGACATCTGCCACCCTTGCCCTCCTTCTCCAGCTACCGCCTGGATATTCAACACTGCTTTGTAATTAGAACATGGTTTTCTCGGTTGTTTGTCGAGATCTCCTTTCACTCTTGAGCTCATTGGACTTGTTCTTGAGCTTCAATTGCAGCTCATCAGCGGCATTGCTCTTCAAATCTACTTGATCAAGAAGCTCCTTGAGCTGGATCTTGAACTGGCTCTTCACTGATGAGAGCTCTTCTCTTGCTTCATCCAACAACTTCTGAAGATGTGATTTTTGCATCCGTAGATTTCTAGCTTCGGTTATTGCTCTCATTGCGATTTTCTCGTTCATGAGAATAAAGTAAACATCTTTGGAGGCCTTCCCTTTGGCACCATCTGCTACCACACCCACCCACTTCCCTCCTGCATTCGCTGCCATCTAGGGTTAGGGTTCGTTGCTCCACTACAATCCACCACCGATCGAACCCTTGCTTTCCATGATCCTCACCAGCAATCGTACCTTTCTCTGCCTGATCAACTCTCGTAGATGTGAAACTTGATTGATCAATTAAAATCTACGGCGATGGAAAGGGGTGATCTGAAGCCTCCGCTGTAGTGGGAGTGGGATGTCCTGGCAACGTTCGATCCGAAGAACATGATCCAGTCGCAGCCACCGCTCCAGTTTTGGGAGCATGAGAGGGTCCCGTGTACTCTCCTGATGATCTGGGGCATGGGTACTCATCCAAGAGCTCGATCTCGACCTCCACTGAGAGCGTGAAGGAGCTGGTGCGTACGGAGGAGACGAAAGAGTCAGGGAAGATGGAGGAAAGCAGTGGGGGGTCTCTGGATCAGGGGACCCACCGATCGGGTTGAAGCTTGGAAAGAGGATGTGTTTCGAGGATCTGAGTGAGGGGCGAAGATGTTTGGAGTGTCGTGCATTTTCACCTTTAGTTAGATTAACCCACATTATTGACTCAAGTAAAAGTACAACTAACGACAGGGTCTGTGGGGTAAGACGGAACAAGTTTACGGGGTTGAGGGGGGAATTAGGTTGTTTCAAAGCTCGTAGAGGTAATTTGAAAAGTTTATAGGGTCTGTCAGGTAAACATCCCTTTTTAATAACGTCTCTCGATCGCTTTACAGATCTATTAGCAAACTAAAAAATCATGCGAGCTTTGGAAGCGACCCCAACTTGAGAGGGTCAAGCAAGGAGATTAACATGAGATTGATAGATGTTCCATTGTCTAATAAGGTACGATCATAAGTGCTTGCATCAATCTCACATCTAACAAAATTGGGTTCCTGAATCTTTCTTTCTTGAATTGTAATACTTTGCATGTAGCATATGGGGTGGTCTTGGTCAAAAACATGTTTCTTGATTCTTATCTTCTTATTCCGACGCCACATGAACCCCACCTTCAGATTGTTTTTAAGCTCGGGGGCACCATGCAATGAGTTCTTCAAAAATATGTTTTCATTTCACATCTTCTCAATTGCTGGATCGAGGAGACTATTCTTTTGATCTTTTTTGATCCCTCTTTCTCAAGAATAAGGCTTTGGGGAAAGACAAAATTTCTGGAACATAGATGGGGTATTTCATTGAACCTAAATCTGGAATATTTACATCATTCTGTACATTGGAATAAGCATATACATCGGTGGTCTCGCCAATATGTACATGACTACCAGTAGGAAGAGCGATCAAGACTTTAATTCGACTGGCATGTGCAGGTTTTGTTTCTAAAACTTGATTTCATATGTCTCTTCTCTCTGAATAGAGCTCTAGGTTTGTAGATGTTCGTCGTTCCTCCTCTATCTATGGTTGGTGTGAAGGTGGGTTGGATCAGTGTGCTGCTCTTCTTTTCGACCTCTGAAGTGTTGTCATTTTCCTTCCTCTTTCGAGAATGATTGAAAGAACAACATTGTTTTGTACTAGTACTGGGTCAAAAACGATACATTTTGGCACGATGATAACTCTGCATCCAGGCGAAGAGAGTGGATCGTCTGCTGGCCAACAGACTCTGCTGCAGTGTCCGGAGCCGCTCGATCAAGATCGAGCGGTTCGCATGAATTCACACCTTTTTGTGGGCCCAACCGTGCGAATTCATGCAAACCGCTCGATCTTGATCGAGCGGCTCAAACACTACAGCAGAGTCTGCTGGTCAGCAGACAATCGGCTCCCCCAGGTGAAAGGGTACACGATAGGAGATCAAGAGACAGATATAGAAGGAGACAGCCGTAGAGATACATGCACACAATACAAGCACAATAGAAGACTCCCTTTGACCAATCAACACAGGTGAAGAAGCAAGAGTGTGGTTTTTATCTTTCCGACTTCACTATTATTTAAAATCAACTCTTGCAGCCAACTACAGAATGATATTCATATAAGTAGGAAAGAACACGAGAATGCTCCTATAATCCTCTGCTTCACCACTTGTGTGACATGCGGATTAATCGGTAAGAATCCCAGATCCAAAGCACTATCCTATATTTTGGATTTCTTACCTGTGTAGCTCAAAATAAACTACGAAAAATCACGAGTAGCAGTTCTGATTACTCATGGGTGGTTTTGAAACTCCATATGACCTTGCTGGGAAACCGAAGTCCAGGCTGTACCATGTTGGACTTGGATGGGGAAGAAGCCAAGCCACAGCTCTCGTGCATCTCGTGCGGTCGCACATGTAATCTCGTGCAGCCGCATCACACTGTCTGTGCTCAAGTAGCTCGTAATCATAATTGCAGGCTTCATTTATATGGTAGGAAACACGATCCCTCAGAATCTATCTTCCTTCTCCATTTATGAGGAAGAGGACGAAGAATGCCACGCCATTTCTATCCCATCATTTAATTCACAAACATGGTGTCCTTCTTATAGTTGTTTTTTGGATTTTGAATCATGACACTTCAATTTTTTTTTATGATTATACCACTACCCTTATTATTTTTTCATTGTGAAATTATCTTTTATTCTTGTAATTCATATAATTCATAATGAATGTCGTAATTTTTGCCGGTTCTTATAATGACGATTGCTCATTGGCTTTATCGTTAAAATGTAGACTGATTATTGCTAATTTAGCAATAATAAAAAAGTTTGAGAAAGTCAATGGATAAAAGCATTTGTTGTATTATTTGTTCCAGCAATATAACAACGTATGTTGCGAAGGCCAACAATAAAAGATTATTTTGCAACGAATAATATTCTGGTGTTGCATGCGGTTCCATTTTGGTGGAGCGAGTGTAATTGAATAAGATTTTAGGAGTCATGGTGCAAAATCCCTTCTTAATTTTACTAATTTTCTGTTTGGCTTCTATTTTTTCCTTTTTTGAGAAAGATTTGTGAATGAAAGCATGCATCATATGTAATGTGCACAGGCTTACTAAATTTAGATAATGGGCCTTCTACATATATAATTAGTGCTACATAATTACTTAGTTTCAGTTTACTAATGTGTTCGGTTCTGTCATTTCTTAAATGAAAGTCTTCGTAATGTTAAATTACATGAGCATGCTATGGATGTGCGACATAGTTTGACTCTTCCTATTCAAAATTTGGTTGTGATGGGGGAGACCAACGGCGACCATGCCGAAAATCGAGTACACTCAAAACAAACACAATATCGTGCGATGGCAGGGATTATGAGGCACATTTTCTACCATCGAGAGACATGTCAATCCATGGAGTGCAAAGGGGAGATCAACAACCACGAGGTAATCGACTGCTGAACCCGAAGAACGGCCTCTTTAACCATGTTGGTGTCACCATCCACGGGAATATGCTTCGATGGTCGACATTCACCGTATCCCTTAGTCTACGATAGTGTCGCCCACATTACGCAAGGAAGAGCGATAAAAGAGTCCATGTCATTGGTGTCAAAGAATCCTTCAACCAGCCCCTACATGGTAGCTAAGAAATGACGAGCACGACCACCCCTTTACGGAATTATTTTTAAAGAGACGGTCGTAACAATCATCCTTGTTGAGATTTATCCTGTGAAGACTGATTAATTGAATACAAGTACAGAGCATTGTTGATGTGGCTGATCTCCCTCATGCCTTTTAATTGGCCGAGAGCTCTTGTGTTGGATTGCTGAGATGTCTGATCCGCCTCATGCCTTCTGATTGGCTCAGAGATGTAGGGTTGGATTGCTGAGATGCTTAATCCACATCTTGCATCCTGATTGGTTGAGAGCTGATGGTGGGGATTGCTGAATGCTTGGTATTCTTTTGTTGTAGTATAAAAGGAGCCCTATGGCACCATATATTGTATCTCAACATCATTCAAGCATTAGTAGGGAGAGTCTGGTGTGAGCAAGTAGAGTAGGCATATTACCGAACCACTATAAATCCTTGTCTTGTGCGATTGTGTGTGCTTTCTTCTTCGATCGTGGTTCTGGTCGTGTGGTGTTTGATCAGATCCGTCCCCAACAACTAGTATCAGAGTAAGGTTTGGAGATCAACCTCTACACAGATGGCGGAAAAATCGAAGATCAAGATCGAGAAGTTCAATGGATTGAACTTCGTATTCTGGAAGATGCAGATTGAAGATGTTCGATATCAGAAGGGTCTCTATCTTCCGATCGAAGGGAAGAAGCCCGAAGTCATAAAAGATGATGAGTGTAAGGTCCTAGATCGAAAGGTTCTAGGAATGGTAAGGCTCAACCTTGCTCCATCGATGGCTTCAAATATCGCAAAGGAGACGACAACAACGAATCTTTCCAAAGCTCTTGATAAGATGTATGAGAAGCAATCCGCATAAAATAAAGTGTATTTGATGAAGAAGCTTTTCAATTTAAAGATGAGTGAGAACTTTGTAGTGGCTTCACACTTGAATGATCTGAACAGTATCATCAACCAGTTGGACTCTGTGAATCGTGTTTGATGATGAGGTAAAAGCTCTTCTCCTTCTTTCTAGTTTACATGATAGTTGGAATGCTTTAGTTGTAGTGGTTAGCAACTCCTCTGGTTCTGCAAAGTTGAAGTTGGAGGATGTTGCTGATCTTCTTCTTGGAGAAGAGGCATGATGGGAGACGTCTGGGGAAGAACACTCATCAGGTTCTGCCTTGAATATAGAAGAAAGCAACAGAAAGAGCTATAGGAACCAAAAGCATTCCAGGGAAAAGCCAGTAAGAGGAAGATCCAAATCCAGAGATCCAAAGTCTGTGGTTTGTTGAAACTGCAATAAAAAAGGGCATTACAAGATAGAATGTAAGGCCCCAAGAAAGCAGAAAGGAGAGATGATAAAGATAAGAATACCGTAAATCTTACTGATGATGAGGATAGCGATGCCTTAATATGTGTTGTAGATGTTCGAAGTGAGTCCTGGATTGTGGACTCAGGTGATTCATTTCATGCCACTCCACAAAGAGATATCCTTCAAAATTATGTGAAAGATGATTTCCAAAAGGTATATCTGGGAGATGATGAATGTTGCAACATAATTGGAAAGGGAAACATTGACATATCCAAACCCAATGGTGGCTTCTTGATATTAAAGAATGTTAGACATGTACACAGTCTAACAAGAAATCTCATATCTATTGGATAGTTATCAGAAAGCGGCATGGTAACATCATTCGATTCAGATTCATGGAAGATGTCAAAGGGATCATTGATCCTTGCTCGAGGTAAGAAAGAAGGAACCATATATATTACATCAGGCTCATATGACAGGATAAATATTGCATCATCTAGGTGTGATGCTAACACTTGGCATAGATGACTTGGTCACATGAGTGAAAAGGGAATGAAGATCATGCAGAAGAAGGGAAAGTTGATAGGAGTGCAAACTGTTGATCTGAACTTCTGTGAAGATTGTATCTTGGAAAAACAGAAGAAAGTCAGTTTCACAAAGACTGCAAGAGTACGAAAGACTGAACGACTGGAGTTGGTTCATACAGACGTATGGGGTCCATCTTAGGTACCTTCCTTTGGCGGATCTCATTATTTTATTACTTCCATTGATGATGCAACTAGAAAACTGCGGGTTTATTTTATCAAACATAAATCCAATGTATTTGAGACATTCAAAATGTGGAAGGCCTTAGTTGAGACTGAGATAAGTTTAAAGTTGAAATGTCTCAAGCCAGACAATGGTGGAGAATACTGCAGTGAAGAGTTTGAATCTTACTGTGCCAAGAACGAGATTAGGGGATTGAAAACGATCCCAAGGAAACCCAGACAGAATGGTGTTGCTAAACGCATGAACAAGACTCTTCTAAAGCATTTGAGAAGTATGAGGATACATGCAGGTCTACCCAAGCGACATTGGGCTGATGTAGTGAAGACAACTACATACTTAATCAATCGAGGTTCGACTACTGCTTTAGATGGGGATCTTCCAGAAGAAACATGGACAAGAAAGGAGGTAATACTTTGTAATTTACCTATCTTTGGATGCATAGTTTATGTTTACATTGAGCACGGAGATAGAGGAAAGCTGATTCCAAAGCAAGAAAGTGTACCTTTGTTGGCTATGGTACAGATAACTATGGATATAGATTGTGAGATTTGGAGAACAAGAAGACAATCAGAATCATTGATGTCACATTCAATGAGTCTTCCTTATATAAGGATGAACTGATAAAAGTAAAGATAACTGAAGATCCAGACTTTGTGGAGTTTGATGAAGCTCCTGAACAAAGCAAATCACTGCCAAGTGATGAAAATGTGCAACTCATCCCATTGAAGGATATGGTTAGATCCTCAAGCGCATCACGGAAGCGTGAGCGTCGTATCGAATACGACGAGAAGCGACTAGTCGCACTAGTTGCTCGATGCAGCGGAATTTAAAAATTTTATTACGACAAGACCACATGATCCAAGAACACTTCTCGGATCGTCTCGTCTAAACCACAAACAAGTAATAGGATTACCTCTTGAAGCGTGGTTGCGATCAAGTCTCTAAACGAAGAGACCTCCTGTCTCAAGTCCGATCCGACGGAGGAGACGCTTGCGAGCGCGGTGATGAACCGCGTGCTTCTCGCAATCCATGTTGATGATCCAAGCGGCGGATCTCCTGATCTCGACACACGAGATCCGACGTCTTCTTCACGAGCGAGGCGCACCGAAGGAGACGGAGATCCACGAGCAGACAAACGGGAAGCATAACGACGATGCTTCGGCGATGGAGAACCTCTCCATGGCATCCATGGTGGACGACCATGAGAGGAAGAGAGAGGGCTGACCTCTAGAGAGAAAGAGAGAGAGAGATGTGCTACAATAGCACATGTTGTGTAAAGAGAGAGCATGGGTATGCCTCTCTATTTATAGGGTTTTGGGATCCATGGATCTCAATCCATGTGACATATAAAATCAATGGATGAGATTGATTTATGTCAATCCAATGGTCAAGATTGTTGTTGGTAAAAGCCAACAACTTGTGATTTAAATTTGATGAAATATATCAAATATATATTAACACCAAATTAAATCAATCAAACAAGGAGAGAGAGAATAAAGGAGATCAACCTTCCCCTTTGGAGGGAGGGCAATCTCATAGATTCCCATGAGATTGCACATCTCCTTGATTTTCTCTCTACTTATTTTCCAACAACTATTTGTTGGGATTTTTATTCACCAAAATAATTCTCAATTAATTTTGGGAATATTGCAATCTTGACATTGGAATATTGTGAATCATATTCACAACCCAAAACAAAATGTAATTTACATTTTCAATTAATTAGACAATGTGTATCCAATACACATTAATAATTAATCTACTAATATAAATTATATTTAACTCTCTCTAATACATTATAAATCACATTTACAATATATTATGAATAATTGGATATTACTATCCACATTATTCTTATCCATAATAATTAAATCACATTTAATTAAATTGGATAACTTATTCTCTTGTGCTCAAATAATATGAATCACATTCATATTATTTACATCTTTGATAATCAAATCATATTTAATTATCTAAGATAACTCTCCTTATAATATGAATCAAATTCATATTATTCATGATAACTAAATCACATTTAATTATCCATTTTCTCAATGCTCGGATACATATATCAACAATAGAATTATCCATGAACTCTTTCAAGGATAATACGCTTTCTCCGCGAATACTTGGAGATAAGGACAGGGCGATTGTACTGTTCCACGTATAGTGACATGGATATTGAGATCACATCTCAAATCCAGATCTCGGGCCTCCCATAGATGCTTGATTAAATCAAGACCGTAAATCTAATCTTCTCATTGAATCTGAATCACATTCAGATCAATGTCCAACATTTGGACTAAGATGAGCTTACTTCTCTACTGAGAGGAGTCACTAAAATCCAGACCCGTTTCATCACTCCCTAGGAATGGAAGCGTCATGGTTATACAATCGTTTATGATCACATCACCCTCAGGTATTCCTAATACCTGTACATCCTGCATACTGGAAGACTCAGAATAAACCCGAAGTATTAGATCAACTTTACACTGTCTACTTCAGGGCTTTATCAGTAAGTTTCTCATTCGATCATTGGAAGTCAGTATCGATCATATACTTTCCAAAAGTATATATCATACCTAGGTCTTGATCATATACTTTCCAAAAGTATATATCAAACCTACAAATTTAGTCAAGCTTCTAAAGCGAGACGACCATGCGCATGGAATTTGATTCTTCCAAATATCTCATGAGTGAGCTCATGTCTTCCGTTTCAGTAACTGAACCTGTATGATTCCTTTGAGAGATCGTATTACTCATATGCCCGTATATGCACACCAGCGCGTCGGTGTATAGACCTTGATTAGGTCATCAACCTATTGGTCTGTCAAATGTACATACTCAAACATATAGTAACACATCTGTCTCTGGTCAGAGGATGCGTGCCTGTATCGTGACAGCATACGATATAGGACTTTGGTTATCTCGATCTCGTTAAGTCAACTCTTTGACCTAACTAATCTGACACCTCCGAATCTCTATTCCTATGCAGAGGACCTGCATCAAGAGGTCGGTCAGATATCAGCCTAACTGGGATAGGATTGCCATCTCCTACTCTGGCTGGAGATCATCTCTTAATAATCATTTGACGGTGCTTGACGAGTCCCCAATCTAACTTATTAGATATTCATCTAAGCACCAGCCTCTATGATTCAATAATTGAATCAACAGCTGTATGATCATTAAGATGGCCATGGTACATAACCCTAATTGTACTAAGGGACCTATTATGCAAATTATATACTCTTTATTTCAGATCAAGGAGTGAATTGCAATAACATTTATTGCATAATGGCTCGCCGTGGGCTCGCATGTCCAACAATCTCCCACTAGCCCAAAGAGCCATTAATGGGCTAATCATTTAAACACACGCATGTGACAATCATAGGCTATTTAGAAAATAGCTAGGTAAGCTGATCAGTCACTCTGTTCTCAAGAGACTACGCCAAGTCCTTTTACGACACTTGCATATCCCCTAGTAACAGTGCTCGCATCCAATGCGAATGTTGCATCTTATGCAACCAATACTCAATTTTGTTATAGTGTCCTTGACATTATACCTCGATTATTACAACCAGTATTTCCATAATCCTTATCAGAATACCTTTATCCCTGGAGATCACTATCTCTAAAGGTATCCAAAGTTAAGACCTTTTAGATCACTATCTATAAAGTTTTAAGTATTTGAAGATAAGACTTTGAGATCACTATCTCAAAGATCTTATCATCTATGAATATTTTGTTATTACTGCAATCAAGTGTTTTATCTCCATAGTAGGATTAATAACATTTTACCACTCCCACTGCATGGCAGACATCCGGTATTCGTACACATCCAGCATACACTCAGCTTCTCATAACTAATGCACAAGTGCAAGCAGTTCTAGCATTCACTTCCTCAACCTTTTGAGGTGCTATCCCTTTAGATAGGTCAGTACCACATCTTAAGGGATGGAAGCCTTTCTTGGAATATCTAAGAATAGAATATGTCCAAGATGTACTACAAATGTGACAGTCCCAATATCCTCTTCTCTTTGCTTCTGAACAATTTCAGAACTAAGATCTAAGAGGTATTCTTGAGATCATATCTCGACGTATGGGATTACCTGATTATAAAACACTTATTATTATCATCCTTAGATCATTCCAAATGATTAGGATATTATCTACATTTAGCATGATGAACACAATGGGACTCCTACTAAGCTTCACATGGTTCATCAAGATTCTTACTGAAATCATAACATTTACAATTTCATCAGATCTTATGATCCAACTACAAGAAGCTTATTTGAGTCCAAAGATGGAGCTCTTTAGCTTGCACACCTTGCTTTCCTTAACCACGAATCCCTGGGGCTAGTTCATATGAATATCCTCAGAGAGGTATTCATAGAGGAATACAATCTTGACTCACATCATGAAGATGTCATAGTCAAGTTGTGTAGCTATAGTTAGCAATATTCTGATGGGTTAAAGCTAGGTCACTGCAGAGCAAGTCTCATCGCTAGCGATGTCTTCTCTTCGGTGTGTAGCTCATGGCTACGAACCGTTCTTTGAAGGTCTCTACCTTCTCATTAGGTTCCCTCTTTCTTTTGAAGATTCAATTACATCCTAATGGGTCTTATCCATATAGGTGGATCCTCGAGGGTCCATATACAACACTTGTATATGAAGTCTACATTAGACTTTTATTGCTAACATCCATCTATCCATGTCATGATCCTCAAGAGCTTCATCACATGAAGTCCAATCATTTTCACATGGAATACATCCTCAAACTTATTTGAAGAAGTATTAGTGTTTCATCTTTAATTATTCTTTTAGTTTCCGATTTCAGGAGCCTCATTATCTTCTCAAGATTAAATGAGTTCCTTTACTTCATTCTATCTTGATTCTTAAGAGAGTCATCCTCTAAGAATCACATTCTCAGAGACGAGATCCTTTAAGAATCTCAAGGTCATAAAGTAGGTATACAATACCATCCTTTATTTTCCTAATGAAGTAGCACTCTCTAGTGCCAGATTCCAGCTTACATGCATGGAACCTTATTAAGTATATAATGTAGTCTCTACTACATATATACCTCTTGAAACTAAGAGATAATTATGCTAGGATTAATCATTGATTAAATCATGTCATACATGATCAATTGTATCTCCCTACAACTTCATTGAGTTCAGGTTCATTAGGAGGATCGAGATAGGAATGATATTCATAAGGTATTTCTTGAATTCATCTAATAGGTACATGCTACCTTGGTTAGATCAAATTCATTTCATCTTCCTTCAAACTTTGATTCTAAACCAAAATTGTGAAATCTTTGAACATTTCAAAGTTTTCTAAGTGAAGAGAAGAAATCTCATATCACAAATAATCAATAATAGATATCACATATCCATAATGTTTATTCTGATATAGATGATTTACATACATCAATATGTATGAGATCTTGAATACCTTAACATCTTACACCTATCACAAAGAAGGGTGTATTGGACATTTTTACTTTTGAATACAATATTCACAAGTATGTGAGATTTGAATCTTTAGACAATCTAAAGTTCCATGTCTTACTAGTCCATTGATCTCATCAACAGACATATGTCCAAAACATAATGCTTCCATTGTGGAAGAATCGCCCACCATTTTTTCTGAGGAATTGGCCGTGATATACCTGATCCATGCATAATATCATGAAAAATAGATACAAATTTTGGACTGCTACTTAGTATCGGCAATGAATAGATCATTGTCAAATGATCTTTATCCTCCTATTGATCTTTAAAGGTTTAATTTTCAGTATCAGAAATCTTAATGAACCATTCATTAATTTTCTAATTTAATAGAGTCCACTAGATTTTAGATTACTATCTGAAATATCTCCATCATAACTCTTTATGATAGATTTATTACAGAATTCATGTTTATATCCAACAATTAGAATAAACAATGAGTGTATTCTAATATCTAGGTCATAGAGACATTCTCTAAGACTATGGGCTCCCACTGAAAATATGAAGTCTATTGATCTCATGGAAATTGTTGCAACACTTGCATCACTTTCAACATGGATGACTAATAAACCTTAAGATCAAATTTCTAATATTCTAATACATATGCAACCAATTGCAAGTGTCATCAGAAGATTGAGATACAATTATTAGACTTTATCTTATCAAATAAGTAAGTTAATATCAATGATTATATGTAGATTAATCTGATGTACTATCGGATTCCTTCTCTAAGGATTCTAGATAGATTTGATAGTCATACTATCAACACATCAACATATTGCAGTATTGGCATTCATCCAACTCTTTGGATGTTATATGGAAGTCACAGAAGTACAGTCAACTCTTTGATTATACTTCTTGCTTAGGCCCAACCCATGCTTCCACTGCGCTCCCTCTATATATAAGCAACCATTGCTTAAGACTAAGGATCTCTTATGTTAAATTCAAAAGAATTTAATGTAAGAGCATTTTGACATTTATACATGCTTCATCCAATTCATATAATATGAATATTATGAAGCTTCATGAATGACTAGAGTATAGACAGTAGAATGATGACACTCATCATCTACATCCATCTAAACTCTTAAAACATAGGTTCAGGTAGGTACTCAAACAATTTGAATACATCATCTCTTATAGAGCTACCATTCTACATGATGCAGAGAACCATATCATTCATGATTAAATGTCAAGAGCACATATGTATGCCAGAAAATCTTTATTGATTTTATAAGGATTATTTGATAATTACGATCATCATCAACATGTCACTTCCAAAGTACATTCAATGAGATCAAGACTTATAGAGACATACAAACCCTAGGGTTTTAGTCCTATTGTCTTATTATCACTTCTCATTATTATGAGGAAACTTGCACATTGCAACCACATACATTGTGTGTCCAATTGCAAGTACAATATCTGGATTATAGGGTCCAATCCACGATATTTTACTGGTTATTATTGAGTATAATATTGAGTGGGTTTAATGTAGGATTATCTGAAATAAGAAATTTGAAATTTGCATGAGTGTATATATTTATATATGTACATGTTTTACTTTGAATTAGGAATTTTATATCAAAGTTGTCTTGCCATGTCAACAATGAAAGTTCATTCCCTTAATCACTTTCAATGTAAGAGATATACTTACCATCATATCTCAAGCAAGATCTGGGATCTCCTTCCTTATCTTTGTTGCATCCCAATAATATGAGAACCTACAACTCGGATAAAAAGAAGCGGGAACACATTCCGCCTTGCAAGTCCAACTTGCATCTCCCAATTCGGTCTTTAATACCCGGGCCCACCACCCCTAAGGTGATGTTGACCCGTCATTAGTTGAACCAACCGTCAACAGGAATACAACTCGCTATGCGCAATCCAATATCGCCCCAATAATATGAGGACCCGATATTGGGGTCACTACGCATACGTCCTTACTCTTTCAAGAAGCGACGAGCCCGATCCAAATGGATCATATGCAGGAGCTGTCACTTCGGACAGGCGTCTCCTACATATAATATCTGGCGACGAAACTCTTCGCCTTGACGGGAGACCATGGATGTCACTTATGTGATCCTCCATATCTTATTCAAATTAAATTAATTTCTATGAATCACATTCATATAATTAATTCTTCCAAGGGAATTATCAACTCTAATCATATTAGAGTATTCTTAATTGGATATAATTAACTTAATCATATTAAATTAATTATCAATCCAATTTAATCAATCAAACTTAATTTTATGCTTGAATATATATATGGTATTATTCTCAAAGTACGTATTAATTCGTATTTTAATAATTAGAAAAATACATCATAATCCCTCGGACATTATCCCGGCCCTACCCGCTGTCATGGCCAGTACCGACGGGAGTGGGGCGGACCACATACGTTGCAACCCGCTGACCCAGCGATCCCCGACTAGACACCATATCCGCCTCGGGAAAGGATAATGCCAAATTGATTATTTTGTACTTGAGATGATCATCGGTTCTTCAACCGAAATTATACCATATAGTAATCAAAACAATTTTGATTTTAAGGAAATTTGATAGGCAAATTCCCAAGTCCTATTCAAGCAAGAAGTTTGATGATTGTAATTCCAATTAAGGTTTAGATCAAATCTAATCAATTAATTGGTTGGGGCCAAGTCAATTAAGGAAATAATCATCTTCTAATATTTCACAAATATTTTCCATAATTATTTCTCGAAATTAACAATTAATTTCATTAATTGACAATAACATGGTTCTTGATTAGGAAAGTAATTTCAGCAGTGACCCCTAATTACTAAAATTAGCATATCTCAATCAATTTCAATCCAAATTAAGCAAAGTCAATTTCTAAAGTTTGCTAATTTGATTTAGAACAGAAACCAAGTGATATTTCACGCATTTCGAGGCGTCTTAATCAGTAATTAACTCTTTAATTACGTTAAGATTCGCAGTTCCCGTAACAGTGCATACATGTTCATTAAAATGACCATATCTAGAGCATACGAAATCCGATTTACGCAAACTCAGATTTTATGGTTTCCTTATTTAATGGGGAACAAAATCCAAGTGCTATTTTCGTGTTTAAACAATTTAAACAGGGCCGAAAAATTACACTAAACAGATCTGCGAAAATGAAATGCGATAAAACTTTCGCAACCTTAACGAACCCAAATCGTCCTCGGTTAGCGAATTATATTCGAAACCGTCGAACTAAGGCTCTGATACCACTTGAAGGATATGGTTAGATCCTCAAGCGCATCACGGAAGCGTGAGCGTCGTATCGAATACGACGAGAAGCGACTAGTCGCACTAGTTGCTCGATGCAGCGGAATTTAAAAATTTTATTACGACGAGACCACATGATCCAAGAACACTTCTCGGATCGTCTCGTCTAAACCACAAACAAGTAATAGGATTACCTATTGAAGCGTGGTTGCGATCAAGTCTCTAAACGAAGAGACCTCCTGTCTCAAGTCCGATCCGACGGAGGAGACGCTTGCGAGCGCGGTGATGAACCGCGTGCTTCTCGCAATCCATGTTGATGATCCAAGCGGCGGATCTCCTGATCTCGACACACGAGATCCGACGTCTTCTTCACGAGCGAGGCGCACCAAAGGAGACGGAGATCCACGAGCAGACAAACGGGCAGCATAACGACGATGCTGCGGCGATGGAGAACCTCTCCATGGCATCCATGGTGGATGGCCATGAGAGGAAGAGAGAGGGCTGACCTCTAGAGAGAAAGAGAGAGAGATGTGCTACAATAGCACATGTTGTGTAAAGAGAGAGCATGGGTATGCCTCTCTATTTATAGGGTTTTGGGATCCATGGATCTCAATCCATGTGACATATAAAATCAATGGATGAGATTGATTTATGTCAATCCAATGGTCAAGATTGTTGTTGGTAAAAGCCAACAACTTGTGATTTAAATTTGATGAAATATATCAAATATATATTAACACCAAATTAAATCAATCAAATAAGGAGAGAGAGAATAAAGGAGATCAACCTTCCCCTTTGGAGGGAGGGCAATCTCATAGATTCCCATGAGATTGCACATCTCCTTGATTTTCTCTCTACTTATTTTCCAACAACTATTTGTTGGGATTTTTATTCACCAAAATAATTCTCAATTAATTTTGGGAATATTGCAATCTTGACATTGGAATATTGTGAATCATATTCACAACCCAAAACAAAATGTAATTTACATTTTCAATTAATTAGACAATGTGTATCCAATACACATTAATAATTAATCTACTAATATAAATTATATTTAACTCTCTCTAATACATTATAAATCACATTTACAATATATTATGAATAATTGGATATTACTATCCACATTATTCTTATCCATAATAATTAAATCACATTTAATTAAATTGGATAACTTATTCTCTTGTGCTCAAATAATATGAATCACATTCATATTATTTACATCTTTGATAATCAAATCATATTTAATTATCTAAGATAACTCTCCTTATAATATGAATCAAATTCATATTATTCATGATAACTAAATCACATTTAATTATCCATTTTCTCAATGCTCGGATACATATATCAACAATAGAATTATCCATGAACTCTTTCAAGGATAATGCGCTTTCTCCGCGAATACTTGGAGATAAGGACAGGGCGATTGTACTGTTCCACGTATAGTGACATGGATATTGAGATCACATCTCAAATCCAGATCTCGGGCCTCCCATAGATGCTTGATTAAATCAAGACCGTAAATCTAATCTTCTCATTGAATCTGAATCACATTCAGATCAATGTCCAACATTTGGACTAAGATGAGCTTACTTCTCTACTGAGAGGAGTCACTAAAATCCAGACCCGTTTCATCACTCCCTAGGAATGGAAGCGTCATGGTTATACAATCGTTTATGATCACATCACCCTCAAGTATTCCTAATACCTGTACATCCTGCATACTGGAAGACTCAGAATAAACCCGAAGTATTAGATCAACTTTACACTGTCTACTTCAGGGCTTTATCAGTAAGTTTCTCATTCGATCATTGGAAGTCAGTATCGATCATATACTTTCCAAAAGTATATATCATACCTAGGTCTTGATCATATACTTTCCAAAAGTATATATCAAACCTACAAATTTAGTCAAGCTTCTAAAGCGAGACGACCATGCGCATGGAATTTGATTCTTCCAAATATCTCATGAGTGAGCTCATGTCTTCCGTTTCAGTAACTGAACCTGTATGATTCCTTTGAGAGATCGTATTACTCATATGCCCGTATATGCACACCAGCGCGTCGGTGTATAGACCTTGATTAGGTCATCAACCTATTGGTCTGTCAAATGTACATACTCAAACATATAGTAACACATCTGTCTCTGGTCAGAGGATGCGTGCCTGTATCGTGACAGCATACGATATAGGACTTTGGTTATCTCGATCTCGTTAAGTCAACTCTTTGACCTAACTAATCTGACACCTCCGAATCTCTATTCCTATGTAGAGGACCTGCATCAAGAGGTCGGTCAGATATCAGCCTAACTGGGATAGGATTGCCATCTCCTACTCTGGCTGGAGATCATCTCTTAATAATCATTTGACGGTGCTTGACGAGTCCCCAATCTAACTTATTAGATATTCATCTAAGCACCAGCCTCTATGATTCAATAATTGAATCAACAGCTGTATGATCATTAAGATGGCCATGGTACATAACCCTAATTGTACTAAGGGACCTATTATGCAAATTATATACTCTTTATTTCAGATCAAGGAGTGAATTGCAATAACATTTATTGCATAATGGCTCGCCGTGGGCTCGCATGTCCAACACCCATAACATAATCCACAAACTCCGGTGCTACGGAAATCTTCCAGAATTAGCGAATCTACTGCAAGGTATTCTCTTTCCTTGAATTATTTATTCCTGACTGATAATGACGAGCATGAATGCTTTGATGAATCTATACAAGGTGAGACAAGAAATCAATGGGAGTTAGCCATGGATGAGGAGATGAAATCTCTCTTAAGAAACAAAATGTGGGATTTAGTCCCACTAGCGAAGGGAAAGAAGGCTCTGCACAACAAGTGGGTGTATAGGGTAAGGAGGATGCGGATGGTTCCATTAAATACAAGGCTCGGCTAGTGGCGAAGGGCTTTCAGTAGAAAGCACGAGTCGATTTCACAGAGATCTTTGCACATGTTGTAAAGGTCTCAACCATAAGAGCGGTCTTGAGCATTGTTGCTGCTGAGAATCTACATTTGGAGCAATTAGATGTTAAGACACCATTTCTCCATCGAGATCTTGAGGAGGACATCTATATGCAATAACCAGAGGGTTATATAGCTACTGAAAAGGAAGATATGGTATGATAGCTCAACAAAATATATCAAAATGTAAGAGATGAAAAATGCTATGATAACAATCACACAATCAACCAAACAAAATATGAACTACTCGTTGTTGTTCCCCGGCAACGGCGCCATTTGATAACCGCGGATTATCGAGGGTCTAAATACGTCGCTGTGGCGACCCACAATAAAATGCGATTAATCAACAATTAACCCACACTAAGATCAATGAATTAGAACTAATGCGGAGTTAAAATTTATTTTTAACTCTACATAAAAGATGTATAGGTGCAAGTATGTAGAGAGTTCGAACACAGGGAGCAAGCAGGGTAGTTCAAGCAAAAATGCTAAAGTGTGTGTGTGATGTGTGGAGTGTCTACACTAAGCAAACAAGCAAATGAATTTTTGTGGGTTTTTAATTTTTATTTTTTTTATTTAATTTTTAATTTTGTATTTTGATTTTTAATTTTCTGATTTTTATATTTTATATTTTATATTTTTTATTTCTTTTTCAATATTGGAGAATAAAGACAATATAATAAAAGACAAGCTAAAATATTTATAAAAATGTGCAAAAATACTCAAAAATTCAGAAATAAAATGTTTTTGGTATTTTTATAATTTTCTACTGTTTTTGTGATTTTTGGGGGTTTTTCAAGGTGTTTTTGATATTTTTAAATACTGAAATAAGAGAAAACAGTGGAAATAAGGCTGGCTGGGAATAAAATGTGATTCAAAAATAGCAACCAGTACTCAAAATATTTCACACAATTTTTATAATAAAAAGGACAAAATAAGGGATAAACAGAACCTGAGTTTATAATTTTTGGGTTTTTCTACTATTTTATATATTTTTTTGAAGTTTTTGAGTGTTTTTCAATTTTTAGTGTTTTTCTTTTGAGATTTTTAATGATTTTTGGACTGACACTAAAAGATGATAAAATAGACAGTAGGTAATTTTTTTTGGAATTTTTAGAGGTGTTTTAATATTTTTTTGGTATTTTCTAAGCTAGACAGTGCACAAAAAGGAAGTTTTTGATTTTTAATAAATATAAAAATAAGATGAAATCAAAAACTAAAATGGTGGCGTGAAAGTTCAAGGTAACAGGAGCCTAACCCTAATTTTGTGGAATTTTTGGACTTGAAATGATCATTCAAATAAATACAACAAGCATCCAAACATTAAACAGTCCTAGCAGGGGTATATTTGCAATATCTAAAACATCCAGGGGCATACATGCAATTTTCCACAAAACTTTACACTGAATATTCAATTTTTAATACCAAAAAGCATATACAAAAGCCGCCTGGGCCTCTTAGAAATTTTCCCACCAGGGCGCGTGACTTGCACGCGCCTGGCGAGGACTAAAATGCAATATATCAAAACCCTGGGGGCCTACTTGCAAAAGGTCCAAAAAATTTACACTTAACGCCACAGTTTTGGTACTAAAACTAAATAGGCAAACTACCGAGGGTCCCTCTGCAAAATGCCCACCCCCTCACGTGTACAGGTCACGTGAGGTGACGTGGCGAAGGACCTGGATGCAAATAAACAAAGTCTGGGGGTCTTTGTGCAAATATTACAGAACTTTTAAACGGCCAATGAAAGTTTACGTCCTAATAAAATATTACAAAAATGGCAGGGGTATCGTGCAAAATTACCCCCGCTAGGCGCGATCGGACGGCTGGGCGACTTCACTTATCCACGTGTCCGCTCCTCGGGCGCCGATGACGGTTGGCTCGTGCGACTGCGATTAGAACTCCCCTGATGATCAGACGGTGGGCACGTGGGGGGATCTAATGGCTCCTGTGCGATCTGGGGGCTCCTCGTTGATCCGACGGTCCCGGAGGCAGAGGGAAGAACACGGAGGAGCGCTGGTTGGGCGAACTTCTCCGAGCTCCTCCGTCCGGCCACGGCGACGATCGAGCTTGCAAAGTGGTCGAGGATGCTCCTGCAGGTGTCGGCTGACGTCTGGAAGCCTCAAAAGCTGCCGGCGTTCGCCGGTGCTCTCGCACGGAGGTGGCGGAGCTGCAAGGCCCCAGGTGCTCCGGCGAGAGAGCAAAATCGCTCCAGACGCTTCGATGGGCTTCAGTACCTGCACCAAAAAGTTAGGGAGGTCGAGGGCAAAATGCCTCGACCTTGGGTGGCTCTCAAAATGGAAGGAAAAGCGATATAGGGGCTCGCCGGAGTTGCGCTCCGGCGAGGTGATCGATGGAATGATGCGCTGATGGATTAATCGAGGGGTTACGGGCGAAATGATCCTAACACTAACAGGAATACGATGGGGATAAAAATGGGGATGGTGGCAGCCTCGATGGCCAAGGACCAGAGGGTGAATACCTCACGGGGACACCCGCCGAAGGTGGTGGTGGAACGCGCTCAGCTCGCGTGACTCCGCCTCCTCGAAGGTGCAGACCTGGAGCTGTCACCTCCACGGTGCTGGAGCAACTCCAAGGGGGAAGGGAGCTGGATGAATTGCGGTTCAAATTCAAAAGAAGGTCAAGGTGGAGCTTAAGTATGGTTGACAATGGGGGTTGAAAGAACGAGGCGGCTAGCTCGATTCAGAGGCTCTCAGCCCAAGAAGATCCTTGGGCGAGCAAGATGGGTAGTAGGGGAAAAAGTTTGCAGAAGGACTCGAGCTCAAAGGATGAAAGAACGCGCCTCGAAAAATTGGTGAACATGGGGTCAAAGATGGGTCTGACAAAGGCTACAGGGTGTAGGTCAGACTGTTGACCGAGGTCAACAGTCCTGGCCTCCTGGTTGGTCCACGTGGACCAATCAGGAAAAACCCTAAAAAATATTTTAATAATTCTATTTAAAATACTAAATGGCCGAATTAGATAAAAGTTATAAAATAAAAAATGTTCAAAATTTTATGTAGTATTTTATTTTGATTTTTAATTATTTTTATGACTTATATTTTTACAAGTTGCCTTTTTAACCCTATATAGGTATAATACCTATGTATTTTGATATTTTATTTTTATTTAGGTATTTTATTTTCATTATTTTTATTTAGTATTTTATAAAATTGTAACATACTTTTATATACATAAATATATTTTTATTGTATTTTTCTGTTATGTTTTGTATATACAAGTGTATTCTATACAGGTATAAGTATGTGCAGTATGCCTATGTATTCTTTATATAGGTATTTTTATTTTTATTTTTCTTTGCATTTTATTTCAATTTTAATGCACATATGTATTACAAGTAATATTCACAGAATTATAAAAATATAAAAATGAATAAATAATGAATAAAGAATAAATTGAATATTTTATTCAGTACAAGTATACAACAGGGGTCCAAAACTCAACTTTCAAACCGTAGCTCCGCCAAATGCGAAACCACCGCCATTGGATAGATTATTTTATTCTATATACAATTAAAGGTGAGTTTGCTACATTTGGAGTTGTCAGTTGTGAGATACGGGTCTGGAAAGTTGGGATTTTGGATTCTTATTCAGACCATATCTTTTTGTCTGTACATGATTTTTATGTGAAATAAATTTTGTATTTTTCTTTATGAAATTATCTACAACTTTCATGCACAAAGTTTCTTTATTTGATGTACAAAAAGTGGAACCAAAGATAGGTCCCAAAATGAATAAAGAATGAACATGAAGTATAGGTATTATATCTGTGTTTCTGACCTTATCTCCCCCTACTTTATTCCTTGTCGACCTATTCATCAAGATGTCTAGGTCTCGGGGGTTTTGGGTCATAAAATATTTACAATATTTTATTCTTTTTCTTTTCTTTATTTATTCTATAATTTTGGCCTTAATTACAGTAATTTATACACTGTCTGGATGCACATGCATGAATGCTAAGATGCTTGATTTAAGGCTATTTACAGGTATTTGCTAGGGTTTTTGGTGCCAAAATGATAGAATAAAGATGATGAAATGTGGATTCATCATCCCCCTATACTTTACCTTTGCTAGTCCCTAGCAAACACTTATGCAATAAGTGCAAAAAGAAAAACAAAGAAAAGAAAAAGAAGAACTTGGATTTAATTTTGATGATCAAACTTGTCTTCGCAAAATCAAAGTTTGGAGCTTAAGTCGGACCTTTGGAATTTTAGTGCGGGCGGAACCTTAGTGAGAACCGTGTTTGAAGTCTAACAGTCCTTGAGAATCCCAAAACTATGTCCAAGTCTCCTCAATAGCCAGGTCAGAAATACTTCAACTCATACGCAAACTCTTACGACTATGAATCTGACTTGTACAGTGTAAGTGATGGTGGGTCTCCCCAACTAGAATGACGAAGAGACTGACTTCTCCAGTACAACAACCCAATGATTCCCCAATCCAGCAACTCCATCCTCGAGGAGCGGGGTATTCCCTTCTAAGTTCAAGTGGCAACCAGCTCAAGAGGAGGGGGTGAAGAGAAGAATGGACGGTAACCAGTGTAGCTACCTATCCTTGGATGCAAGACCAGTGTAGTCAAGTCATCCTGCTGCAGGCTCACATATTTGACTTTGGAACTCAAGCTTGCTTATTGACTTTGTACATACTTGCAGGCTTTTTATTTTTATACATGCCTGAACACACATTTTTTTTTGAATACTATTTACAGCAGCATTTACATAAGGAGTTTTTCCTCTTGAGCCAGTAGACTATCCCTCTTTTGAAGCTTTATCGCAACCCACAGCCTCCTGTCTTTGGACTTCCTAATCACTGGATGGGTTGGGGTGCACTTCCCTCCCTAGAGGAGGACAAATGTTTCCACTTGTGTGCGTCTCATACCGGCAAATCCAATCCCCTCACCACTCCAACTGAGTTGAGCCATGTGAAAGGTGCAGGTGTCCAAGTTAGGTCATTATCAACAAGAGTCGTGCGTGTGCTCCGAAATACTCTACTTAGGCAGTCAAGAATCCATTGAACCAAGTCCCGTGATCCTCAAAGAATTAAGTCAACTAGACCTGAAGTACCTCAAACTCAGTTCCTATAGGGTTCCTGTTATTAGGTATATTATAAGGTCCAATCAAGCTCCAATCTCCGGATTTTACTTAGACTCGTTCAACTATCAAACTCAATCCGAAAAATGCGAATGCTATGCAATGCAATGCAGAAAATATTTTTGTGATGCAATTTTCAAGATTTTGATCTTTTTATGGATTTTTGAAAAGATGATGCATGCAGATGCAATTTTTTTGTATTTTTCAAAGAAATTTTTCAGATGTTTTTGGATTTTAATTTTGCAAATGTTTTTGGGATTTTTGATAACAAAAAGTTTTTGGCTGAAAACTAGGTTAAAATATGTACACGGGAGTGCTTCTTATATATACAAAAAGTGGATTTTAAGAATTTACAGGGTAAGTGGTCAATTTTATACATATATATATAGTGGATTTTGGTGTGATGTGAATATTCCTCAAACTTATTTGAAAACAATTTACACACAATTTTTGAAAACTATAGTCCAAAATAATTTTTACAAACATTTTACACACATTTGAAAATCATTTTGCAAAGGTTTTCAAAATAGTATATATAGGTTTTTCAAATCATTTTTGCAACCATTTTTCAAACCATTTTGCAAATCATTTTTCAAACATTTTTATTTCACACAAAGAAAAGAAGTTTTACAAAACACACATTTTTCACACAGGTTGAAAACATGAAACAAAATATTTTCAAAATAGTTTTCAATAGATGTTCACAAAGTTTTTCAAACTATTTTTCAATCATTTTGCAAAAAACATTTTCACCTGATTTATTAATCAGTAAATACAAAAAGAATTTGAGGAATAATCACATCTTTTTATTAAGAATTTTTGTGAATGTTAAAGAATTTTTTTAGCCATATTTATTAAGAAAATATGAAAGTACGAGTTATGGCTAAAGTATATACGCAGTATATACGACCCCCCTATACTTAGCTTGAGCTATGTCCTCATAGATCGGAGAGAAAAGAGAAGACATAACTCGTACTAAGAATAGGCAAGTCTAAAGAATAAAGAAATAAATGAATCAATAAATGAGAAGTTGACCGTCCCCCCTATACTTAGGATCAAATAATCCTAAGTATAGCAGACTGTACACAACGCAGGGAGGGTCAAGGGTGGGAATGAACAGATCGAACTCGGGTTGTTTCCCCCTATACTTAGGGTAAGATATCCCTGAGTATAGACAAGAAGAGGAGACAATGGAGAGGATCAAAGAATGGGAATACTCGGGGTGCACACCCCCCCTATACTTAGGACAAAGTACGTCCTAAGTATGGAAAACTGTCTACAAGGGCGACACCTTTTTGATAGCTAAAGAAGATAGAAAAGGAAAAGAAGAAAAGAAGAAAATAAGAAAATAAATCGCCGGACAACAGGGTGATATGAACAAATGGATTTGTACAGCGGAAGATGGAATTGATCACCATGTATGAGATGCAGATGATGCGAGTCAAAAGACACATCTCATACCAGAAGAATGGGGGCAACGTCAATGGTCGGCGGATCATGATCAAGATATAGTTTCAGGCGTTGACCATTGACGCGGAAGGTAGAGGAAGATGACGGTTCGGATATGTCGATGCTGCCATTGTCATGTACCTTCCTGACCACATACAGTCCTTTCCACTTGCTCTGCAATTTCCCTGGGAATAATTTCAGCCTGGAATCAAACAACCATACTCTCTGATCTGGCTCAAACTATTTATGGCTGATATGCGAATCATGCCATGTCTTTACTTTCTCTTTGTACTGTAGGCTGTTGGAAAAGGTTGTATCTCTCAATTCTTCCAGGGCTGCCAATTCTGCTCTTCTCTGGTCTCCTATACTCTCAGGATCTAGAAGCAATTCTGTAACTGCCCAAAAAGATTTGTGCTTGATTTCCACTGGCAAATGGCACGGCTTGCCATAGACGAGACGAAAGGGAGATGTTCCCAATGGATTCTTGAAAGAAGTCCGATAAGCCCACAAGACCGAGTCCAAAAGCTGTGACCAATCCTTTCGGTCTGGGCGGACAACTTTCTGCAAGATAGTCTTTATCTCTCTGTTCGATACTTCGGCAAGACCATTAGTCTGAGGGTGATAAGGAGTGGCAACCCGATGGTCAATGCCGAACTCGTCTGCAAGGGCCCTGACTTTGTCATTGATGAAGTGAGACCCCCCGTCTGAAATCAAGACTCTAGGTACACCGAACCGTGAAATGATATTTTTCCTCAAAAATTTGCAAACGGTTTTAGCATCTGCGGCTCGGGCGGGGATAGCCTCAACCCATCGGCTGACATAATCTACAGCGAGCAAAATATGCTCGAATCCCTGACTCTTAGGAAATGGGCCCATGAAATCAATCCCCCATGCATCAAAAACCTCACAGAAGTGAATGGGTTGCATGGGCATCATGTCTCTCTGTCCGCAGGTTCCCATTTTCTGACAGTCAGTACATCTCTTCACGAACTCATCAGAATCCTTGAAGAGAGTAGGCCACCATAGGCCGGATTGAAGCACCTTCTGTGCTGTCCTTTTTCCAGAATGATGTCCTCCTGCCTCAAGCTTGTGGCAGTATGTGAGGACGCTATGCTGCTCTTCTTGAGGAATGCACCTCCTCCAGATACTATCCCCTCCTTCATGATAAAGGACGGGATCCTCCCAGTGGTAAAACTTGGCCTTAGCTAGGAAGGTCTCAAGTTTCTGCCTGGGCCAACCCTGAGGGACTGTCTTGGCAACAAGATAGTTTACAAAGTCAGCATACCACGGGAGTGAGGTGACAGCCAAGATCGCCTCATCTGGAAATGTCTCAGTGATAGGTGCGCTGGGCTCAGATTCCTCAAGATTCTCCAATCTGGAGAGATGATCCGCCACCACATTCTTGACTCCAGGCTTGTCCTTAATTTCAATATCAAATTCCTGGAGTAGAAGGATCCATCTGGTGAGACGTGCTTTGGCATCCTTCTTAGCCATTAAGTACCGGATGGCGGTATGATCAGTATAAATGGTCACTCTAGATCCGAGAATATATGATCGATACTTATCAAGAGCGAAGACTACGGCCAGCATCTCTTTCTCAGTCACAGTGTAATTCCGCTGCGCGGCATCCAAAGTCCGGCTGGCGTAGTGAATGGCGAACGGTAAACCATCCCTCCTCTGTCCAAGCACAGCCCCAACGGCAAAATCTGAAGCATCCGTCATGATCTCGAATGGGAGAGACCAATCAGGCGGCTGAAGGACAGGAGCTGAGACAACCATATTCTTGAGAGTGTCAAATGATTCAAGACACTTATCATTAACAATAAACTCGGTGTCTTTGGTGAGCAAGTCAGTAAGCGGTCGGGCAATTCGACTGAAGTCCTGAATGAACCGTCGGTAGAAACCGACATGCCCCAGAAAAGACCGTAACTGACGCAAATTGGACGGCGGATTGAGTTTTCTGATGATATCCACCTTAGCCGGATCGACCTCCATGCCCCTGTTGGAGACGATATGACCAAGGACCGTCCCCTGAGTCATCATGAAATGACTCTTCTCCCAGGATAAGACAAGATTGACCTCAATGCAGCGCTTCAGCACACGGTCTCGGCAGTCAAGACAAGCGTCGAACCCGTCGCCATAGACCGAGAAGTCATCCATGAAGACCTCTAAACAGTCACCCACCATGTCCGAGAAGATGGACAACATGCACCTTTGGAATGTCGCTGGAGCGTTACATAGACCAAAGGGCATCCGTCTGAAAGCATAAGTCCCAAACGGACAGGTGAATGTCGTTTTCTCCTGGTCTTCGGGCGCAATGGCCACTTGATTATATCCAGAGTACCCATCAAGAAAGCAGTAATGACTCTTCCCGGCTAACCGCTCGATAATCTGATCAATGAAGGGAAGCGGGAAGTGATCCTTCTTGGTGGCCTCATTCAATCGTCTGTAGTCCACACAGACCCTCCAAGAAGTTGGTACTCTGGTAGCGATCTCCTCTCCAGACTCATTGACAACTGTAGTGATACCCGTCTTCTTGGGTACCACATGTAACGGACTTACCCATTTGGAGTCGGAGATGGGATAGATGAAATCGGCGCTCCACCACTTGGAAATTTCTTTCATGACTACATCTCGAAGATTCGCGTTCAGCCGTCGTTGGAACTCACGCGACGGCTTAGCGTTATCTTCAAGATAGATATGGTGGGAGCAAAGATTAGGGCTCAGCCCTTGGAGATCAGCTATACTCCAACCGATTGCCTTGCGGTTTCTTTCAAGAACCTCCATCAGACGAGATTCTTGTTCTCCAGTCAAATCTGCTAAGATAATGACTGGGTGCATTTCTGGCTCTCCAGCAAGGAATCTGTACTTCATTGACTGCGGCAGAGGTTTTCGTTCTGGACAACTGGGAGGTGGCAGATCTGGTTTCTGATACGTCTGTGTAAATGCTATCAGGTCTGCATGGGAGAACTCTCGCTCTGCATGAATCGCTGACGAAGGGCGGCCCGATGTATCATCAATAAACTGCACTGGCTCGCATTCTGTCATAGTTGTTGGCTCAGTAGGAATCAGACAAGGTAAGTAGTCCTCAAAGTCATCCCAGTCTATGTCTGAATCCGAGGGATCAGAAGACGATGAGCAAGATTGGAATTCCTCAGCACCACTCATCACCACACTGTCAGCCTCAGAGATATCCTCATCCAGGGATGTGCTCTCCCGGCTCTCGACTGCCATGAGCTTGAGATACAGTGAATCTGTAGGCAAGGCGAGGGTCGGTGCTACGGGGTCTTTCCAGTTGGATTCATCATCAGTCATCTCGAAATCACAAACCTGGTGGATGTCTAGCTCCTCCTCTGTCATCTGCTCGGCTTCGCTGGACTGTTCTGAGCATTCTGCCTCTCTGGCTCTGATCTCTTCGATCGTCTCTATTTGTATGGTTTCACCCTCTACGCGAAAGCATACCTTCCCACTATCATGGTCGGTCACCGTCTTGGCTGTGGCCAAGAATGGACGTCCGAGAATGATGGGGGCATCAGTTACCGACTCAGGGATCTCCATGTCCAACACAACGAAGTCCACGCGGAATTTCAGGCCCTGAATGGTAACGACCACGTCTTTCAATAACCCCTTCGGCCTCTTAATCGACCTATCAGCAAACTGAAGGACGGTTCTGCTTCGAAGAAGAGGGCCAAACTTGAACTGCTTGAGTAAGGCTGCCGGAAGGAGGTTAATTGAAGAGCCGCTGTCTAATAGAGTACGATCAAACTGTTGCTCTTGAATCTCGCATCTGACATAGGGAGCTCCTGCGTCTGGTCGCTTGGCTGGCAATGTTTTCTGAATGGCGCAGCAAGTGTCATGAGTGAGCATATGGATTTGATCTCTGTGCCTCTTCTTCCTTCTGACAGTAGTTGTTTCTTTCAAATTCTTCTTGAAGAAGGGGATATGCTCAAATGCTTCTCGTAGAGTCAGCTGAATATGAAATCTGTCAATCATCTCGTTGCCAAACTCTACCTGTTGGCTCTTTTTTGGATTTTCTTTTTTATTCCCCTTCGCTCGGCGGAGTGCCTCAGGGAAGGGGATGGTAGGGGCCTCCTCAGATGGAGGACTAGGAATCGGTCCCTGAGCCTGTGAAGACGGAGAATCCATACAATAATCATCATTCAACACATATGGATCCGCAATTTGAACAGAAACCTTTCCTTTATTCATATTTTTGTTTTTGTTTTTGTTCCCACAGTCTCTAGATACAAAATGTGGCAACATCACAGATGGCTCAACAAAAGTGGATGTGGTGGCCTCAGTACCACCACTAGCACCTGTCTTCGCGGCATCAGCACCACGCTTTGGTTCATCGCCCAAAATGGTGGCTTCAGCACCACCGTCTGCATCTGGTATCACGACGGCATCAGCACCGTCGTCCTGGTCTCCATCATTGTTGGCATCAGCACCACCGTCTTCAACATCATCTGTAGCGGCATCAGCACCGCTAGTCTGCTCCTCTGGCGCTCCTGATTCTGCATCTGGCTGTCGCTCAGAAGAGGCGCCGCCGGCTGGCATCCTACCGCTCCTAGTAGTAACAAAATCAGCATCATAATAGGAATAAGACATGTCACTCAAATAATCACTAGGAGAGGTATCCTCTGTGGACTCTACCTGCTCAGATTTTCTTTTTAAATTATTAGGGTTAGGTTTGATCTGAGCTGGTATGGCGGCCTTGCCTTTGATGAAATCCCGCATCTCCTGCCGGAACTCATCCATTTCTTGCCTGAAAGATGCTCGCTGTTCAGATAGCAAGCGGGCAAGATCATCAAGAGCAGGGTTCTCGAAGGCTGGACCCTGAGAACCGGACGTCTGTCCCTGCTGGAAATGGGGCTGCTGCTGCTGGTGTTGTTGCTGAAACTGGGGGGAAGGCTGGTGATAAGAATGCTGAGGCGGCTGACGCTGCCTCCACTGTTGTCCCTGATAGGCGGGACGAGGACCACTCTGGTATTGTTGTGGCTGGGCATACTGGGGCTGTTGGTTGTACTGCTGTGGCTGGCTGTTCTGCTGTCCTTGAGCAGTGGAATGCTGTTGGGATGAGGAACCACCATTACCCCAACGGAATCCGGGATGATCCCTACGAATTGCGGGCTGAGGGTATCGGTCATACCAAATCCCGTTGACTTCCATCAACGGTTCCTGCTCGAAGGAAGGTGGAGGAAGAACTGCCAGTGGCTGCTCCGGCTGATACACCACCATCTGCGTCTCCTGAGATGGCGGTTGCTCTGGATGGTACTGCAGCAATGGAACCGGCTCCGCCTGGATATGGTTCACCTGGCAGTATGAGGTAGAGGCCTGGTTGGGATTGCTGCTGCTGGACGCAACCTGTGACCTGGGAGGCTGTTGGGAATGGGCTTGTGCCTCCTGAATGCAGAGAATTTGAGTCTTCAGGTCACTCATTGTTTTGGTGAGAAGGTCCATCTGGGCTAGACCTTGGTTCTGTTTCTTTTCGAGGATCTCCATGCGGTCCAGCTTTTCACTGATAATTCCCATGTCGGCTGCTGCTGACTCGGCTTGTGCTGCGGCTACCGACGTTGTGCTGGGACCGGCATCGATGCGGGCGATCCTCTGAAATGATCCCGCTCCTTGCGGGGGCTTCTGCTGATTGTAGACTCTGGCCTGGGTCATCACTGTGGAGTTCTCTGCCATACCTTCGTAGATGGCCCAGACGTCGTCTTCTCCCTTGGAGAAATATGATCCACCGCAAGAGGCGTTCACAAGCCCCTGCAGCTCCGGTGTCAGCCCACAGAAGAAACTCTGCACCAGGTGGGGCTTGGAGATATCGTGATGTGGACACCGGTCTATGAGCTCTCTAAATCGATCCCATGCTTCATGGAACTGTTCATTTGGGATCATGACGAAATTGCTGATCATGGCTCGAGCTGCGTTGGTCCGGCCGAGGGGATAGTATTTCTTCAAATATACGGACCGGAGATCTGCCCAAGTATCGACGAATCGCCCTAAATGCTTGAGCCAATATGCGGCTCGATCAACCAATGAGAACGGGAAGGCGATCATCCTGATAGTGTCCTCGGTCAACAACCGATCGTGGATAGTGCTGCATATCATTTCGAACTCTTGGAGATGGAGGTGCGGCTCTTCGGTCGGCAGCCCGTGAAACTTGGGTAGCAACTGAATCGTGTGGTGCCGAAGCTCGAAGTCTCCGTGGATTGGCGGGAGTCTGATCCACCGGTGAGTGAGGGACGAAGCTGGGTTGTGCAGTTCCCTCATGATGGTCTGTGGCGGTCGCTCACCGTCTGGATCGCCTCCTCTTGCATCAGGTCCTCCTCCTTCTCCGCCACCGCCTCCTCCAGGTCGGTTCTCTCTCAGCTGTGCGATTTCTCTTATAAGGTCACCCATGAAAGTGCCCTGGTCTCGGATCTGCCTCTGCATAGTCTCCAGGGACGTTAGCAAGGAATTGTTGATGGCCACTTGGTCTATAATGAACGGAGGATGGTCGTGGTCATCTGGGTGCTCGCCTCTGTCTGCCATTACTGGATTCTCTGAAAATGCAAAAGAGGCCATTTCAGGTGCTGTTGAATGAGCTGAACTCTGTGATGCACTGAATTCTGACACAATCGGACTGAGGGAAGGAGAATGGGAAGGGTGGTCGAGGGGGAACAGGGCGGATGTAAACTCGGGCTCGGAGAGCGGACTCTCCGAGGCATTCCTAGATGAGTAAGGAGGAGTGCTAGATAGCGGTGCCGACAAGGTCGGCCTAAGAGATCTCCGTCCCATCATCTTGATTATTCGGGAAGAGCAGGATAAGTGCAAGAAAAGAAGAAGATGAGATGCAACAAAATTGTGCACAATTGTGCGGTGTTTTTGATCTTGACCTAAATAAATCTAACAATCAAACGCAAAGCAAGGGTAAGTTCACCAACTCAACTCGTGAAGCCGTGAAGGATCGGCTTTTATCTTGTCAGTTTTAACTTGTTTTCAGGTATTTATCTTTTCACGAGTCCTTAGAGCGCTACGCCTATAGGAGCGAGAGTACTGCCAGGAAAGTGTCCCCGTACTTGTCCTCCTCCTGTGTAACCTGTAACTTGCGCTTTTTGAGGTCCTTGTAACCCTTCCTGGATCCCTACTCAGCCAAAGAAATAGAGGGAGGAAGCCGATAGGCGAAACCGATACTTTGGACCTCGCTCGCAACGGAATCACCCGTGAGCGTACAAGGTCCTACTCGGACGCAGCCGGTGAGACAGACACACCCGTGAAGGTGTGGCCTAGGCTCGGTACTTCGGACAAGGTCGGTGCTCACACAATAGTGAGTCACCAATGGCGACCAAGTCCTACTCGACTACGTACGATAGTAGCGCCAATACTTCGGAAATCCAGGCGATACACAAGGCAGCCACAAGTTGGGTTTTGGGCTCTAATCCTTACGAAGCACTCACCTCACTTGGAAGGAGACCTTCCCATGCAACCTGAAGACAAGTGAGGGTGTTACTCTCCCCAAGCAATGAATCCAATTACCAATTTTATTTTTGGTCAAGTTTTCTTTAGCAGTCCCTTTTTTAATTTTTTTGGTGTTATCGCTTCTTTTGAGTCAATTCAAACAAGCGCCTAACAGTTTTTGTATTTTTTTCCTTTATCCTACTTTGTTCCAAAAACAGAGGGAGAATAGAGTCGGAAAAGCCGTGCAAGTCGACACCAAGGTGGAAATCTCACCTTTGTGCCTAGATGATGCGTGCAAAGTAAGAGGACTTACAGCGAATCCCAGCTCTCTCCATGCGGGATGCAAAGCAGAATTTTTAAACCTATGATATATGGCGAAATGCAAGCGGAAATCGTCCTAGAACAGGCAGCTGCTAGCGTGAAGAACCACAAGCTAACTAATAACTCCTAATCCGAGTGTCCGGTCTAGGCTCACCCCTCCTCTGCCCAACACATTTGGGGTAGGAGAAAGCGCTTGTTCGGGTGTGAGCTCGCGGCGCGTGGATTTGGAAGCTACTAGCTAACTGTTTAATTAGTCTAAGTCCAAATACGAATCTATAGGAGCATGCAAATATAATTAGGTGTTTGGACCTATTCTAATAGAGTCAAGCAGACCTAGAACTAAGAGCTCAATCCACAAAAGAAAGTGAAAAATGAAAACAAAACCGGAAAATGACAGCGATAAAAACGCGATAAAAATCCGCGGTGAGCCCCTGGGTGAACAAACACCCGGAAATTAGGCCCGAATGTCTAAGTGTCCAAGTCCAAGTGTACCTGTATTATTACAAATTAAATGAATCACTCTCTCACCAAAAATAAATGAAAACTAATCTAATCACTCTCTCTCTCACTCCTTGCTCTCTCCTGCCGGCTTGGCTAAAGAACAGCCGGCTCCGCTTCCCAAGGATGCATCGGGTCACCTAGGCGATCCGCCTCGCTCCGCGGTCCCTCGCAAGAAGACAAAGAAGAGTGGTCAGATAGCTCAACAAAATATATCAAAATGTAAGAGATGAAAAATGCTATGATAACAATCACACAATCAACCAAACAAAATATGAACTACTCGCTGTTGTTCCCCGGCAACGGCGCCATTTGATAACCGCGGAT
Organism: Ottelia alismoides; assembly: GCA_037367405.1. Lineage (NCBI taxonomy): Eukaryota > Viridiplantae > Streptophyta > Magnoliopsida > Alismatales > Hydrocharitaceae > Ottelia > Ottelia alismoides. The sequence continues at coordinate 366,996 of JAZKJV010008082.1, read as the reverse complement.
TATCGAGGGTCTAAATACGTCGCTGTGGCGACCCACAATAAAATGCGATTAATCAACAATTAAACCACACTAAGATCAATGAATTAGAACTAATGCGGAGTTAAAATTTATTTTTAACTCTACATAAAAGATGTATAGGTGCAAGTATGTAGAGAGTTCGAACACAGGGAGCAAGCAGGGTAGTTCAAGCAAAAATGCTAAAGTGTGTGTGTGATGTGTGGAGTGTCTACACTAAGCAAACAAGCAAATGAATTTTTGTGGGTTTTTAATTTTTAATTTTTTTATTTAATTTTTAATTTTGTATTTTGATTTTTAATTTTCTGATTTTTATATTTTATATCTTATATTTTTATTTCTTTTTCAATATTGGAGAATAAAGACAATATAATAAAAGACAAGCTAAAATATTTATAAAAATGTGCAAAAATACTCAAAAATTCAGAAATAAAATGTTTTTGGTATTTTTATAATTTTCTACTGTTTTTGTGATTTTTGGGGGTTTTTCAAGGTGTTTTTGATATTTTTAAATACTGAAATAAGAGAAAACAGTGGAAATAAGGCTGGCTGGGAATAAAATGTGATTCAAAAATAGCAACCAGTACTCAAAATATTTCACACAATTTTTATAATAAAAAGGACAAAACAAGGGATAAACAGAACCTGAGTTTATAATTTTTGGGGTTTTCTACTATTTTATATATTTTTTTGAAGTTTTTGAGTGTTTTTCAATTTTTAGTGTTTTTCTTTTGAGATTTTTAATGATTTTTGGACTGACACTAAAAGATGATAAAATAGACAGTAGGTAATTTTTTTGGAATTTTTAGTTAATATTTTTTTGGTATTTTCTAAGCTAGACAGTGCACAAAAAGGAAGTTTTTGATTTTTAATAAATATAAAAATAAGATGAAATCAAAAACTAAAATGGTGGCGTGAAAGTTCAAGGTAACAGGAGCCTAACCCTAATTTTGTGGAATTTTTGAACTTGAAAGGATCATTCAAATAAATACAACAAGCATCCAAACATTAAACAGTCCTGGTAGGGGTATATTTGCAATATCTAAAACATCCAGGGGCATACATGCAATTTTCCACAAAACTTTACACTGAATATTCAATTTTTAATACCAAAAAGCAATTACAAAAGCCGCCTGGGCCTCTTAGAAATTTTCCCACCAGGGCGCGTGACTTGCACGCGCCTGGCGAGGACTAAAATGCAATATATCAAAACCCTGGGGGCCTACTTGCAAAAGGTCCAAAAAATTTACACTTAACGCCACAGTTTTGGTACTAAAACTAAATAGGCAAACTACCGAGGGTCCCTCTGCAAAATGTCCACCCCCTCACGTGTACAGGTCACGTGAGGTGACGTGGCGAAGGACCTGGATGCAAATAAACAAAGTCTGGGGGTCTTTGTGCAAATATTACAGAACTTTTAAACGACCAATGAAAGTTTACGTCCTAATAAAATATTACAAAAATGGCAGGGGTATCGTGCAAAATTACCCCCGCTAGGCGCGATCGGACGGCTGGGCGACTTCACTTATCCACGTGTCCGCTCCTCGGGTGCCGATGACGGTTGGCTCGTGCGGCTGCGATTAGAACTCCCCCGATGATCGGACGGTGGGCACGTGGGGGGATCTAACGGCTCCTGTGCGATCTGGGGGCTCCTCGTTGATCCGACGGTCCCGGAGGCAGAGGGAAGAACACGGAGGAGCGCCGGTTGGGCAAACTTCTCCGAGCTCCTCCGTCCGGCCACGGCGACGATCGAGCTTGCAAAGTGGTCGAGGATGCTCCTGCAGGTGTCGGCTGACGTCTGGAAGCCTCAAAAGCCGCCGGCGTTCGCCGGTGCTCTCGCACGGAGGTGGCGGAGCTGCAAGGCCCCAGGTGCTCCGGCGAGAGAGCAAAATCGCTCCAGACGCTTCGATGGGCTTCAGTACCTGCACCAAAAAGTTAGGGAGGTCGAGGGCAAAATGCCTCGACCTCGGGTGGCTCTCAAAATGGAAGGAAAAGCGATATAGGGGCTCGCCGGAGTTGCGCTCCGGCGAGGTGATCGATGGAATGATGCGCTGATGGATTAATCGAGGGGTTACGGGCGAAATGATCCTAAAACTAACAGGAATACGATGGGGATAAAAATGGGGATGGTGGCAGCCTCGATGGCCAAGGACCAGAGGGTGAATACCTCACGGGGACACCCGCCGGAGGTGGTGGTGGAACGCGCTCAGCTCGCGTGACTCCGCCTCCTCGAAGGTGCAAACCTGGAGCTGTCACCTCCACGGTGCTGGAGCAACTCCAAGGGGGAAGGGAGCTGGATGAATTGCGGTTCAAATTCAAAAGAAGGTCAAGGTGGAGCTTAAGTATGGTTGACGATGGGGGTTGAAAGAACGAGGCGGCTAGCTCGATTCAGAGGCTCTCAGCCCAAGAAGATCCTTGGGCGAGCAAGATGGGTAGTAGGGGAAAAAGTTTGCAGAAGGACTCGAGCTCAAAGGATGAAAGAACGCGCCTCGAAAAATTGGTGAACATGGGGTCAAAGATGGGTCTGACAAAGGCTACAGGGTGTAGGTCAGACTGTTGACCGAGGTCAACAGTCCTGGCCTCCTGGTTGGTCCACGTGGACCAATCAGGAAAAACCCTAAAAAATATTTTAATAATTCTATTTAAAATACTAAATGGCCGAATTAGATAAAAGTTATAAAATAAAAAATGTTCAAAATTTTATGTAGTATTTTATTTTGATTTTTAATTATTTTTATGACTTATATTTTTACAAGTTGCCTTTTTAACCCTATATAGGTATAATACCTATGTATTTTGATATTTTATTTTTATTTAGGTATTTTATTTTCATTATTTTTATTTAGTATTTTATAAAATTGTAACATACTTTTATATACATAAATATATTTTTATTGTATTTTTCTGTTATGTTTTGTATATACAAGTGTATTCTATACAGGTATAAGTATGTGCAGTATGCCTATGTATTCTTTATATAGGTATTTTTATTTTTATTTTTCTTTGCATTTTATTTCAATTTTAATGCACATATGTATTACAAGTAATATTCACAAAATTATAAAAATATAAAAATGAATAAAGAATGAATAAAGAATAAATTGAATATTTTATTCAGTACAAGTATACAACAGGGTTCCAAAACTCAACTTTCAAACCGTAGCTCCGCCAAATGCGAAACCACTGCCATTGGATAGATTATTTTATTCTATATACAATTAAAGGTGAGTTTGCTACATTTGGAGTTGTCAGTTGTGAGATACGGGTCTGGAAAGTTGGGATTTTGGATTCTTATTCAGACCATATCTTTTTGTCTGTACATGATTTTTATGTGAAATAAATTTTGTATTTTTCTTTATGAAATTATCTACAACTTTCATGCACAAAGTTTCTTTATTTGATGTACAAAAAGTGGAACCAAAGATAGGTCCCAAAATGAATAAAGAATGAACAGGAAGTATAGGTATTATATCTGTGTTTCTGACCTTATCTCCCCCTACTTTATTCCTTGTCGACCTATTCATCAAGATGTCTAGGTCTCGGGGGTTTTGGGTCATAAAATATTTACAATATTTTATTCTTTTTCTTTTCTTTATTTATTCTATAATTTTGGCCTTAATTACAGTAATTTATACACTGTCTGGATGCACATGCATGAATGCTAAGATGCTTGATTTAAGGCTATTTACAGGTATTTGCTAGGGTTTTTGGTGCCAAAATGATAGAATAAAGATGATGAAATGTGGATTCATCAGTATGCAAGCTCAAAAAAAGCCTTTATGGCTTGAAGGAAGCACCAAGATAATGGTACAAAAAGTTTGATGATTTCATGACAAATACATGATCCTGTAAATGTATGCTGACCATTTTTACTACTTCAAGAAGCTTGGTATGTCTTACATCATTTTATTATTGTATGTAGATGACATGCTTGTTATAGGCTCCTGCAAGGAAGAATAATAAATCTGAAGGTAATGTTGTCTAAGGAGTTTGAAATGAAGGATCTAAATCCTGCAAAGAAAATCCTTGGAATGCAGATTAGCAGAGACATGAAGAACATATGCTGAGATTGTCTTAATCAGATTACATCAAGAAGGTACTTGAGAGATTTAATATGAAAAATACAAAATCTACTCTAACACCTTCAGGGAGCCACTTCAAACTTTCAAAGGAGAAAGAACCTGCTACGAAGGAGGAGCATGAGTACATGTCAAAAGTATCCTACCAGTCTGTTGTTGATAGTTTGATGTACGCAATTGTTTGCACAAGACCAACCATCTCCCATGCAGTGGAAGTTGTGAGCAGATTCATGGCAAATCATAGTAAAGAACAATGGGAAGCTGTGAAGTGGATTCTACGTTCTCTGAGAGGTACCTCCAACGTGGCATTGTGTTATGGGAACACTAACATTTCTATTCAAGGTTTTGTGGACTCAGATTTTTCCGGAGATATCGATGGCAGGAAAAACACAACATGATATGTCTTTACCATGGGGAGTAGAGACATTAGTTGGATCTCTAGACTTCAGAAAATAGTGACTATCTCGACCACTGAAGCAGAACATGTGGTGATATTAGAAGCTTGTAAGGAAATAATATGGTTGAAAGGTCTGATGAAAGAATCGAATAAAGAATGTGAAGATTATTAATTATCCAGCGACAGTCAAAGTGCAATTCTTCTTTCAAAGAATTCAGTCTTTCACTCGCGGACTAAGCACATTGATGTAAAGTACCACTTCATTCAGGCATAGCTAGAAGATGGGTAATTTAAGTTGAAGAAGATCCACACATTAGAAAATCCTACTGATATGTTCACAAAGTCTGTAACAGTGGAGAAGTTGAAGACATGTTCAGCTTCTATTAGTCTTCAAGAATAGAAGATAAGGGAAAGCTCACAAGAGGACTATTGAAGATGTGGTGTGAACCACAAATCAGTCTTCAAGTGGGAGATTGTTGAGATTTATCATGTGAAGACTGATTTGTTGAATACAAGTGGAGAGCATTGCTGATGTGGCTGATCTCCCTCCTGCCTTCTAATTGGATGAGAGCTCTTTCGTTGGATTGCTAAGGTGTCTGATCCGCCTCCTACCTTTTGATTGGCTGAGAGGTATTGGATTGGATTGCTGAGAGGACTTTTTTAAAAAATAATTATTAAAATATTCTTAATTAATTAAACAACCATCAAGTTAAAAAAATTAAAAATATAGCCATCAATCGGCACCTCAGGTGCCGATTTGGAAAGTAATGCCCAAATCGGCACCTCAGGTGCCGATTTGGAGACATGAGAGGTAGAAGTGCAAAATACCCAATGTGTTTGCCCAAATCGGCACCTCAAGTGCCGATTTGGGCATCTCATTGGGTATTTTACATTTCCATCATTGGGGTAATTTATGTTTCATCCATTATTTGTTATTAATATTTTTTTTTCAACTAAACTCTTTTGTTATAAAAAATACAACATTTACCATAAGGATTTAATTACATTCGAATGGTAAATGTATATACTTTATATTCTAAAATTGCTTTTTTCAAAATATTACCTTCATTATATTATATATTTGGACCCTTTTCCTTCATTATATTATATATTTAAGATGCATGAGACCCTTATTTTTTGGCATCTAATTCAGTAATTATCAACCACCTACGTGTATTATATAATGAACGATAATTGGGAATAATTGTTTGATTGCAATGAGTTAGATACTATATATATTCTGAAGATTAGAGTTCTATTTCGAGGCTAACTTAATAAGTATATTATAAAAACTCTAATTTTTATATTATCTTAACGATGAGAATTGCCATATTTTGGTCAATGAAAAATGAAGAATGAACAAGTTTATAGCTGTATTAATGGGCCATAAAGCATACATAGAAGTCATATCATACAGTGATAAGTTTGATTGATAATTTAGTAATCAAACAAGACTTTATTGCGTGGAACAACTCGTGCTTCTTATGGACAACAACACTCACTCTCTATTGATATGTCCTTTTATAGTCAGAAAATATCAGAAGCAGATCGCCATAGTAGACCTATTGTAATCGTTTTTTTGTGATTTTGATTCAAAAATCTAACCTTATAGATTGGATCTTAGATTAATGTTCTACATATCCTTCAAATTTCGTTCAAATCGGAGGTCGTTTGCTATTCCATCTTGATGTTTGAAGATCCGGGTAATATTTTGAAAAGAACAATTTTAGAATATAAAGGATATACATTTACCATTCAAATGTAATTAAATTCTTATGGTAAATGTTGTATTTTTGACAACAAAAGAGGTTAGTTGAAAAAGACTATTAATAACAAACAATGGATGAAACATAAATTACCCCAATGATAGAAATGTAAAATACCCCATGAGATGCCCAAATCGTCACTTGAGGTGTCGATTTGGGCAAATACATTGGGTATTTTGCACTTCCACCCCTCATGTCTCCAAATCAGCACGTGAGGTGCCGATTTGGGCATTACTTCCCAAATCGGCACCTGAGGTGCCGATTGATGACTATATTTTTAATTTTTTTTAACTTGATGGTTGTTTAATTAATTAATAATATTTTAATAATTATTTTGAAAAAAAGTCCTTGCTGAGATGCTTAATCCACATCCTGCATCCTGATTGGCTGAGAGCTGGTGGGGATTGTTGAATGCTTGGTATTCTTTTCTTGTAGTATAAAAGGAGCCCAGTGGCACCATCATTCAAGCAAAATAGTAGAGAGAGTCTGGTGTGAGTAAGTGGAGTAGGCACATTGCCAAACCACTATAAATCCTTATCTTGTGCGATTGTGCGTGCTTTCTTCTTCGATTGTGGTTCTAGTCGTATGGTGCTTGATCAGATCCATCCCCAACAATCCCCTATGGACGATATATACTTAGTGGTGTCATTCGTTGCCCATATCAAGATGAAAGGGACGGTCTTGACTGTGTCATGAACACCTCTATTGGCGTTCTCTGAAGAGCAGGCAAGACAATCACGACCGTCCCCTTTGATTTATTTTAAGGGATGGTGACCATGTAATTTTCTCTTTTGATGAAGACACAATACAATTGTCAATCTACTTTATGAGTATAGGGGATGGTTGTAAATAGATCGTTCCCTATTATCATGACAGGAATGGTCGAATTGACTGTGTTCCCAACAAAGTCACCCAAATCCACTCCATTTGCTTTTTAGCTGATACATCTCAACGCCCCTCTCTCCTTCTCCCTTAATATTTGTCTCTCCGATTGTCACTTGAAGCCCCTTTCTCTGTCAGCCGCTTGACACTCCTCCATCTGTCTCGACGTCTTAACTCAACTCCCGTAGTTTGTTGCCTAAGTGCTCTCCTTCCACCTGCATCTTTCTCGGCACTCCCCAATTGACTCACTTTTCCCTTTGGTATGCTATTTTATTTTTTATAAGAAAGATCTATTGATGAAAAGTTTGGTGATATACTTTCTTAGTGATATACTTCCTGAATCATTAGTATATGAGTTTGATGGGAAAAATGATAAGATATGGATGAATAAATGATTTGATGACTTTCAAATAGACAAGAAGTGTTAGATTTTCTATATTCAATATTTCCGTGTGAAAAGATTCATCAGAAATAGTTGATAGTGATGAATATACTCTTCTTGGTCAAATGTAAAAATACTCTAAATAATGATCAAAATAGAGTCTACGATCACATGATTTTACATGAATTTTCGTCGCATTTACAGTTTAAATAGACTCTAGGGAAGAAATAAAACAGTCGTCATTGCAACATGATAAAGGAGGTACTCATAGAGGTTCAACGAAGACTAATGATCAAGGTAAATTATTTGAATGTTATATGATTTAGATAGAGTTGATACATTTCACCTTGAAGATAGATTTTGCGAGAAGTTGCATAAATCTTAGAGATGTTGACATCATGTTGACTCCGAGTCTGAATCTCGCTTGACGTTTCTACTAGAGATGTTTACGAAAAAGTGAAGTATCATTGCACAATAACAATGATGACAGATGCACTATCTTTAAATAGAAATATATTTAACAATTTTGACAATTTTCCAAAAGATTGGAAAGATGCAAAATTATCTTCCAATGGCTGGATTTGAAATATGAGAAAACCAATGCATTCTGGGGATTGTGTATTATTCTGGAAAGAAAAATCTTTTTTAGATTATTGTCCAGAATGTAATCATCTAATTATGAAAATATTAATGATATCACAAAAATATTATATTACAATATTTTCCCCTTATTTCAAGGTTAAAGCATCTTTCCATATCTGGAAAAAATCGTGAAATGGACAATATAGCACAACAAGGCAAGGAAGAAAGATTCCAATGAAGCAAAGCGAAGATCATTTGATTCATAAAAGAGAATTAAGTTTGACGAAAGACATTTTTAGTTTCCAGGAGAAGCTTGGAACATTAGATTGGGTCTTGCTAGTGATTATATTAATCGTTTTAGAAACATATGCTACTTAGTCCATTAGGCCATTCAATATGCTTGTAACATATATACCTCTTCCATGGATGTTAATGAATTCTTCGTTTATGATGATGGCTTTTCTTCAGCCTAAGTTAATCAGGGAATGCTAGTATCATATACACGGAGCCTTTACTGGAAGAGTTGAAATTACAATAGAATACAAGCATCCAAAACACCCATCGCATTTAAAAAAAAGAATTTTGTAAAAAGATGTTGCAATATTGTGGACAATTAATCACTCGAAACATGTGGAGTCTAGTTGCCACTTTACCAAAGATCTTATCCAAAGTACCCTTTATAGAGCGAATTGTTGACCTATTTACCTATGTACTTCCCCGAGATGTCGAGAAAAAGTGGCTCGAAAACACGACAGAATCATGAAGCACATCCATTTTCGTCTCACATTCCCTGCTTTCGTGGGGAGCAATGAACTTACCTAATGCAGATGTTTCCCGACCTCGCATTTGGTGTATTTTGCACACAAGTTTGTAATGTACATACTACATAGTGTTGGATATATGGAAGGTTGCCCAACATGCTGCAAATAATGTGCACTACACTTGTTCTTTGGCTAGAAGAACTTACTTTGGATTGAAGCAGTAAATTTTGAAATATGCCTTGAATTATCGATCCGTTTGTGATCCGAGTACATTCTGTGCATGGATCTTGACCAACCCTGTTACATATTTTGGGCGATTAGGATCCATTAGAGTCTCGTTCCGGGAGAGCCACTGCCTCCTAGAGTTCTTGTATATGTACTCATATATTTTTTTCTCATAGTGGAAACTCTCTTTGCCCGTGGTTTTTCCGCTACACCGGTGGAGTTTTTTCACGTAAATCGTGTGTGTCCTTCGTGAATGCTTAGTTTGTGATTGATTGCGTGTTTGGATCATCTTCAACATTTCAGATAAAGAATAAAGTGCGTTATATCTGGAGATACTCGTTCACCTCAAGGATACTCCCACACCGTCAAGGATGGCCATAAAAGCGGCCGCGGAGGATGCCTGTGATCGACTAATTCCTACTCATTTCCTATTTATATATTCTAAAACAAATCCAAGTCTTGCAAGCTGCGGAATTTACATGCAAAATTCAAATGATATGTTTAAAACACTACATTCCGTTAGTAATTACCGGAGACAAAGACAGCTTTACCTGAATCCTTCAGAAGGGATTGTGATTATACAAATACTTCTCGAGAACCTTTGAATCATAGAGATACACAATGTGATAAATCGTTAGAAGACATTATTGGCTGAAGTTACATCTCGACCTGCAGAGACATGATCAATAAGTCAGCACAGCATGATTTAGACTTATCTTAGGTATGCTAACTCAGAGGGACTGAATCAGAGAAAAGATAAATAAGGTTAGATTAAAATTTCATCACAGGATAACAATTGCCGTGATCTGGTTGCATATGCATTTGAATCTTGCCTGATTATGACATTAAATCATCACCGCCTTAAGTTCATTAATTTTAAGCGCAAATATTAACATATAAATCCAGCACCGAAGTACAGTTGATAATAGACTGTTTCCCCAACAAATGCTTTGATGATGGATGTGATACGAACTTCGGAGGGAGACTGCTCGTGCCATATCTCAAATTATATTTTGCCAGTGTTCAAGCCTCAGTCTCCTCTAACAAGGATAAGATTATGGCATCAGTTTTATAGGGAAATCATACTACTGAATCACTGATTAAATTATATGCTTTTATGTTGTCAAGAATCTATAAGAAATTGACAGCACTCTGTACTCTTGTGGTACTTATGCACACCAAGTAATCTCATAGTTGATCTGCTCTTATCATTCCTTTTTAATTCATCAAGAAAGCTCGAGCTTGATCGAGCGGCTGTGGTGCGCTACAGCACTACAACACCACAGCAGACGATCCACGTGCAACAATCCGAGCCTACTGCAGGCACTAGTCTCCATTTCCGCGGTTTTCCCCTTCTGTTGAGAGGGGTTTCCCACATAACTCATTGTGTTTCATGGTTTGCTTTTTCGCTTTGTTTTTTCCAACAATATTTGAAATTATGTGGAATTAAAATTCACGTACAAGCGATGAAGAACTTGAAAGGAAAATATATGGAAATCATAACTGGAAAAGAATTAAGTCTCGAGAACAAAAGACCAATCCAGCCTTACAATTGTTAACCCACAGTATGTAGAACAAAAGCATCAACTAACCTTGCCTGCTCCTTTGCATACAGGGCATGCATGATCTAGCTGAACTGCACTTGAAACAGTAGGTTCATTTCTTCGGAAGCCTGATGACTGGTTGGGTCAAATTTTAAACCTTGTTAAACAAGAAAACAGTTCAGGATTATAGCATAAACAGCAGTATAACAGGTAGCTGCATTCTGAGCCGTCATTCGTGGCCGTTCTGCACTTTCCTCAGTCAGATTCTTTAGTACAAAGCCTTCGCCATTACAATCCGAGCATAAACCTGATCCATTGCAGTCTTCACAGGTTTTCAGGGAAACCTGTCTAAATTAAGAAATGTGATCGGGAAGATTCTCATAAGCAAAAGCCCGCATGGCATATGTTGGCGATAAAGAGACCGACGTACTCTATTTCAGGAGCCTTTGCTGTTTTTGTGAGAATGGTTGCTGCCGTACCAACAACCACTGCAGCAACTACAATGGAGGCTGCCGTTTCTGGTATTGCAAAAGAAAACAACCGCTTCCTCCGTCCTTCATATGAATCATATCAGCATATAAGTCAGGTTTAGTTGATTTTTTCCTGAAAAGACCTTCCAGGGCATTGCACTAGAGAGTAGAGACCCATCAACTTTACAAAATGGCCATTGGCTGATATGATAATACGGTAGGAACCTTCAGTTCTATTAATGCTAAATAGTATATAATGCAGAATGTCCTTTGATTTCTGCCGAACTCAGAATAATGCATCATAGATGATGGGCTGACACACGACTAAGGAAGTTGCTAAGCAGATGCCATACTAACAATTTGTTCCATTATGATTTCTCAAGGAAATATTACTTGGAAATTTCGAAGTATGATTTGATACGTCTATGGAAAAACATAAAGGGTATGGCACACTAGGTAGGCGCTCACCCATAAAGAGTATAGTTAATGATCCAACAAGAATCAATACAGATGACAATCTGTAAGAACGTTACCAACATAAAGGAGCTCGTCCAAAAAAATTTATTGCATGCATGGCCAACAACATCGTTCAGAAAAAAAAGTAAAAGGTCTCAGTGTCCCCCTCTAGAGAAACGAAGGGCCAGCAAAAATCACCCAAAAATTCTCAGTGCTTGAAGTATCCACACTCAATCTTTGCCCCATCCAAATATCTTGAGCGAAAAACATGAGAAGAAAAGAGGTTGGACGACTCCCAGCTCCTCCTGGCAGCAAATACATGTAACCTCCACTGCAACAAACTTCGTGCCATGAACAACTTCATCATCACCCTTGAGTTCCTAGGATATGCAAAACAATAGTAGAAACTCCGTGCACTTAATCTTTTCCACGGGCTTCAAGACGTGATGAATTGTCAAACAAGCTCAGTCTTGGTGTTTATATTTACTTCAACTTTACTCTTGTACATAGGTAATGAGATTTGATCATCTTCCGAATTTCTAAGATGTTTTGTTTGTTGGGCTGCAATCTCTAGCAAGAGAAATATCAGTCTACGTATACGTCACAGTAGTGCCTTTGGCACTTTCATAACATGGAAATCCTCGCCCCACAGGTCGAGTGGTCTCGAAGAGAAGAAGATAGACACTCCATCAAGCTCAGCTCCAGTAAGCACAATGATGATATGAATGATAACCATCCCCAAGTTGGAGAACTATCATATGCACCTCCTCCTGCCATACAATGCCCCAACAAGGCGAGAGTCTCACTGCCTAGTCACCGAGCTCGTAATTTCAAATTTACTGAGAAAAATTTTATTCTCCTGTTCCATCTCTTTCATAGGTATGAAGTCTATAAATATGGATAAGTTCGGCTAAAATTTCATGTGATTAAGTAAATAAGATATATAATCCATTATTTCTAGATCGATCCATATGGTTATGGTTCGGCGAAGGATGATCCAATAACGGGATTTTTTTGATATACATGAAGCTTATGTTCCAAATATTGAATAGTTACATATAAACGATTTGTATGGGATAAGGTAATCATGAAACCACGATCGATATACCTTGCAGCTCGTACTATTTGTTGTCCATAATTCATGAATCCAATTGCCATAGGAAAAATATTGTAAATATATATGAAATAAAATAAGTTGGTGTTTTTTCTCTCATTTAAGATAGGTTAGGTTATTGTGAATTTATAAGGGGGCACGGGGGGATCTAGGGGGAGCAGGTGCGCTCCCCCCCCCGAGAGAGTTTTCCCAACAAATTTTTTATAAGCGGTGCCATTTGTATTCAGGTATATGGATCCGTTTGTTTCGTGAATCCATCTCTATGGGAGTAGTATATAAACTCCCCTAAGGTTATAGCTCTATTTATCCTAAGTATTTCTTTTTTGTTCACATAGTAAAAATCGACCATCGCCCAAAGACGTCGCCCAGTTATGGGTGAACCTTGTAAATCCATGTATTTGTGTCTTCCTTGATTGATCTTTGTTGGAGGAAAAATAAGAGATAACCATTCATCAAACCCTAGAGCTCTCTTATATAGGAGAAAAGCTCTATGGGTAATTTACAGAGACAGGACAATTAAGGAACAAAATAACATAATTATTTTATTCTAACACTCCCCCTCAAGCTGGAGCATATATATCTATCATGCTCAGCTTGGAACAACAGAGATGAAAAGGACCCCTAACAAGAGCCTTGGTAAACATGTCTGCAATCTGCTCTCCTGATGATACATAAGAAGTCGAAATAAGCCCTTTTTGAATCAAGTCCCTTGTAAAATGACAATCCACTTCAATGTGCTTTGTCCTCTCGTGGAAGGTTGGATTATTGGCTATAAACAAGGCTGCCTGATTGTCACATTTAAGATGCATAGGAAGAGGTACTTCAATAGTTAAATCAGTCAAAACAGATTTAACCCACATCATCTCAGCACTACCTTGGGCCATTGCCCTATATTCTGACTCTGCACTGGATCAAGCCACGACAGTCTGTTTCTTACTCTTCCAAGCTACTGGTGAGTTGCTGATAAATACAATAAAGTCTGAAGTAGACTTTCTATCATTAGGGCACCCAGCGTAGTCTGCATCAGCACAACCTGTAACGGATATAGAGGTATCTCTTCTAAACAGAAGACCAGCACCTGGAGACGACTTCATATATCTCAAAATCATAAAAACAACATTCATGTGAGCATGTCTGGGTTGCTCCATGAATTGACTTACCCTATTCACCGCAAAGGCTATATCCGGTCGGGTAATAGTGACATACAACAGCTTTCCCACGAGCTCTCTATATCGTCTCTTGTCCACCTCCTCAGAGTCATCATCATAAAGTTTAACATTAGGATCCATAGAAGTAGTAGCTGGTCTACATCCTGCCATTCCTGTCTCAGATAACAGATCAGTAACATACTTCCTTTGTGTCATTACCATGCCTTGCTCATTTCGTGCAAACTCCAATCCCAAAAAGTAACGAAGTGTACCCAGATCCTTCATAACAAACTGCTCACTAAGAAAATCCTTGGCTGCTTGAATGCCCTGCTCATTACTACCAGTGATAACTATACCATCAACATACACTAAGATGATCACAATACCTCGCTAGTCTCTCTTTACAAAGAGAGTATGATCTGCTGTAGATCGGACGAAGCCCTTCTGTTCAATCAACTCTGAGAGCTTCTGAAACCAAGCCCGTGGACTCTGCTTCAGGCCATATATGGCCTTATGAAGACGGCACACCATACTGGACTCCCCCTCAGCAGCAAACCCTGGTGGCTGCTGCATATAGACCTCTTCCTGCAAGTCACCATACAAGAAAGCGTTCTTGACATCTAACTGAAACAGGGGCCAGTCACGGACAACAACAACTGCAATGAGAATCTGTAAGGTAGAATGACGAGCTACTGGAGAAAACGTCTCCTGATAGTCCACCCCATATGTTTGGGTGAACCCACGAGCAACCAACCTGGCTTTGTATCTATCAACTGTACCATCAGCCCGATGCTTAACAGTAAAAACCCATTTGCTTCCGACTATTGACGCACCTGGTGGAGGATGCACAATACTCCACGTACCACGTGACTGCAACACCGCCATCTCCTCTTCCATAGCTAAATGCCACGGACTGCTCTGTAGGGCCTCCTGATAAGACCGTGGGATGTCTACTGCCGATAACCCAACAACAAACTGGCGAAAGTCCGGGGACAAACGCTCCAACGAAGCCTGAGATCAAAATCCATCCCATATTTGGAATTCATCGTCCGCACACGCTTCTGCCGTCTATGAGCAATAGGTATAATGTAGGTCATCGATTGGAGGAGTAAAAGTACCATCAGTACCCTGTACATCCATCTGCGCATGCAAATCACCTGTGCCATCAGTAGAACTCAAATGATCAGTACATACCTCGGGCGTGCTGGATGATGGAGCAGGCACATGAGCAGAGGGCCGACGCTGATAGACCTGAGGATAATAAATAGTAGCTGGTGGTGGCGGTAGTGGTGGTGGAGTAGGCTGTGGTGGTGGTGGAGTAAGTTGTGGTGGTGGAGTAGAGCATGGAACAGATGGAGGAGGAGGAGGAGGCTGATGAATACCCATTCATCACTCTTTATTCTTATATTTTAGCTACAAAAACCTTTGCAAATGCATGTAGATATGTGTAAATAGGGATAATTAGCAAAAGCATGCATTGTGTAAAAACCTATAATTAGCATGTTTTTGTGCAAAAATAAAAGAATAAAGATTAAAAAGAAAAAGAGGGAAATATTTAGAATAAATATTGAGCAACCTAACCCAAGGGAGGGCTCAGTATGGGCCTGACCGCATAAAAGCCAAGTAGAGGGAGATAGGAGCTCATGTGTATATATTTGTGTAAATAAAATAAAATCATATTTTCCTCACCCAAAGATATGCTTGCACATATTTGTACATATTTATTAATATAAAAACAAAACAAAAAGTTAAAAAACCAAAAAAATAAAAAATGCCCTTTCCCCATCTACATAGACCATACTCCTATATTTATTCAACCTTATAAATAAATAAAATTATTTTCTAAAATTTTTGTAAATATTCTATGTTATATATTGTAAATAAATAAAATAAAAAGAATCAAAACAAAAATCAAATAAAAATTACAAAATTCAAAATATAAAAAGACATTGTATATATACTGTATATAGATGTACATAACTATTTATTCTACCTATGTATATAAATAATAAAAATAAAATAAAAAAAACACCCTTTTATTCCTTATTTTATACTATAAATAAATAAAATATAAAATGGGAATAAAATTGTATAAAAATAATAATTAAAAATCAAAAATCAAAAGCCTACATATTGTACATATACCTATATATAGCTATATAGTGTAAATACCTTATTTTTATTTCCAAAAATTAATTAAAAATCACCAAAAAATAGAAAAAAATAAAATAAAAATATTTCATGTTTTGGGTTTTTGCTGATTCGGCCCCTAGATAGGTGTATTTGTCACTTCTTGATTCAGCCACGTGGCCTTCAGCCATTGGCCCTGGGGGATGTTGACCGCCCGGTCAACTGACCCCCCCCAGGACCACTCTTCGCGGATTCGAGCACCGACCCGTCTTCTCCTAATTTCGCCCGCTCGACCCGATTCCCCATCACCCAAACCCCGGCTCCGTTTGACACCTCCCACATCCGACACCCTCGCCGGGCATCAATCCGCGCGCCTCCACGCCCTACCCGCGCTCATCGTTCCCGGACTCCCCAGCATATAAAGCTTCAGCTCCGCCTCCTCATTACTCATCTTTGACTAATCCGCTCCACCCCCAGTGACCTCCAGTGCTCGAGCGTGAGTGACAGCTCGCTCCAGGTGCTGTCGCAGCGAGGAGAGGGGTCGGATACCACTGATCCGGCGAGTCAGCACCGCCGTGCTCCGCCTAGAGCAGGAGCTCGAGCCTCGGGCCGAGACAACCCTTGAGGCCACGACCGGGAGCTTCCCCAGCTCCAGCACAGTCTCCTCGACCACCCAGGTAGTCCCCTAGCCCTTCTATTTAGTCTAATTTCCATTTTGCCCCAAATCGCACCGCCGCCGTGTTTCGCCGATTCCGACCGCCTCACACCTCCATTCGATCATCGGAATCCATCTTCATCTCCGCCTTCCTTCCGCGCACCTTCTCCATACCCCCATCCAACCCAGCTCGCACAGGAGCTGGGGATTCGAACTCCTCCGTCCACCGCTTCGCCGGAGTTCGACCATATCGCCTTACCGGTCACCTCCACGACGCCTAACGGGGTCGAGGCACTTTGCCCTCGACCCGCGAGTTTCCTGGTCTACCTTGCAGGTCATTGCGAGCCCATCTGAGGGCTCGAGTCATCTGGGCCAGGAGCTTCACCTCCGCCGACCTCGCCGGAGCCCTTCAGGGCTCGGCTGGGTCATCGGAGCCTACCAGCAGCTGCGGAGCATCATCGCGGACCTTCTCCGATCTTCAAAGGCAGCAGGGGAGGAGACCAGCGCTCGCACGAGGCCGGCGAAGCTCGCCGGCTGACTGTTCTTCCAGCATCTTCCCCGACCGTTCGATCGTCCTCGACCTCCAGTTCGTATCCAGACCGTTCACTTGAGGAGAGCCAGACACCGTCAGATCTTGGAGAGGCGATCAGGACCGTCCGTTGCACGAGGGGTAGCCACCGAGCACCGCACCCGTTCGATCTCCCACGTGGCGTACCCTCAGCCGTCCGATCGCTGCGAGGACCTCAGCGTTGGCGTGCCACCCGTTTCCAGCCGTCCATCTACACACGTGGCGCGCATCCATCGGGCGACTTAATAAAGGGTAATTTACCCTTAGGCCCTTCCTTATCTTTTATTTCGTTTTAGTCCTGTAAATATTTTAGTCAGTTGTTTAGTTTTAGGGTATTTTGCATGTTGGACCTCGTACTTTAGCTATTTGCATTTATGCCCCTGCCTATTGTGAGCCACGTGCTTCGTCACGTGTTTTATTGGTGTATTTGCAACCTTAGTCCCTGTAGTTCTGGATGGTTCTGAAATGAATGAAATCTTTTTGGTATTTGCATTTATGCCCCTGTGAATGATTTTATTCCGCATGTGCGTTTATTTGTGGGTAAATTGCAACTGAGGTCCTCGGACGTTTGGTACGTGTTACCAATTAGTCCCCGGACCTTATTTTTATTACATATAGGTCCCTGAGTGCCCCAGGCACGCGCCTCGCGCGTGTTTTGCTGGGAATTTTGCACCTGGACCCCCAGAACATAGGGTATTTGCATTTCAGTCCCTGTGCACTGTACCCTCTTGTGATTTTTGAATAAAATATCAAATCACCTCCAAATTCGACGAAAATTTGACACATGGCTCCTGCCATGGTGTAGGATTTTTGTGAATTTTTGAGGACATTTTTTATTTCGTTTGTTATTTTTAAAAATTCAAAAACTATCATTTTAGCTACTGTCTAGTTTTAAAAACTCCAAAAAAAATATAAAAACCCCTCTAAAAATTCTATAAAAATTAGGTACTGTTTAGTTTAGTTTGCTTTATTTTCTAGCCAATTTTGGCTATTTTTCACTGCTTAAAAACCTTAAAAATTTAAAAACACCTAAAAACTCATAAAAATTCTATTAAATAATCTAAAAACCCAAAAACAATAATTTTGGTACTCAAATTTTCCTTGTTTTACCTAGTTTACAGGAAAAATACCTCCAGGCCCTTTTGAGGCCCTTAGATATTTTATCTAGGGTTTTTGGGCCTGGCTGGACAGTACCTTGCATTTTTGTTACTGTTTGATTTTTAGAAATTAAAATAAATATCAGAAAAATCCCAAAAATTCACCAAAAACATAAAAAAATATAAAAAACATAAAAATATTTTTGTTTGAATTTTTGCTTGGTTTTTGTTGCATTAAATAAATTGTTGAAGTGTGCTTATTTGTGTTTCTTTTATTTTCTTCACATATTAAAAATCCAAAAAAATATAAAAACAATTAAAAACCACTAAAAATATTTTGTCTTTTATTTTATTTCATTTTTACTACTTCGTAAGCCTTTGGCCAACCCGTGCTCCTTGAGTTCGACCCTGGGAGCTATACCAGGTTAAACACATAGCAGGACCGCTTGCCTTGTTTTGATCGATTTTATTTGTATTTAGTGGTCTGATATTTTTCTTGATACACATCCGAGTGATTGAGGACGCAACGACCGTCTCAGTTACCTGATTGCCTTAGTCGCTCGGGATTTTGTGGTTATCAGAGGCACATAGATATCGTCTCCTTCCTCTGAGTGAGTGAGTTTGTCACCTGTAGGAGAAAAATACATAATGGACTCAAAGAAGGTGACATCTGCACTGACATAGTACCTTCGTCTAACTGGATCAAAACACCGATATCCCTTCTGGGTTTTGGAATAACCCACAAAAACACATTTGACAGCTCTGGGAGAGAGCTTGTCAAGACCAGGAGAAAAATAATGGACAAACACAACAGACCCAAAACACGTGGTGTTAGGGAGAAAAGATCCTTCTCGGGAAACGTAGTCAAGAACGGAATCTTCTCCCCTCACATTGTCGAAGGCATACGGTTAACAAGATAGCAGGCAGTTAGAACCGCATCCCCCCAATAGGAGTGAGGGGCACGACTCTGAATCAAGAGGGTTCTGGTCATATCCAACAAATGACGATGTTTCCGTTCAGCCACCCCATTCTGTTGGGAGGTATAAGCACAAGACGTCTGATGCACAATCCCATGAGACATAAGAAATTTTGAAAGTTGGGTACTACACAACTCTAGAGCATTGTCAGACCGTATGTACTTCACTTTAGCAGAGAAAATATTTTTTATTTCAATAATAAAAGACTGAATAACATGACCAACATCAGATTTATTTTTAAGAAGAAAGACCCAAGATAGCCTAGAGAAATCATCGACAGCAACAAGATAAAACCTGTGCCCTTGAAGATCAGGGACACGACTGGGACCCCAAATATCAAAGTGAAGTAACTCAAACAGACCATGACGACTTGGACCTAGACAACTCTGAAACGACAACCGGTGATGTTTCCCAAGCTGGCATGCCTCGCATTGAAAAGTAGACCTGGGAGAAATCTGTGGAAGGATATGGACCATCTTTTGCAACGGAAGATGACCAAAGCGGAGATGCCATGTGTAAGGAGAGACAGATCCAGCACAAACAGAAGAGACACCAGCATAAGGAGACTGCACCAGTCTATAGAGACCCCCTTGCTCACAGCCAATTCTAATCACTCTGCCCGTTAGGATGTCCTGAAACACAAGAGCAGATGGGTCAAATATGGCACGACAATGTAAATCTTTAGTGATTTGACTAATCGACAGTAAATTCATTGAAAAATCCGGAGCATGAAGAACATTCTGAAGCCGTATCGCAGGGGTCAATTGTACCTCCCCCTGACCAGTAATGGGAGAGTGTGTCCCATCAGCTATCACCACAGATCGTCCAGTCTGAGTTGCATTAAAAACATCCAATTACTTTTTGTCACCACATAAATGATGAGATGCTCCTGAATCCATGATCCATTCTGATAGATCTGCTCTGTAACAACTAGTGAGAGCATATGCTGTACCTGACGTGGATGCTTATGCCGAACCTGTTATCTCTGAAGGTTCTGATGTACTTGCTTGCCCCTGATCTGGCATGATCTCTCTAAGTCGCGCCATAAACTCCTCGAACCTCTGATCTGGTACATGGGAAGGACCCCCATCCTGCTGAGTCTGCTCCGCCACACGTGCTGTAGTAGGAGGAAACCCATGCTTAGAATAGCATGTTTCCTCAATGTGACCAGGCCTGTGACAGTAAGTGCACGGTTGTCGAGGAGGTCTGTAGACTCCTCCTTTTCCACGACCACCTCTACCTCGAAACTGTGGAGATCCTCCCCTGCCACGAGATGCTGCCATGGCAGAGGACGTCTGAGATCCGCCATGAGATATGGAGAGTCTGCTCAACCTGCGATAGGCCTCTTCCATAGGAGGTATGGTAGCATCTGTAAGAATCTGTGCTCTGGCGGCGTCATATTCCTGATCAAGGGCGGCTAGAAATACCGCTGTCATCACTGAGTCCCTATATGCCTTCAACTGCTCTGGTGTGGCTGTCAATGGGATGTACCCGTGAAGCTTCTCAAACATACCCCTCAGAGAAGTATACAGGGTATGAAGAGGACAGCCGTTCTGTCTCATAGTAAAGATGTCATGCTGGAGCTGCAAGATCTTGGACTCGTTCTTCGCCGGAGAATATGTGGCAACGAGGATATCCCATATAGCCTTCGAAGTGGGTTGACTCAGAATGTCGTTGGCTATCTCCATGGACACGGTACCTGATAACATACACGTGCATATGCATCGTTCGCCTCCCATGAGGCGTTAACCCCAGTCTTCTCAACAGGCTCCTCTTGTGTGAGGATGTGCTTCTTGCCATTGCATTGCATAAGACTCATGAACTGCATGGCCCACAGTTCATAGTTCGTGCCGTCCATTTTCACAACGGGTGTTGTACCTTTAAAGGCACCCAGAGACGGAAGATCTACCTTGTTGTCTGACATGATGACAAAAAAAATTCTGTAACTGGGGTTACACGACTAGACAATAATGTCTATGTGAACATTTATGAGGCCGTTGTGGGCGTAGACTTAAACCACAACGCCCTCCATACTCTGAGAGTTCCTTTGACGAGCGCGAGTACTGTGGACTGGATGGGCTAAAGCCCAATCACGCGCACTGAGGTCGCGCGTGGATGGCTTCAATGCACAGATGTGGCTGCGCGCTGGAGACGTACGCGCACTGGATACGCACGCGCAGGCAGAGGCGTGCGCTGATGGCGCTCGCGGCGGGGACGCGCGGCAAGGGCGCAGGCCGAGGGCACACTTATGCGTGTTGACGAAGCACGCACAGGCAAAGGTGCGCGCTTGTGGCACTCGCTAGCAAGTAGGCGCGCACGAGGAGGCGCGCAGGCGAGGATGCGCGAGCGAGGAAGGGGCTCAGCCGTGCATTGGCGAGGAGGCGCACGTCGAGGAGGGGCTGCCGCGCGTGCGGCGGAAGCAGCGGCGGCGGCGCCAATCGGAGAGAGAATGAGAGGCCGGTGGGTGGGGTAGGGTAGGGTTAGGGTGTCAAGAACTCCGGTCTAGGACCGTCGCTCTGATACCATGTTGGAGGAAAAATAAGAGATAACCATTCATCAAACCCTAGAGCTCTCTTATATAGGAGAAAAGCTCTATGGGTAATTTACAGAGACAGGACAATTAAGGAACAAAATAACATAATTATTTTATTCTAATAATCTTGTTTGTCCGTATTTGCTTCCGTGATTCACAGTAAAGATATCATGGACCCATTGCCTGAAAAATGCTGAAAAAAATGAAAGGGGACAAACCCCCATATTCCGACCAACAAGCTGCCACACTAGC
This sequence comes from Ottelia alismoides, assembly GCA_037367405.1. NCBI lineage: Eukaryota > Viridiplantae > Streptophyta > Magnoliopsida > Alismatales > Hydrocharitaceae > Ottelia > Ottelia alismoides. Next base: position 344,963 of record JAZKJV010008082.1, on the reverse strand, counting down.
CTCTCTATTCTCGACCAACGACAATAAGTAATGGAAACGATAATAAAGTTCATCCTCCTTTTCCCAATCATCCATCCATAACCTAATAGAAATTTTGTTGGTAAGTTTACAACACAACTAAGGAACAGATTTGGGAAGGACAAAACTAATACCCCTTCACAAGCGGAGTAAGCTTACATTCTCAGCCATGCCAAGCTTCGCAGAGAAGTCGACAATACCCCCGCCCCCCAAGTCGCGCCATCATCCACTTCAAAAGTAGAGTTAAGATCAACGGAGAGGCCCATGTATAGATCAGATCTGCAATCAAGTAACTCCTTGTTGAGGGTCGACCTGCTCAACCAAGAGCAAGCATAATCTCAACAGAGGGTGTTACGAAGATCTAAGGGTACCACTTATGAGTTCTTAATCATAGACTCAAAAATCTGGAAAAGAGAGAACTAACTCCGAGGTTGCCAAGTATAAGTGGAACTTCGAAATCCGCCTTTGCCAGCTAATGTGTAACAACTCCGGCAAAGACAATGGACTTGCCGAAAAGATCATCGAGAAAAAAACCCTTCTTCATTGGTCGCATGACTACACCAACCCAACAAAACTCCATGGCTCCCCTTCTTGCGAATAGACCCAAAAAAATCTCTCCATCAAGCCCTCCTACCTCTGGCATACTCCCTTCACTAATGTGTTCATAGATCGTGGTTCGAGATACCGCGATAAATCGGTGTTGACGGGATGGAGGTATCGATATCCATAAGCATACCCTTTTCCAAGATATTGACCAATATCTCGATAATATATTAACATATTGAGCCATACCGTTCAAAATTGATGGGTTTCAATAAAAACTTTCTTGGATATCAACCAATATCATCGATATTTCACCAGAATCTATGTGTATCAATGATATTACCCATGCGAGCTTGATTTCATTACTTGTTTATCTACTTCCAACGAGGCCCTCGTATGGTAGGGTATGGTGCGATGGAGGGAGGGATGCATATCACTTAAATTATCTCCTTTCATTCAAAATTATTATTATTATTATGAATTATGTTCTTTAAAAATTATATGTTTAATGCTCATTTTCTTGCTTGTTTAGTTTCCAATATAGCTTAACATTTTGTTTATGCAAAATATGTGATGTAATATAAACATAATATGTATATGTCCTTTATGTCTCTAAGTTGTTATTGTTTGAATTTCATCATTTCCTTTCTAATACCTCGCAGTAGTCAGCAATTAACAGTCAACATTGACAACCATCAATATGTGTGATACAATGTGTATTGGTATGTTAATACACCTCATTCTTGTATATATGTATGTATTTGTATGCTAGTTATTTTGTTAAGAATTAATGTGATCTTAATTTGCTAAAAAAATTGTTTTTGCGTCATTTTTGATATTTCCACCGATATCGTCGATATATCCCGATAAATGATGAAATACCATTTTCCGAGTGGACCGATACGATATCGATATCGATATCTCAAACCTTGGCATGTACGTAGAACATCGGTATGGTCGACCGAGAGCACCTAGTTCAGCAAAATGAGTTGTCTTCTACTCCGTGGGCATTTTACCTTCCATATAGTCTAATTTCTCTCAACCTTCTCTAACAAAGGACCATGGTCATTCTGAGTAAGCTTGCCACTAGTCAGGGGAAACTCTTGGTATACGAAAAAGAAGCGCCCATGGAGATGACCCCAAAACACAACCACACTCTAGTACCTCTTCGTCATATTAGATGAAAACTAGTCCATGTTGAAGTGTTGAGTAACTATTCGATCTCAGGGTGAACACACCCCCACCCCATTATTATATAGTGATTATAGAGTAAGGGTGGAGATTAACAGGGAAAGAGACATTCCTCCTAGGACGAGGGGCATGTCCAATCCCCGGCTCTCCTGCCCTTTCTACCCTACTTATAGGGCAATCAACCCATTATGTTGTCTCTCTGAAAGCTTGCTACCCAATTTATAGCACAATTTTCACACCTTACTTCGCCTTCCAGCCATGAAATCTCAACAGTGCCCTCCCAAAACCAAACCAACCTCGTGTCCTACCATTTCAACCCCTCGGCCCTCGACCTTCAAAGTCTTAATTGTGTTTCTTCTTGTGGATTGAAAGGAATTGAACATCTTATTACTAAGTCGCATGCCTCTATATGTGTACAAAGATTAAAGCCAAAATGGTGCATAACAAAAGAGGTAATTACTAAAGTAGAAACAATATAATCATAGTCTCAATCACATCAATCATATCCTTTAGACTCTCAATCATATCCTGTAATGCTCCCCCTCAAGGTGGAGCATATATGCCAATCATGCTCAGCTTGCTGCAACAACATTCAAACCGGGGTTGTCGTAGAGGTTTGGTAATAACACTGGTAGTATGATCATCTGAAGTAACTGATAAAGTTTGAAATAGCCCTCACTTAAATTCTGAGTAAGATCTCAAGCCAAGTAATAATCAATCTCAACATACTTTAACCTCATGAAACATGGGATTGTTTGCAATATACATGGACACATAGTTGTCTCATTTAAGATCCACCACACCAAGATCAATAATATGTAGGTCAGTCAGAAATACCATAATCTATGCCAATTCAACAGCAACGTGGGGCATTGCCCTATATTCACTCTCAACAATACAACTTGTTTTTTACTTGTCTACGTAACCAAATTACCTCCTAGATAAGTATCGAAACCGACAGTTGACTTTCTGTCGACTAAGTGTCCTCCATAATAAGCTTCAGAATATGCCACAAGGTCCACAAAGACACCTTTGGCAAATAAAAGTTCTCTTCCATTGGGCAGACTTAATGTGCCTAAGTATCATCATAGCGCGTCAAAATGAGCCTGAGTAGAATAGTTCATGAACTGACTCGATTTTCCAACATCAAGAGAGATATCTGTTATGGTAATGGTCAAATATAACAACTTGTCAACCAAATGCCTATAGGTGGCGGTGTCATCAACCTCAATTTTCTCGTAGAGCATGCTTTGGAGTCCATAAGAATCAATGCTGAATTGGATCTTGATATCCCAACTTCTTGCAACAATTTTCTAGCATACTTCTTCTGATATATAACAACACCCGGCTTGTTCCGGGCAAACTCTATCCCAAGAAATTATCTCAATTGCCTAAGGTCCTTGATGATGAATCTCTCTACTGGCAATCTCTTTACATTACCAATGTCCTCTGAATCATGCCATGTAAGAACAATATCATCAACATAGACAAGTATGGCAACAATATATTTCCTCATTTTTTTCACAAACAAGAAATGGTGAGGATGATCTAGAGAACCCCAAGCTCTTGAGGACCTCTGATAGATTTCGGAGACAAGAATGAAGCTTGACTACCATAGATGTCCTTAAGCAACTACACCTTCTGAAACTCCTGTAAACCTCAAAGCCATGAGGTTGTTGCATGTAAACAACCTCTTGCAAATCAAAAAGGCATTCTCCTATCAAGATGATGAAAAGGTTAATCTTATGTATTGCCATAGTCGTAAGGATCCTCGCAGTAGATAGGTGAGCCACAAGAGAAAAAAGTGTCAAAGAAATTAACCCATATATCTTTGTAAAGCCTTTGACAATCAACCTAGCTTTCTATCGTACCACAAATCCATCATGATTATATTTTACTGTAAATATCCATACGGAACCTACTACTCGGCACCCTTTGTATGGATATACAAGTTGTTTCATACCACGAGAGATAAGAGCACTCATTTCATCCTCCATGGTCTGACGTCACCTGGAATCATGAAGTGCCTCAATATGTGTTAAGGGAAGAAGTGTAGTTGCCAGTGCTCGAGCAAACTGTTTGTATAACTATCCTAGACCAAAGAAAACAACGGAGGCTGAGGCCGAGTACCAGGCATATGGTCGGCATTACCTTTGAGGATTCCTAATAGCAATAGGAATATCAAGATATGAAAGCGGCTCGTTGCTGGGAGGAGTAGAGATATCTGTATCTCTAACGGGAAAGATGTCTGTGATTGGTACGGTATCACCTTCTGTCTTTGCAACAATATGACTATTAGTCTCTAGCTCAATGTCAGAAGCACTCACCTTAATGCTAGACGTTGGAGCAACCTTAGAAGGGGAAGTATGATGACGAGGGAAAGAAATCAAAATTTCTATAGTAAAAGGCAGGGACAATGGGGAAGATACCTAGGCATTGGAAGTCAAGACAAAAGAGACAAAAGTATAGTGCTTTGGTGACCGTGAATCATAACAACAATGTCCCTTTTAGTTCCTAGCAGACTCCAAGAAAACACACTTAGCTGCGGAGCCACAAGTTTATCCCTCACATGACCAAGAAGATGAATGAAAGCAACACAATCAAGAACTCTGTGACAGACAAGAAACGTCCCTTTCCCTGGATACAATATCTTTATGGGAATTTTCTCCTCAATAGGACCGGAGGGTTTACTATTGATAAAGAAGGCATCAATCAAAACCATATCTCTCCAATACATATTAGGAACATTATAGTGAACAATGTACGAGTAACATCAACAATGTTAATATGCTTTGAAAATCTCGACCATATGTTCTGCTTGACCTGTCACCCAGTTGGAGAACCATCGTATGCACCCCCTCCCACCATACCCTATATGGGTGAACCTTGTAAATTCGTGTGTTTGCGTCTTGCTTGCTTGATCGTGTTTGTGTGTGATTGGTTCTGTTATTCGCAACAAACAATGTTGCAGTGCTTGCGCTCCACCATCCTATTCTGCTGAAGAAGTTAGAGGGAAAAAAATCATGGTTTAACATCCTCCTCCATTAGCCATACCTATCAAGATCTATGTCTCCAATATACCTCCTTCAAATCCTTGTGCCTTACCACCTCAAGATATTCCCTCCGAGGTGACAATGACCCGATCTCTTACGACATCCAACATGTTGATATGACTTGAATCCTAACCACTTGTTGGGCTGCTGATGTGGCTGATTTGTGTCATGTCTTCTGATTGGCTGAGAGCTGTTGGGTCAGGATTGCTGACGTTTCTGATCTGTGTCATACCTTCTGATTGGCTGAGAGCTGTTGGGTCAGGATTGCAGATATGTCTGATCTATGTCCTGCTTTCTGATTGGTTGAGAGCTGTTGGGTCAGGATTGCTGACATGTCTGATCCGTATCTTGCCTTCTGTCTGAGAGCTGTTGGGATGGATTGCTGAATACAAATGACATTCTTTTATTGTAGTATAAAAGAGGCCTTAGGACCACCAGATACTGAAATCCTCATTCTGAGCATGTTTCTCATCCCATATCCGTACCGTCTCAGTATCCTCTTTATTATATTTCTCTCCATATAGTGAAATCGATCGCCACCGCCCAAGGACGTAGCCCATTTACGGGTGAACCTTGTAAATTCGTGTGTTTGCATCTTGCTTGTTTGACCGTGTTTTTGCTTTTTTGCTTCCATGATTCGCAACACAACACATTGACATCCCACAATGTTTCCAACCTCTTCCGTTCCCTTTGTTCCTTTAGCATCTTCCTAAACTTAATGAAGCTAAATTCTAAAGATCTAAGCCTTGCTTCTAACACCCTTGTGGTCTTGTTCTCCATGTTCACCCCTCTCCACTGTTCACCATATCTCTGAAGCTTGGTTCGAGCAACTAAGAACGTTCAAACTTGAAAGCCCTCTGTCTCACGGTAACAGAAGCCATAGGGGTTGCCTATTATTCCTTCTTGTTAGGATTAGAGTCATATTAGGATTGGAAATCCTAATGGGATTTGACTCCTAATCCTAATAGTAATTGAGTTGCAAGGTTGCAAAAATCGGTAGTCGGTACTCGGTCGGTTGGGTCACTGACTAAGGATTAATCGGCAGTCAGACGACTAATCGGATTTAGTCGGACTTTAATCGGTTTTGAATTTTTTAATTATTTTAAATATATAAATCATTTTTGTATGTGCATTGTTACATGGATTTGTACATTTTTTATATTATCATAATGAAACAAAAGAAGAAAATAAATTTGAATAAAACATTAAGCATATTAGAATAAGTTTACTTTAAAAAATAAAAAATAAATGGTATCTCCAAGCAAAAATCGATCGACTAGTTGGCCTTAGTTGGAATTAGTCAGTACTCGGTCGGCCACCCCACCGACTAGACTAGTCGGACCTACTAGTCGGGCCAGTCGGGGGATTTTTACAACAATGTTGAGTTGTATTCTATTTATACTCCTATTGGGAATTGTACCATTGGGTTGTATTTGGGATATATAAAGAGGGAGGTGGAGGCATTGTCTCACCACCACAACAACAACGATGTAGCTCCTAGAGAAAGGGGCGAGAGAGAGAAAGAAGAGAGGAAGAGAGCGAGGGAACGGTGAGAGTTGTGGTGATGAATACCCATTCATCACTCTTTACTCTTATATTTTAGCTACAAAAACCTATGCAAATGCATGTAGATATGTGTAAATAGGAAAAGTTAGCAAAAGCATGCATGTTTGTAAATATAGATAATTAGCATGTTTTTGTGCAAAAATAAAAGAATAAAGATGAAAAAGAAAAAGAGGGAAATATTTAGAATAAATATTGAGCAACCTAACCCAAGGGAGGGCTCAGCATGGGCCTGACCGCATAAAAGCCAAGTAGAGGGAGATAGGGGCTCTAGTGTAAATATTTGTAAATAAATAAATTATTTATATTTTCCTCATCCAAAAATATGTTTGTATATATTTTGTATATATTTAAAGCTATTAAAAACAAAACAAAAAGTCTAAAAATCAAAAAGACTAAAAATTACCTTTCACCATGTACATAGACCACCTTCCTTATTTCTTTCACCTTGTAAATAAACTTATTTATTTTCTAAACTTTTTGTAAATATCCTATGCTATATATTGTAAATAAAATAAATAAAAAGAAACAAAACAAAAATCAAATAAAAATTACAAAAAATTAAAAATACAAAAATATGTGTACATATACCATGTATATAGTTGTATATAACTAATTATTTCACCTATGTATATAAATAATAAAAATAAAATAAAAATAGCCTTTTATTCCTCATTTTATCCTATAAATAAATAAAATATAAAATAGGAATAAAAATGTATAAAAATAACTAATTAAAAATCAAAATTAAAAATCATATATTGTATATATACCTATGTATATCTATCTATTGTATATACCTTATTTTTATTTTCAAAAATTAATTAAAAATCACAAAAAAATAGAAAAAAATAAAAAAAATATTTTGTGTTTTAAGTTTTTGAAAATTCGGCCATTTAAAGGCCCAAAAAAATCAAATAAAAACTCAATAATTGGCGACTCCTGATTGGTCCACGGGGGATGTTGACCCCCGGTCAACTCCCCCCGCGGACCTTCCCCTTTCGCGGATCGGGCTGTCGACCCGATTTCCTTGATTTTTCCCAGCTCGATCCGCCTGCCAATCGCGTAAACCCCGGGTCCTAATCCTTCTGCGTACATCCGAGATCCTCGCCCGGAGGTTTGCATGGGGATCCGCGCTCCGAGCTTCACGCCCGACTCTGATCTAGCCGGACCCCTAGCACTATATAGCCTGAGCTCAGCCGCCTCCTCTCGCCATCTTTGGCTCCCTACCTTCACTCCCGTGACCTCCATCGTAACCACCGAGGTGACAGCTCGCGTTGGCCCTTGTTGCAGCGAGGAGGAGGTGGCCGGTCACTGATCCGGCAGCTTCACGCCGCCGTGCTCCGCCACTCGACCGGAGCTCGAGCCTCAGGCAGTGACGACCTTCGAGGCGACGACCCAGAGCTAGCTAAGCTCCAGCATAGTCTCCCGCATCACCCAGGTATCCATTTAGCTCGCCCATTTAGTGTAATTTTTCATTTCCCCCAAATCGCATCTCCGCCGTGTTCCTCTGATTCCGGCCACATCGAGTACCATTTCGATCATCGGGACACACCATCATCTTCGCCATCCACCCACGCACGTTCTTCGCCCAGTCATTCAACCCAGCTCGCCCCGGAGCTGGGAGTCGAGCTCCCCCATCCTCCGCTCGTCGGAGCTCATTCGCCCCGACGCCCCGTTCACCCTCACGCCGCTTCCTTGGGTCGAGGCACTTTGCCCTCGACCCGCGAAGCTTCTGGTTTGCGTTGCAGGTACCAAGGAGGCCATCTGAGGCCTCCCAACTTCAGTCCAGGAGCTCGTTCGCCGCTGACCTCGCCGGAGCCCCTCCAGGGCTCGGCTGGGCCATCGGAGGCTACCACCAGCCGCGGGGCATCACCGCGGATCTTCTCCGATCATCAGGAGTAGCTGAGGAGGTCTACAGCTCACGCACGAGGCCGGCGAAGCTCGCCGGCTGAGTGTTCTTCCACCATCCTCCAGCACCGTCCGATCAGCCTCCGCTCCCAGTTTTAATCTTGATCGTCCGTTCTTCGAGGAGCAGCAGCCGTTGATTGATTCGAGGCGTCATCCGGACCGTCAGAGCAGAGGAGAGAAGGCACAGCACCTGAACCGTTAGATCTCCCACGTGTCTCCCTCTGGACCGTCGATAGCCCACGTGCTGCAGAAGAGAAGAGGCGCCAGGCACCTGAGCCGTCCGATTCGCCACGCGTCCGCCATCGAGCCGTCGACTTAATAAAGGGGTAAATTACTTAGGCCCCCTCTTAGCTTTTTGTTTTACGTGTCAGTCCTGTAAATATTTTAGTCCTTTTATTTACGTAGGGTAAATTGCAACTGGGACCTCGTGCTTGTTTAGTTTCGCTTTTATGCCCCTGTGTATGTGACCTCACGTGCTTCGCCACGTGCCTTGTTTGGGCTATTTGCGTCTTTTATCCTGTAGTTCTGTTGGGTTATTGAATGAAGAAATACTTTTTGGTAATTGCATTTATGCCCCTGTGAGCATTTTATTCACGCATGTGCGGATTTTAGTGGGATTTTTGCATCCAAGCCCCTGGACTTTTGGTACGAGTTACCAAAAGGTCCAGGAACTTGGTTTTTATTACCAAAAGTCCCCTGAGTGCCCCAGGCACGCGCCACGCGCGTGTTTAGCTGGGATTTTTGCACCTTGGCCCCCAGACTTGCGGGTATTTGCACTTACGTCCCTGTGCACAGTACCCCATCTTTGATTTTTGAATAAATATCAAACCACCTCCAAATTCGATGAAAATTTGACACATGGCTCCTGCCATGTTGTTGGATTTTTGAGAATTTTTGAGGACATTTTTGGTTTCATTTAGTATTTTTTAAAAATTCAAAAACATCCTTTTTAGCTACTGTCTAGGTTTAAAAATACCAAAAAAATATAAAAACACCTTCAAAAATTCCAAAAAAAATTAGTTACTGTTTCTTGTGTGTTGCTTGATTTTCTAGCCAATTTTGGCTATCTTTCATTGCTTAAAAACCCTAAAAATCTAAAAACCCCTAAAAACTCATAAAAATTATAATAAATAATCTAAAAATCCAAAAACAATAATTTAGGTGCCCAAATTTTCCTTATTCTTTCTAGATTACAGGAAAATTATCTCCAGGGCTTGTTGAGATCCATAAATATTTTATTTTTGGGTTTCAAGCCTTGCTGGACAGTACCTCGGCCTTTAAGCACTGTTTGATTTTTATAAAATAAAATATACATTAGAAAAATACCAAAAATTCACCAAAAACACTTAAAAATCTAAAAAACATAAAAACAATTTTTCTTTAATTTTTGCTTAATTTTTGGTGTGTTAAATAAATTTCTTAAGTTGGCTTGATTTTACTTTCTTTTATTTTCTTTATAATTCAAAAATCCAAAAAAATATAAAAATTATTAAAAACCATTAAAAATCCTTGTTTTTCCTTTTATTTTCTTTTTACTACTTCGTAGGCCCTAGGCCAACCCGTGCTCCTTGTGTTCGACCCTGGGAGCTATACCAGGTTAATCTTATAGCTAGACCGCTCGCTTTCGTGCTTGATTATTTTTATCTGTTTGAGTGGTTGATTTTTCTTGATACACCTATCCTCTGAGATCCGGGTCGCAACGACCCTTGTTTCAGTACCTTCACCTGGGTCTTGAGGTTCTTTTTGGGTGCTCATCAGAATGGCGCCGTTGCCGGGGAGCACGGCTTAGTAGTATTTTTGTTTTTATTTTCGTTTTTATTTTCGCGGCTTTTCGCGGCTCTTCGGAGCTCGCGGCTTTTTCGCGGCTTTTGTATTTAGTTTCTTTTTGTTTTATTTTTGTTTTATTTTGATTTTCTTTTATTTTTATTTTTGTTTTCTATTGAGAGTTTATTTTATTTCCATTTTTGCACATATACCCTTGCTTTTATTTTCATTCATTATTTGATTATTGTTTATTGGTCTGATCACTCTTCTGTCTTTCTTGCGAGGGCCCGAGGACCGCGGAGGCGACTTTCGAGGAGCCGGTGCAGCCGCGGAGTTCGGAGGCGGCTTCTTTCTCTACGAAGCCGCAGGAGAGAGCGAGAGAGAGAGTGAGTGGGCGAGGCATTAGGATAGTTTTATTCATTCATTATTAATTGTAATAATACAGGCCTTTCTGTTTGGACACTTAGACCGTAGCGGGTCTGTTTCGCCGAGCACCGGCGTGCTCGGGGGACCCATTAGGACCTGCGGCTTTTATCGCGGCTTTTATCGCGGATTTCTTTTTCCTTTCTTACTGTCATTTTCCGGATTTTTCGCGGTTTTTGCTCGAGCCCCTAGACTTAGGACTTTCTGGTGACTGTGACGTAACTGAGTAGGATCCACACACCTAAGGCTTATCTGTTCCTATAGACCGTATTGGACCTACTTAAAATCAATAATAAAAATAACCGACTCGCTAGCCTCCGCAGCCTACGTGCCGTAGCTCGTCCTGTAAAGCGCTTACTCCTACCCCCGATTTGTCGGGCAGGGGAGGGACGAGCCAAGACCGGACCCTTTGGCTTGGAGGTCGGTGACCGGTTAGACGGTTCTTCGCTAGAAGTTGCTCGTCTAGGACTCGGCTTTCACCGTTGCATCATATAGCTTAGTTTACATTTCTGTCTTTATTTTATGCGCGGATCATTTTGCATGTAGAGAGCTGGAGACAGGTACGCATTTCTGACTTTGCATGCATCATTGATTTTTCGTGCATCGGCTTTTTCGACTTCTCCCCCCGATTTTGGACTTAATAACCAGGAGAACCAAAAAATTCGTTAGGCGATTTTGTTTGATTTAAAAAATACCTAAAAAAGTGTAACCATAAAATTGGGACTGCTAAGACTATTGACCTTAAAACTCGCTCACCCTAAAAATTCTGTCTTGGGGAGAGCAACCCCCTCATTGCTTGGTTTGTATGCGCGAGAGAGTGACCCCGCACACTAGGTAGAGCCCCCCGTTGCTAAACTCGACTGACTACCGACTCTTCCGTGCGGGTCAGTCGGTTGGGGTTAGCAGTGGATATCCCAACAGGTCACGTAAGCGCTCTGATATTTGTGTGTTCACCAAAATAAAATCGACAAGATAATTTGACCGAACTTTCACGGTCTTCAGCTCCCGTTGCGTTGGTGAACCGGGGGTTTGTTTTCAGATCATAGTTTTTCCAGATCTCATCCGCCCTACTCGCCAGATCGAGATGATGGGTAGACGATCTCTTAGGCAGCCTCTGGCTGCACCGCTTTCGGGCGCGTCTACCTCATCATCTAGGTTGGCTCGCGAGAGCTCAGACCAGCTCTCCGAGCCCGAGTACGACTCCACCCTGTTCCCCCTCGATCCCCTTTCTGACCTTCCCGAGAGACATGAGCCCGAGGAGAGACTGATTCATTTGACGGCACCTGAGTTGGGCTCATTTGGTTTTGCAGACGTCGAGATGGCAGGCGCAGGCAGTTCTGATGATCACTCCCGCAGACCAGAGCATATAGTACTAGACCAGGGAGCGATCAACTCCACCCTGATCGCATCGCTTGATACAGTTCAGCAGCAGCTCCGCGATCAGGGAGCTTTCATGATGGAGATGAGGCGTGAGTTGGAGAGGCTCAGACTAGAGAGAGACCAGCAGAGCGAGCCCGAGGAGATCCCGGATGCAGATGCACAGGCACGAGCCGCAGCAGCAGCAGCAGCGGCAGCAGCCGCAGGAGGAGCAGGACCACCTAGACCGATGCGGGAGTTGCACAACCCCGGATCTACTTTGATGCACCATTGGGTGGTGGTTCCAGCCATCGTGGGGGACTTCAAGTTCCCCCCGAACACATTGCAGATGCTTCCTCGATTCCATGGACTTGCTACAGAGGAGCCCCACCTCCACCTCCAGGAGTTTCTGATGATATGCAGCACTGTCCACGACAGACATGTGGACCAGGACACGATCAGGATGATTGCTTTCCCCATCTCACTAGCAGACAGAGCAGCCACGTGGCTGAAGCATTTGGGGAGATTCGTCTATACCTGGGAGCAGCTCCGCACCGAGTACTTGAACAAGTACTATCCACTCGGGCGGACGAACGCAGCGAGGGCCCTGATCAGCAACTTCTCCATGTTCCCCAATGAGCAGTTTCACGAGGCTTGGGAGAGGTTCAGAGAGCTCCTGGACAGATGCCCGCACCATGATATCACGAAGCCGAACCTAGTTCAGAGCTTCTTCAGCGGACTGTCACCAGAGCTACAGGGCCTGGTGAATGCTTCTTGTGGCGGGTCCTACTTCGCCAAGGACCACGACCAGGTCTGGGCTATTTTTGAGGAGATGGCAGAGAACTACATGGTCATGTCCCAGACCCGGCTCTATACTCAGAAGACCCAGCCACATCAGCCAGGACCCGTGCAGTACCAGAGGATAGCACGGGTAGATGCAGGTCCTTCCAGTTCGTCCGCAGCCACAGCAGCAGCACAGTTAGAGTCGTCAGCTGCGGACATGGGCATCATCAGCGAGAAGTTGGACCGCATGGAGCTGATAGAGAAGAAGCAGTGCCAGAGCATAGCACAGATGGATCAGATGGCACAGGTCTTGAGCGACCTGAAGACACAGCTCATGTGTCTCCAGGAGACACAGACGGCTTCTCAGCCCCGTCTTCAGTCGCGAGGCGACGCCGGCAGCAGCAGCAGCTCGTCCCAGCGCTCCAGCACCCCAGTGCAGCCTAGATAGGTTCACCTTGTACAGGCGGAGCCGTACCAGCAGCCGCAGCCCACCTACCAGTCTCCACCATCTCCAGAGATGCAGATGGTGGTCTACCAGCCGGACCAGCCCTTGGCAGTACTCCCGCCAGCCCCCTTGGATGCCGAGCCGTTGATGGATGTCAACGGGATCTGGTACGACCGTCCCCAGCCTGGGATCCGACGAGACCATCCCGGATTTAGGTGGGGGAGTGGTGGTGCCCAGGCCCAGCAGCAGCCGTCAGGACAGGGAGGGCAGTACTCCCAGCCGAGAGACCATCACCAGCCGCAGCAGCAGCCCCCAGTCTACCAGCAGCAGTCAGCCTACGGTCCTCGTCCCTATCAGCAGCAGGGACAGCCTTGGAGACGTGAGCAGCAGGCTCACCAGGGATACCAGCACCAGCAGCACCCTCCCTCCTACCCCTCTTACCCTTACCAGCAGCCACAGCCTCATCCACAGAGAGGCCACCCGTCGGGCTCCCACGAGAGCCCCGCTTTGGATGATATCGCCCGCCTCCTCACGGACCAGCAGGCCACATTCAGACGGGAGATGGACGAGTTCCGCCAGGAGATGCGGGACCTGGTGAGAGGGAAGGCCGCCATACCAGCCCAGATAGAGCCCAATCCGAACAGCCTCAAGAGGAAGTCTGAGCAGGTAGTACCTACTGAGTCAGCCACTCCTAGTGACCCATTTGATGATACATCTTCGGATTTATTTGATGCTGATTTTGTCACACTTAGGAGCGGTAGGACCCCAGCAGGCGGCGACGCCTCATCTGAGCACCATCCCGAGGCGCCACAGGAGGAGGAGGAGAGCGGTACTGAGGCCGCTCCGGATGATGACGGTGGTACTGAGGCCACCAAGGATGCTGATCCCACCGGCGGTACTGAGGCCACCACTTCACCAGAACTAGGAGGTGGTACTGATGCCACCCATGCAGCCGAGCCAGCCCGCGGTACTGATGCCGCGCGACGTCTTCCTTCAGCAGCAGCAGAGCAGCCAGCCCGTGGTGGTACTGAGGCCACCGGTGTTTGTAGAGAGAGATCTGATGTTTTTCCTCGTGTCCATGTATCTCAGAATTCTGCTATGAATAAAGGAAAAGGTTTACTTTCTTCTGGTCCCACTGTGGTGCATGATGTATGTGTGGATCCGGTCCTTGAACCGCTTAGACCTTTTCCTAGTCCTTCATCTGAGAAGGACCCAGTGATCCCCTTCCCTAGAGCCCTTCAGATGGGGAAGGGGAAGAAAAATGATCCAAAAAAGAGAGAGCTTGAGGAGTTCAGCCAGAGCATGATAGATCGATTTCACATTCAGCTGACCCTCCAGGAGGCTTTGCAGCACATCCCCCTTCTCCAGAGATCTTTGAGAGAGAGGACTACAGTGAGGAGGAGGAGGAGGAACCACACTTCAGAGATCCATGTGCTGACCAAAGCCACGTGCTTTACGATCCAGAACCGACTGCCAGCCAAGAGGCCAGATTCAGGGGCCCCGTATGTCAGATGCCAGATTAGCGAGCAGTGGTTCGACCGGACTCTTCTAGATAGCGGATCGTCGATCAACCTTCTTCCGGCAGCCCTTCTCGACCGCTTCGAGTTGGGCACTCTTCGACAGAGCAGGTCAGTCCTTCAGTTCGTTGATCGATCTGTCAAGAGGCCGAAGGGGTTATTACGAGACGTTATCGTCACGATTCAGGGTCTGCAATTCCCCGTGGACTTCGTAGTGCTGGACATGGAGATCCCTGAGTCAGTGACCGATACCCCCATCATCCTTGGTCGTCCGTTCTTGGCCACAGCCAAGGCGGTGACTGATCATGATAGTGGGAAGGTGTACTTTCGTGTCCAGGGCGAGAGTATACAAATAGAGACGGTCGAGGACTATAGAGCCAGATTCAGATCCCGCTCAGATGCGAGTACCGATTCAGAGCAGGTGACAGACGCAGAGCCAGACATCCACCAGGACTGTGATTTTGTGATCACAGATGATGAGGCAGCTTGGGCAGACCTTGAGACACAGACCACCCTCTCACTTTCAGACACATCTGATGCAGAGATGACAGCAGAGGAGAGTCTGGAGAGCACAGACCTGGTTCAGGATACCATTGCGGCAGCAGAGCCGGTCCTCGATCGCAGCATGATGATTGATGAATGTGGTGCTGATGCCACCTTGTTTCCCGGTGGTACTGATGCCACCGTTTCTGATACAGATCCCTCGGATTCAGAGTCTGATTGGGCAGATTGCTATGATCAGATGCCAGACTTGAGTCCAGCTGAGCCTATAGATGAGGAGGAGGTAGATGCAGAGCAGAGCAGAGACAGTGCAGTTGAGCCGCCTTCTCCCGATCCAGTTTGTGAGAGTACACTTTCACTTTCCCAGGCAGATTTGGCAGATCTTGCAGCGTTCACTCAGTTTCTTCCACAGCCAGATTTGCCAGCACCCAGCATTCCAGAGCTGAAGCCGCTCCCTACTTCGCTGAAGTATAGATTCCTTGCGGGCGATCCAGAGATGTACCCAGTCATCATCTCCGCCGAGTTGACTGGAGAGCAGGAATCCCGTTTGATGGGGGTTCTTGAAAAGAACCGCAAGGCGATCGGATGGAGCGTAGCAGATCTCCATGGGATTAGTCCATCAGTGTGCTCCCACCACATCTATCTCGAGGATGGGGCGAAGCCGTCGCGTGAGTTCCAGCGGCGTCTGAACCCCAACCTGAGAGAGGTTGTCATGAAGGAAATATCGAAGTGGTGGGGTGCAGGTTTTATTTATCCCATTTCCGACTCCAAGTGGGTCAGCCCCTTGCATGTGGTGCCCAAGAAGACGGGCATCACGACTGTGATCAGTGAGTCGGGAGAGGAGATTGCTACACGAGTACCCACCTCTTGGAGGGTTTGTGTTGACTACAGGAGACTCAACCAAGCCACCAAGAAGGACCATTTCCCCCTGCCTTTTATTGACCAGATCATTGAGAGACTGGCAGGGAAGAGCCATTATTGCTTCCTGGATGGGTACTCGGGCTACAACCAAGTGGCCATCGCTCCTGAGGATCAGGAGAAGACCACCTTTACCTGTCCCTTCGGCACATACGCTTTTCGACGCATGCCATTTGGGCTATGCAATGCCCCTGCGACTTTTCAGAGGTGCATGCTGTCGATCTTCTCGGACATGGTAGGGGAGTGCCTAGAGGTCTTCATGGATGATTTCTCGATCTACGGCGACGGATTTGATTCTTGTCTTGACTGCCTAGATCGAGTACTTCAGAGATGTATTGAGTATCACTTGGTGCTATCTTGGGAGAAGAGTCACTTCATGGTGACTCAAGGGACGGTGCTTGGGCACATCATCTCCAACAGGGGCATGGAGGTTGATCCGGCCAAGGTGGATGTCATTAGGAAACTCACACCGCCGTCCAACCTGAGGCAGTTACGGTCATTTCTGGGGCACGTTGGATTTTATAGGAGATTTATTCATGATTTCAGCAGGATTTCCCGGCCGTTGACTGACCTCTTGACGAAAGACACCGAGTTCCTTGTCGATGACAAGTGTCTTTCGTCGTTTGCTACTCTCCAGCAGTGCGTGATTGAGGCTCCTGTCCTCCAGCCGCCTGATTGGTCTCTCCCATTCGAGATCATGACGGACGCCTCCGATTTTGCCGTAGGGGCAGTGTTGGGACAGAGGAGGGATGGAGTACCATTTGCTATACACTATGCTAGCCGCACATTGGATTCCGCCCAGCGGAATTATACAGTCACAGAAAAGGAGATGCTAGCCGTAGTGTTTGCCCTGGATAAGTTTAGATCATATATCATTGGATCTAGAGTGACTTTGTTTACAGATCACACCGCCATCAGGTACCTCATGGCAAAGAAGGATGCCAAGGCCAGACTGACTAGATGGATCCTTCTACTCCAGGAGTTCGACATTGAGATTAAGGATAAGCCTGGAGTCAAGAATGTGGTGGCGGATCACCTCTCCCGATTAGAGCAGCCTGAGGAGACTGAGCAGAATGATCCTATCAGAGATACCTTCCCAGATGAGGCGATCCTTGCTATCGCCTCACTCCCATGGTATGCCGATATTGTGAACTTTCTCGTTGCTGGGAAAGTCTCACAAGATTGGCCCAGGCAGAGGCTTGAGACCTTCCTAGCGAAGGCCAAGTCCTACCATTGGGAGGATCCCATCCTTTACCACGAAGGAGGGGATAGCGTCTGGCGTCGGTGTATTCCTCAGGAGGAACACCATAGCGTCCTCACTTACTGCCACAAGCTTGAGGCAGGAGGACATCATTCTGGGAGGAGAACGGCACAGAAAGTGCTCCAATCCGGTTTGTGGTGGCCTACCCTCTTCAAGGACTCAGATGAGTTCGTGAAGAGGTGTACTGACTGTCAGAGGATGGGCACTTGTGGACAGCGTGATATGATGCCGATGCAGCCCATTCATTTCTGTGAGGTTTTTGACGCATGGGGCATCGATTTCATGGGTCCATTCCCTAAGAGTCAGGGATTTGAGTACATTCTGTTGGCCGTAGATTATGTGAGTCGTTGGGTGGAGGCTATCCCCGCCCGAGCCGCTGATGCGAGGACAGTTTGCAGATTTTTGAGGAAGCATATCATCACGCGGTTCGGGGTTCCACGAGTTCTGATTTCTGATGGGGGATCTCACTTCATCAACGACCAGGTGAAGGCACTTGCTAGCGAGTTCGGCATAGACCATCGTGTTGCTACACCATACCATCCACAGACAAATGGTCTAGCCGAAGTGTCGAATAGGGAGATCAAGACTATTCTGCAGAAAGTCGTCCGCCCTGACCGAAAGGATTGGTCACAGCTATTGGACTCGGTCTTGTGGGCATATAGGACGTCTTTCAAGACACCTTTGGGCACATCTCCCTTTCGCCTCGTATATGGCAAGCCCTGTCACCTACCAGTTGAGCTGAGGCACAAGTCACTTTGGGCAGTTACAGACATTCTTATGGATCCAGATGGTATAGGAGACCAGAGGAGGGCAGAGCTAGCTGCCCTGGAGGAGCTTAGAGATGCAGCTTTCTCAAGCAGCCTACATTATAAGGAGAGAGTCAAGGAGTGGCATGATTCTCATATCAGCCACAAACATTTTGAGATTGGACAGAGAGTATGGCTGTTTGATGCGAGGCTTAGATTATTTCCAGGGAAGCTACAGAGCAAATGGAAAGGACCTTATCTGGTTCGGAAGGTACACGACAACGGTAGCATCGACATATCTGAGTTGTCTTCTGAGAGTACCTTCCGAGTGAACGGCCAGCGGCTCAAGCCATTTCTAGATCATGAGCCGCGGGTCGTTGATATTGCCCCTATTCATTTTGCGTGAGATGTGGTCTTTGACTCACATCTAATGCATCTCACGCCTGAGCTTTACTGATCCTCCGCTGTACATAGATCCAGATGTCCATATCACCACATTCCTTAGTCCCACATCCCTTTCCCCATCTTGTGATTATGCTATACTTAGGGTGGACTTTACCCTAAGTATAGGGGGGATGTGAGACATTTCGGGTATTTCTTTTGTTTCTGTCTACCCCTGTTTTGCTGCCTATACTTAGGGATATCTTACCCTAAGTATAGGGGGGGTAGACCCTGTACATTCTCCACTCGGTTTTCCCTTAGTATACAGCCTGCTATACTTAGGATTACTTGATCCTAAGTATAGGGGGAAGACCCGAGTCCCTTTTGACTTTTTACTCTCCTTTTGTATAGCTTTCCTTTTCACTTCCCTATACATAGCACGAGTTATGTCTTCTTCATCTCTCTTGACTCTGAGGACATCGTTCGAGCTAAGTATAGGGGGGTGTGTATATATTTCATATATACTTTAGCCATAACTCGTACTTTGTGTGAGTGTGTTAATAAATAAAAATGGCTAAAAACCACAAAAATTAAAAAAAAAATTTTCATGTACATAGTCTTCTTTTATTTGCACATACATAGCTAGTGTACAAATTATTTTTGTAAAAATGATTTCAAAGATCTTTTGTGTAAAGCTTGTGTAAATATTTTTGTATCAAAATTATGTATATAGTACAAAATTTTTCCAAAATGTTTTGAAAATCAAAAGTTTGCAAAAATCTTGTGTAAATGTGTGTAAATATCTTTTTGCAAAACTTGCACTTCATGCATCATCAGTCATGATTTCAAAACATTTTTCAAAAATTTTGCATGTTTGTAAAATATTGTGTAAATATGCATCTTTGTTGCACATATGTATATAGTTTTTCTGGATGATAGTTGACATTTAAACTACGCCTGGAATCAAATTGAGAAATGGAGCTTGATTAAGATCTTAATCCACCTAATTTCTAAGAGGAACCTTATAGGGCTTAGGTTTAAGGCTTTTCAGGTCCATGGAGACTTAATTCTTTGAGTCCACTAGGCTATGATCACATGTCATCTCAATGAGCCTAAGTAGAGCACTTAACAACAACACATGACTCATATAGATTATGGCTTTACTTGGACAACCGCACTATGCACCGAGCTCTCTACGGATGAGGTGGTGAGGAGGCAGTCTTCCTTGGCTTGGGGTAGCATATGAGGGTAGTACTTCTAGGCGGAACCTCTCTTCTTCATTTAGTGAAGGAAGTGCGTCTCAACTTGGTCTGGTTGCCATGAGGTCTAACGACGGGAGTTGTGGGTTGCAATAAAGCTTCAAAAGAGGGATAGTCTACTGGCTCAAGAGGAAAAACTCCTTGTATATATGCTGCACATGTACATGTTGTATAGATGCACTCGAAAAAAAAATGAAAAAAGAAAAGAACTCCAAAAAAGTGGTGGGTCTGAGAGAAAATGATAATCCCACCGGAGTATGTATATAAGTGCAATAAGCAAAGCTTGGTTTCATGATCCACCTGTTGTAGCTTGCAGCAGGGAGACTTGGCTACACTGGTCAAGCTCCCAAGGGTACTTGGCTACACTGGCCTTGACCCATTCTCTTCTTCCCCCTCTTCTTGAGCCGGTTGTACTTGAACTTAGAAGGGAATACACCGCTCCTCGAGGAAAGAGTGGCGAGACTGAGGTCATAGAGTTACCTTGTTGGGGAGGGTTGTCAAGTTGCCATTTCTGAGGTGGAGAGCTTAGACCTCACTTTCACAGGACAAGAAAGGATTCATGGTCTTCAGGGTTTGTGATTGATGACTTGTTCTGATCTGGAGCATTGAGGAGTCTTGGTTATAGGATAGTGGAACTTAGAGGCTGTTAGGTTTTAAGCTTAAGTCCGAATAAGGTTCCGACACATTAATAATCCAAAGATCTGATTGAGCTCCATACCTCAATTTAATGAAGGCAAGTTTAATAATCAACCTTGATCCATGTACATTCTCTTTTTCTTTTTCTTTCTTTCTTTTTCACTTCTTTTTCAAATAAGTGTTTGCTAAGGGACTAGCAAAGTATAGTATTGGGGGGTGATGAATACCCATTCATCACTCTTTATTCTTATATTTTAGCTACAAAAACCTATGCAAATGCATGTAGATATGTGTAAATAGGAAAAGTTAGCAAAAGCATGCATGTTTGTAAATATAGATAATTAGCATGTTTTTGTGCAAAAATAAAAGAATAAAGATGAAAAAGAAAAAGAGGGAAATATTTAGAATAAATATTGAGCAACCTAACCCAAGGGAGGGCTCAGCATGGGCCTGACCGCATAAAAGCCAAGTAGAGGGAGATAGGAGCTCTAGTGTAAATATTTGTAAATAAATAAATTATTTATATTTTCCTCATCCAAAAATATGTTTGTATATATTTTGTATATATTTAAAGCTATTAAAAACAAAACAAAAAGTCTAAAAATCAAAAAGACTAAAAATTACCTTTCACCATGTACATAGACCACCTTCCTTATTTCTTTCACCTTGTAAATAAACTTATTTATTTTCTAAACTTTTTGTAAATATCCTATGCTATATATTGTAAATAAAATAAATAAAAAGAAACAAAACAAAAATCAAATAAAAATTACAAAAAATTAAAAATACAAAAATATGTGTACATATACCATGTATATAGTTGTATATAACTAATTATTTCACCTATGTATATAAATAATAAAAATAAAATAAAAATAGCCTTTTATTCCTCATTTTATCCTATAAATAAATAAAATATAAAATAGGAATAAAAATGTATAAAAATAACTAATTAAAAATCAAAATTAAAAATCATATATTGTATATATACCTATGTATATCTATCTATTGTATATACCTTATTTTTATTTTCAAAAATTAATTAAAAATCACAAAAAAATAGAAAAAAAATAAAATAAAAATATTTTGTGTTTTAAGTTTTTGAAAATTCAGCCATTTAAAGGCCCAAAAAAATCAAATAAAAACTCAATAATTGGCGACTCCTGATTGGTCCACGGGGGATTTTGACCCCCGGTCAACTCCCCCCGCGGACCTTCCCCTTTCGCGGATCGGGCTGTCGACCCGATTTCCTTGATTTTTCCCAGCTCGATCCGCCTGCCAATCGCGTAAACCCCGGGTCCTAATCCTTCTGCGTACATCCGAGATCCTCGCCCGGAGGTTTGCATGGGGATCCGCGCTCCGAGCTTCACGCCCGACTCTGATCTAACCGGACCCCTAGCACTATATAGCCTGAGCTCAGCCACCTCCTCTCGCCATCTTTGGCTCCCTACCTTCACTCCTGTGACCTCCATCGTAACCACCGAGGTGACAGCTCGCGTTGGCCCTTGTTGCAGCGAGGAGGAGGTGGTCAGTCACTGATCCGGTAGCTTCACGCCGCCGTGCTCCGCCACTCGACCGGAGCTCGAGCCTCAGGCAATGACGACCTTCGAGGCGACGACCCGGAGCTAGCTAAGCTCCAGCATAGTCTCCCGCATCACCCAGGTATCCATTTAGCTCGCCCATTTAGTGTAATTTTTCATTTCCCCCAAATCGCATCTCCGCCGTGTTCCTCTGATTCCGGCCACATCGAGTACCATTTCGATCATCGGGACACACCATCATCTTCGCCATCCACCCACGCACGTTCTTCGCCCAGTCATTCAACCCAGCTCGTCCCGGAGCTGGGAGTCGAGCTCCCCCATCCTCCGCTCGTCGGAGCTCATTCGCCCCGATGCCCCGTTCACCCTCACGCCGCTTCCTTGGGTCGAGGCACTTTGCCCTCGACCCGCGAAGCTTCTGGTTTGCGTTGCAGGTACCAAGGAGGCCATCTGAGGCCTCCCAACTTCAGTCCAGGAGCTCGTTCGCCGCTGACCTCGCCGGAGCCCCTCCAGGGCTCGGCTGGGCCATCGGAGGCTACCACCAGCCGCGGGGAATCACCGCGGATCTTCTCCGATCATCAGGAGTAGCTGAGGAGTTCTACAGCTCACGCACGAGGCCGGCGAAGCTCGCCGGCTGAGTGTTCTTCCACCATCCTCCAGCACCGTCCGATCAGCCTCCGCTCCCAGTTTTAATCTTGATCGTCCGTTCTTCGAGGAGCAGCAGCCGTTGATTGATTCGAGGCGTCATCCGGACTGTCAGAGCAGAGGAGAGAAGGCACAGCACCTGAACCGTTAGATCTCCCACGTGTCTCCCTCTGGACCGTCGATAGCCCACGTGCTGCAGAAGAGAAGAGGCGCCAGGCACCTGAGCCGTCCGATTCGCCACGCGTCCGCCATCGAGCCGTCGACTTAATAAAGGGGTAAATTACTTAGGCCCCCTCTTAGCTTTTTGTTTTACGTGTCAGTCCTGTAAATATTTTAGTCCTTTTATTTACGTAGGGTAAATTGCAACTGGGACCTCGTGCTTGTTTAGTTTCGCTTTTATGCCCCTGTGTATGTGACCTCACGTGCTTCGCCACGTGCCTTGTTTGGGCTATTTGCGTCTTTTATCCTGTAGTTCTGTTGGGTTATTGAATGAAGAAATACTTTTTGGTAATTGCATTTATGCCCCTGTGAGCATTTTATTCACGCATGTGCGGATTTTAGTGGGATTTTTGCATCCAAGCCCCTGGACTTTTGGTACGAGTTACCAAAAGGTCCAGGAACTTGGTTTTTATTACCAAAAGGCCCCTGAGTACCCCAGGCATGCGCCACGCGCGTGTTTAGCTGGGATTTTTGCACCTTGGCCCCCAAACTTGCGGGTATTTGCACTTACGTCCCTGTGCACAGTTCCCCCTCTTTGATTTTTGAATAAATATCAAACCACCTCCAAATTCGATGAAAATTTGACACATGGCTCCTGCCATGTTGTTGGATTTTTGAGAATTTTTGAGGACATTTTTGGTTTCATTTAGTATTTTTTAAAAATTCAAAAACATCCTTTTTAGCTACTGTCTAGGTTTAAAAATACCAAAAAAAATATAAAAACACCTTCAAAAATTCCAAAAAAAATTAGTTACTGTTTCTTGTGTGTTGCTTGATTTTCTAGCCAATTTTGGCTATCTTTCATTGCTTAAAAACCCTAAAAATCTAAAAACCCCTAAAAACTCATAAAAATTATAATAAATAATCTAAAAATCCAAAAACAATAATTTAGGTGCCCAAATTTTCCTTATTCTTTCTAGATTACAGGAAAATTACCTCCAGGGCTTGTTGAGATCCATAAATATTTTATTTTTGGGTTTCAAGCCTTGCTGGACAGTACCTCAGCCTTTGAGCACTGTTTGATTTTTATAAAATAAAATATACATTAGAAAAATACCAAAAATTCACAAAAAACACTTAAAAACCTAAAAAACTTAAAAACAATTTTTCTTTAATTTTTTCTTAATTTTTGGTGTGTTAAATAAATTGCTTAAGTTGGCTTGATTTTACTTTCTTTTATTTTCTTTATAATTCAAAAATCCAAAAAAATATAAAAATTATTAAAAACCATTAAAAATCCTTGTTTTTCCTTTTATTTTCTTTTTACTACTTCGTAGGCCCTAGGCCAACCCGTGCTCCTTGTGTTCGACCCTGGGAGCTATACCAGGTTAATCTTATAGCTAGACCGCTCGCTTTCGTGCTTGATTATTTTTATCTGTTTGAGTGGTTGATTTTTCTTGATACACCTATCCTCTGAGATCCGGGTCGCAACGACCCTTGTTTCAGTACCTTCACCCGGGTCTTGAGGTTCTTTTTGGGTGCTCATCATACTCTGATCTTTCTTCTCCGGTGGTCGCAAGAGGTGGCCGGCCACGGTTATATCTGGTTGTTCTTGTCTTCATGTACTTCTGTGATTGTGGTCGATTGCACATACGCATATGTATCTACATCCGCTTCCGTATCCGGGGAGGTCCCCAACATCAAGTATCTGAGAGGAGACGATACCGATGAGTAGTGTTCCATCAGCTGGTATCAGACCAGAGCTGGTACCGACGGACCGTGTCTCAACACTTCCCTTGGAAAGGAAATGCTAATGCAAAACCTCCCCTTCCAAGAGGAGTCCCAAAAAATCAATTCAAATCAAATTAAACCAAGTTCTTGCTACAATTTTTTCACCTACCCAAGCAAACAAAAGCTTTACTTCCATTCCGTTGATTCGATGATCACACGATATGTGTAATCGTAAAATACATCAGACAACAGCTACCATAATAAAAAAAGTGCCAGTAATATCAGCTACAAACCATACACAAGGCAGTGACGGAGACAAGGGGGGCGGGAGGGGGCTTGGCCCCCCGTCACCCAACAAGCACTTACTATATATTGTATAATAGTAATAGTATATGATTTAGAAGATAATAAATAAATATAAATGTTAATAAGTTGTATAAAATGCCCCCCATCTCTTGTATATAATTCTTCCACCCTCATTTTTCAATAAAAAATTAATAATGTGATCTGAATACGATGATTTAATTATTAACACTTGTATGTTTCACAAGAACTACATGTTATACATATAAGGATGCAGACAGTTACGGATATATCCTTATCCGATCCGCCACTGTATCCATTTTATAAAGTTTTTTTTACATCTGTATCCGTATTCATTTTAAAATAGATATGCATATGGATATCATTTTGATATCTGCAAACATCCGTATCTGTGTCCGTATATCTGTTTTCGTATACAAATATAGTCACAGATTTATTTTTAACCATATATAACATACTTTTATACCTTCTCCTACCATATTTGTATAATTTTTATGATACAAATACGTTTACTAAATTTATGTCATGGGTTTTCCATCCAAATCATATATATTTAAGTCAATTCTATAGAGTATTGTAACATTACTCGTATGCGATCAGTATCTGTTTTACATATGTATCCATTTTTTAAGGATATGGTAAGATAATTTTAATATCTGTCAATATCCGTATCCACATATGTTATTCGTATTAAAAACCAATAAGGATTCGATAATACCTATATCCGTATCTGTATCCGTTCGTTTGCATCCCTATATAATAGCTACAAGAAAAAAAACAAGTATGTAGAGATTTTAAATTCGTCATTATATCATATGTTGATTAATATATAATGATGAAAAATATTTAACAAGATTTTTTATCTTTGAAATTAGGAAAGAATGTAATATCTGTTGTTATATCAGTACCGTTGGTTCGTTAGTAAAGAACGTAAAGAGTAATTACACTAAGCAAAAGATACAAAAATAAGAGTATAAATGATTAGTTATGGACAAGCATATAGGTGTTATCATGTCCAATTTTTTAATACATGAGTTCAATATAGATATCAACGAATATGAATAATGTGCTACTGTATCTTGAAAATTGAGTGTAGATATAAAATGAATATGGATTGAATATTAATGCAATCACAAATACTTTATAAATTAGCTTATATATATATATATATATGAATTGAATGGCTTATTATGATACAAATACAATATATATATATATCATAAAAATTATATCAAATAAATTTATGTAATTAAAAATAAATATACAACTATATAATAAAAAATATAAAATTATAGACAAAAATGTATGTGGATACTAAAGTGATATTTATATATGTATTCATTTTAATACTGATACATATACACATGTCAAAATATATTATAAGGAATAGGTACATATATATATCCCTTTGCATCCCTACATTAAGTATGATATAATTTTACTTTTTAAAAATATTAGATTTAATTGTACTACTTAACATCGTATTAATAAAAGTTTTTGTGATTTGAAGAATTTTGTAATGATCTTTTTGTCCATATAATGTTTGTTTGGATATTTATGTGAAATCAAAATTTATAAAGATATCTTTGTAAAACCTCCTAGTAAATAAATATTAATAATTGAAATGATAAATAATAACATATATAAATTATATATATATATATATAATGTATCTACATGTATATGTATGTATATGTGTATATGTATGTGTGTAGTCTCAATAATTTGGCCCCCAAGTAAAAATTTCTGCCTTCGTTCCTGACAAGGAGGAACAGAGGCTATAGTCTAAACAAAGCTCGGAGTTCCAGACAACTTGGAATGATATACGAGAAAGGGAGAGAAGCCGGTAGCTCTTACCAGTTTCTCGGAAAGATGGAATGGCGGGGGAGGAGGGAACCGTTGACAATCGAACCCTTGCCGAGGTGAACAGCGCCGTATACATCGTCTCCTTTCCGCCGCCATTATCTTTGCTTGTTTCTTGGGATATCGAGTGGATAATGTTCTGATGACTCGCGGCGGACTTTAAGGTCCTTATTGCAGGTAGTCTCCTCCAATCTGGCCCATTAGGGCTTAGAGGCCCTTAAACATGTCTCCGTTTGCAATTATTTTATATATAGATTTACTTGAGCTATACTTATACGGGTAGGAAATAAGATTATTTTAGTACATAGATTTACTTGCAGCTATACTTAAACGGGTAGGAAATAAGATTAGGGATAAGATTATGGTATTCTTACATAATATCTTATTAAGGTTATAGTATGTTAACGTTGACAAGGTTTTTAGAACGGCTCAAGAAAAAAAATGCTCATGATTTTTCTAAGAGGAAAATAAACTGTATTTCGCTCAACATAAATTATAAGTATTTTCACATTATATGTAATACCTTGCTAGCGAGCCAAGCTAGGATTGGGACAACCTTTTTCCGAGACTGAGATGAAAATATATAGATGCCTATATTTTGGTCGAGGCCCGATCCAATTCAATTTTGAACTTGGATTGGCATGAGTTAAGAGAGTTAAGTTTGGGTTGTATCGGGTCGGCCAAACCTACATTATAACAAATTGAGTCTACAGAGACTTTTTTTTAAATTCATCATTGTATCTTTCGTCGTTCAATATATAGCGACAAATGTTATTCATCGCGGAATACTTTTTTACTAAAAATAGCAACGATTGTTATATGAGTGATGGTTTATATGACAATGTTTATCTGTTGCTATTTTTCAGAATGTTAAACACTAACTATGTAATGCCTCACTCCCTTGTGGCATATTATGGTGATTGACATGGGACGTCCGGTCATTATTTGACCACATCTCTTAACTTCCCGAATCTGGATACCCGACAATAATCATAATAGTACATACAATCACCATTCAGAATATAAAGAAGAAAGAGTAATACTACCAATGTCCACAATGCTATATTCTTTCCATCAAATCTACAATAATTCCTACATTCTTTACATCAAATCTACAATAATTTATACATCTGAGATGATGCAAATAATTTTTTATTTGATTTTAATAATCTAATCTTTATGATGTAAAATAAAGGAAAGGCGTAATATAATTTACTTATTAAATATGGATTTGATTGATTTATTTATTTCTTGATAATGTGTTTCTTTGGATTTAATTTTTATTTTATTTACAAAATACAAGATCATGAAAATAATTAAAAATTAAAATCATGGTAAAAGGAATCAAACATGATATAGTTTAAATTTTTCCCAAGTTAGAAATCCAATTGTAATAAGGTTTTAAAACTCATTTTTCACATATTAGTCATTCGAGACAAAAGTATTTTAAGGATTAAAAATAGTTCTCATATTGAACTTTAAAAGTGAGAGATGATTCGAAGTTCATATATGCAAGTTATGGGTAATGAAATTTAGCCATTTTAACAACTAGAATTTTAATTTTTGAGGTATTTTTAAATGATAAATTTTATGTTCAATTTTGCAATTTATTTATATTTTTATGTACAACTTACAAAAATAATAAAATTAAAAGAAATTATAATATATTACTGAAAACTGATAAAGTTTTGCTTATATCTAGTTTAATTGTCTAACTAAGCTCGAAAAAAAAAGGTACACTTGATGAATACCCATTCATCACTCTTTATTCTTATATTTTAGCTACAAAAACCTATGCAAATGCATGTAGATACTTGTAAATAGGAATAATTAG
The DNA here is from genome assembly GCA_037367405.1 of Ottelia alismoides. Classification (NCBI taxonomy): domain Eukaryota; kingdom Viridiplantae; phylum Streptophyta; class Magnoliopsida; order Alismatales; family Hydrocharitaceae; genus Ottelia; species Ottelia alismoides. The sequence goes on along the minus strand of JAZKJV010008082.1, from coordinate 316,600 downwards.
CAAAAGCATGCATCTTGTAAAAATATATATAATTAGCATGTTTTTGTGCAAAAATAAAAGAATAAAGATGAAAACGAAAAAGAGGGAAATATTTAGAATAAATATTGAGCAACCTAACCCAAGGGAGGGCTCAGCATGGGCCTGACCGCATAAAAGTCAAAGTAGAGGGAGATAGGGGCTCTAGTGTAAATATCCATATAAATAAATAAATTATATTTTTCCTCACCCAAAAATATGCTTGTACATATTTTGTATATATTTAGAAACTATTAAAAACAAAATAAAAATTTAAAAATCAAAAACTCAAAAATGACCTTTCACCATATGCATAGACCATCATCCTTATATATTTAACCTTGTAAATAAATTTATTTATTTTCAAAACTTTTTGTAAATATTCCATGCTATATATTGTAAATAAAATAAATAAAAAGAAACAAAACAAAAATCAAATAAAAATAACAAAATTAAAATTACAAAAATATATTGTACATATGCCATGTAAATAGTTGTACATAACTATTTATTTCACCTATGTATATAAATAATAAAAATCAAATAAAAATATCCTTTTATTCCTCATTTTATTCTATAAATAAATAAAATATGAAATGGGAATAAAAATGTATAAAAATAACTAATTAAAAATCAAAATTAAAATCCCTATATTGTACATATACCTATATATAGCCCTATTATGTAAATACCTTATTTTTATTTTGAAAAATTAATTAAAAATCACCAAAAAATAGAGAAAAATAAAATGAATATTTTTCATGTTTTAAGTTTCTAAAAATTCGGTCATTTTATGGCCCAAAAAAATCAAATAAAAATTCAATGCTTGGCGGGCTCTGATTGGTCCACGGGGGATTGTTGACCCCCGGTCAACTCCCCCCCCAGGACCACCAGAGCCGGGTCTGCTGCGCCCGACCCACCTTCTCGGACTTTTCCCATGCAGACCCGAATCCTTTTCGCCCCAACTCCGGGTCCGGAATGATCACGTCATATCCGAGAGCTTCGCTGGAGCCCTCGCCTCGAGATCCGCGCACCAGCTCACCCTACCCGATCGAGTTTTGCCGGACCTTCCACCGTATAAAGCCTGAGCTCCGCCCCCATTTTCACGCATCTTTGGCTCTCCACCCTTCGTCCCGTGACCTCCACTGCATCCCTTGAGGTGACAGCTCTCGATTGCCGGTGTCGCAGCGAGGAGGGGGTGGCCGGACCACTGATCCGGCGACTTTGCGCCGCCGTGCTCCGCCCAGTGCAGGAGCTCGAGCCTCAGGCCTTGACGACCTTCGAGGCCACGACCAGGAGCTACCTAAGCTCCAGCACAGTCTACCACACTGCCCAGGTAACCTTCTAGCTTCCCTATTTTGCTTAATTTCTTGTTTCCCCCAAATCGTAGTTCCGCCGAGTTCCGTCGATTCCGGCTATATCGCGTACTTTTTCGATCATCGGAACCCATGCTCACCATCGCCATCCCGCCACGCACATTCTTCGCCCCTTCGTTCAACCCAGCTCGCACAGGAGCTGGGGTTCGAGCTCCACCGTCCTTCGCTCGTCGGAGCTCGCTCATCCCGACGCATCGTCCACCTTCACACCGCTTCATCGGGTCGAGGTACTTTGCCCTCGACCCGCGAAGCTCTTGAGCTACTTTACAGGTCCAGGGGGAGTCATCTGAGGCTTCCCCACATCTAGGCCAGGAGCTTCCCTCCGCCGACCTCGCCGGAGCCCCTCCAGGGCTCGGCTGGGCCATCGGAGGCACCACCAGCTGCGGGACGTCATCGCCGACCTTCTCCGATCTTCAGAGGCAGCTGAGGAGGACCACAGCACGCACACGAGGCCGGCGAAACTCGCCGGCCACCTGTTCTTCGAAGGTCCTCGAGCACCGTCCGATCACCCGCAGCTCCCCAGTTCGCATCCCGTCCGTCCATTCCAGGAGGAGCAGTCACTGTTGATCATCTCGAGGGTTGATCGAGACCGTCAGAGCAGAGAGAGAGGCACCAGCACTCGCCAGCCGTTGGATCGTCCACGTGCCCTCCTCTGCGTCGTCGATCGGCCCACGTGCGGAAGGAGAGAGAGGCGCCATTCACCAGCACCGTTAGATCCGCCACGCGTCCACCATCCAGCCGACGACGTAATAAAGGGGTAAATTACCTTAGGCCCCCTCTTAGTTTATGTTTTACGTGTCAGTCCTGTAAATATTTTAGGCCTTTTTTTTACGTAGGGTTAATTGCACATTGGACCCCGTGCTTGTTAATATTTGCATTTATGCCCCTGTATGTGTGAGCCACGTGCTTCGTCACGTGTAGTTTTGGTTTATTTGCAACTCTTATCCTGTAGTTCTGGTTGCTTTATGAATGAATAGAAACTTTCTGGTAATTGCATATATGCCCCTGTGAGTGTTTTAATTCCCCATGTGCGCCTTTTAGTGGGTTATTTGCATAACAGCCCCTGGACCTTTTGGTACGAGTTACCAAAAGGTCCTAGGACTTGTTTTTATTACCAGAAGGTCCCTGAGTGCCCCAGGCACGCGCCACGCGCGTGACTTGCTGGGAAAATTGTACCTAGACCCCCAGAACTTCGGGTATTTGCACTTAAGTCCCTGTGCACAGTGCCCCCTTTGGATTTTTGAATAAAATATCAAATCACCTCCAAATTCGATGAAAATTTGACACATGGCTCCTGCCATGTATTAGAATTTTTGAGAATTTTTTAGGACATTTTTTATTTTAATTGTTATTTTTTAAAAATTCAAAAACCTCTATTTTAGCTACTGTCTAGAATTAAAAATCCCAAAAAAATATAAAAACACCCTCAAAAATTCTATAAAAATTAGGTACTGTTTCTTTTGTGTGTTTTGATTTTCTAGCCAATTTTGGCTATTTTTCATTGCTTAAAAACCCTAAAAATTCAAAAACACCTAAAAACTCATAAAAATCATAATAATTAATCTAAAAATCCAAAAACAATAATTTTGGTGCTCAAATTTTCCTTGTTTCCTCTAGTATACAGGAAAATTACCTCCAGTCCCTCTGAGACCCCTAGATATTTTATCTTTGGGTTTTGGGCCTGGCTGGACAGTACCTTGTCTTTTTAGTACTGTTTGATTTTTAGAAAATAAAATACACCTTAGAAAAATCCCAAAAATTCACCAAAAACACTTAAAAACCTAAAAAACATAAAAACATTTTTGTTTGAATTTTTGCTTGCTTTTTGACATATTTAATAATTAGCTAAAGTGTGCTTGTCTTTACTTTCTTTTATTTTCTTCACATTTTAAAAATCCAAAAAAATATAAAAATCACTAAAAACCACTAAAAATACTTGTCTTTTATTTTATTTTATTTTTACTACTTCGTAGGCCTCTGGCCAACCCGTGCTCCTTGTGTTCGACCCTGGGTGCTATACCAGGTTAATCTCATAGCTAGACCGCTGATTTTGAGCTTGATTGATTTTACGTGTTTCGAGTGGTCTGATTTTTCTTGATATACCCATCCTCTGAGATCCGGGTCGTAACGACCCTTGTCTTATTACCTTCACCCGAGTCTTTGGGATTTTCGGGTTATCAGAATGGCGCCGTTGCCGGGGAGCACGGCTTAGTAGTTCTTTTTGTTTTTATTTTCGTTTTTGTTTTCGCGGCTTTTCGCGGCTCTTCGGAGCTCGCGGCTTTTCGCGGCTTTTGTATCTATTTTCTTTTTGTTTTATTTTGATTTTCTTTTATTTTTATTTTTATTTTTATTTTTGTTTTATCTTCTGTGTTTATTTTATTCTTCATTTTTGCATATATACCCTGACTTGTATTTTCATTTCTTTTTCTTTTCATTTGAATATTTTACTGGTCTGACCACTCTTCTCTTCTTCTTGCGAGGGCCCGAGGACCGTGGAGGCGACTTTCGAGGAGCCTGAGCAGCTGAGGAACTTGGAGGCAACTTCCTTCTCTACGAAGCCACAGGAGAGAGCGAGAGAGAGAGTCGAGTGGGTGAGGATAGTTTAAGATTTTTATTTCATTATATTATTGTAATAATACAGGGACTTGGACTGTTTGGACTTGTGACCGTAGCGGGTCTGTTTCGCTGAGCACCGGTGTGCTCGGGGGACCCATTAGGACTTGCGCGGTTTTTCGCGGCTTTCTTCGCGGTTTTATTTTTCTTTTATTTCTGTCTTTTCCGGTTTTTCGCGGTTTTTGCTCGAGCCCCTAGACTTAGGATTTTCTGGTGAATGTGCCGTAACTAGTAGGATCCACACACTTAATGGCATATCTGTTCCTATAGACCGTAATTGGACCTACTTAAAATAAATAATAAAAATAACCGACTCGCTAGCCTCCGTAGCCTACGTGCCATAGCCCGTCCTATAAAGCGCTTACTCCTACCCCCGATTTGTCGGGCAGGGGAGGGACGGGCCAAGACCGGACTCTTTGGCTTGGAGGTCGGTGACCGGTTAGACGGTTCTTCGCTAAAAGTTGCTCGTCTAGGACTCGGCTTTTCCCGCTGCATCATTTAGCTTAGTTTTAATTCTGTCTTTTATTTTATGCGCGGATCATATTGCATGTAGAGAGCTGGAGCAAGGTACGCATTTCTGACTTTGCATGCATCATTGATTTCTCGTGCATCGGCTTTTTCGACTTCTCCCCCCTGTTTTTTTTTTGACTTAATAATCAGGAGAATCGAAAAATTCGTTAGGCGATTTGTTTGCTTTGAAAAAGACTAAAAAGAGAAACCATAAAATTGGGATTGCTAAAATTATTGACCTTAAAACTCGCTCACCCTAAAAATTTTGTCTTGGGGAGAGCAACCCCCTCATTGCTTGGTTTGTATGCGCGAGAGAGTGACCCGCACACTAGGTAGAGCCCCCCGTTGCTAAACCCGACTGATTACCGACTCTTCCGTGCGGGCCAGTCGGTTGGGTTAGCAGCGGACATCCCAACAGGTCACGTAAGCGCTCTGATATTTGTGTGTTCACCAAAATAAAATTGACAAGATAATTTGACCGAACTTTTACGGTCTTCAGCTCGCGTTGCGTTGGTGAACCGGGGGTTTGTTTTCAGATCATAATTTTTCCAGATCTCATCCGCCTTACTCGCCAGATCAAGATGATGGGTAGACGGTCTCTTAGGCAGCCTCTGGCTGCACCGCTTTCGGGCGCGTCTACCTCATCATCTAGGTTGGCTCGCGAGAGCTCAGACCCACTCTCCGAGCCCGAGTACGACTCCACCCTGTTCCCCCTCGACCCCCTTTCTGACCTTCCTGAGAGACACGAGCCCGAGGAGAGATTGATACATTTGACAGCACCTGAGTTGGGCTCGTTTGATTTTGCAGACGTCGACATGGCCGGAGCCGGCAGTTCAGACGATCACTCCCGTCGACCAGAGCATATTGTACTAGACCAGGGAGCGATCAACTCCACCCTGATCGCATCACTCGATACAGTCCAGCAGCAGCTCCGCGATCAGGGGGCATTTATGATTGAGATGAGGAGAGAGTTGGAGAGGCTCAGAGCAGAGAGAGACCAGCAGAGCGAGCCCGAGGAGCCCGATGATGCACAGGCACGAGCCGCAGCAGCAGCAGCAGCAGCGGCCACGGCCGCCGCCGCAGCGGCAGCAGCCGCGGGAGGAGCAGGACCACCTAGACCGATGCGGGAGTTGCACAACCCCGGATCTACACTGATGCACCATTGGGTGGTGGTTCCAGCTATCGTGGGGGACTTCAAGTTCCCCCCGAGGCTTGGGAGAGGTTCAGAGAGCTCCTGGATAGATGCCCGCACCACGACATCACGAAGCCGAACCTTGTGCAGAGCTTCTTCAGCGGGTTGTCACCAGAGCTACAGGGCATGGTGAATGCTTCTTGTGGCGGGTCCTACTTCGCCAAGGACCACGACCAGGTCTGGGCCATTTTTGAGGAGATGGCAGAGAACTATATGGTGATGTCCCAGACCCGGCTCTATACTCAGAGGACCCAGCCACACCAGCCAGGACCCGTGCAGTACCAGAAGATAGCACGGGTAGATGCAGGTCCTTCCAGTTCGTCCGCAGCAGCAGCAGCACAGTTAGAGTCGTCAGCTGCGGACATGGGCATTATCAGCGAGAAGCTGGACCGCATGGAGCTGATCGAGAAGAAGCAGTGCCAGAGTATCACGCAGATGGAGCAGATCGCACAGGTCTTGAGCGACATGAAGACACAGCTCATGTGTCTCCAGGAGGCACAGACGGCTTCTCAGCCCCGTCTTCAGTCGCGAGGCGACGCCGGCAGCAGCAGCAGCTCGTCCCAGCGCTCCAGCACTCCCGTGCAGCCTAGACAGGTTCACCTTGTACAGGCGGAGCCGTACCAGCAGCCGCAGCCCACCTACCAATCCCCACCATCTCCAGAGATGCAGATGGTGGTCTACCAGCCGGACCAGCCTCTGGCAGTACTCCCGCCAGCCCCCTTTGATGCCGAGCCATTGATGGATGTCAACGGGATTTGGTACGACCGCCCTCAGCCTGGGATCTGACGGGACCATCCCGGATTCAGGTGGGGGAGTGGTGGTGCCCAGCCCCAGCAGCAGCCGTCAGGACAGGGAGAGCAGTACTCCCATCAGAGAGACCAGCACCAGCCGCAGCAGCAGCCCCCAGCGTATCAGCAGCAGTCATCCTACGGTCCTCGTCCCTATCAGCAGCAGGGACAGTCTTGGAGACGTGAGCAGCAGGCTCACCAGGGATACCAGCAGCACCCTCCATCCTACCCCTCTTATCCACCACAGCAGTTCCAGCAGCCTCACCCACAGAGAGGCCACCCGTCGGGCTCCCACGAGAGCCCCGCCTTGGATGACATCGCCCGCCTCCTCACGGACCAGCAGGCTACATTCCGACGGGAGATGGACGAGTTCCGCCAGGAGATGCGGGACCTGGTGAGAGGGAAGGCCGCCATACCAGCCTAGATAGAGCCCAATCCGAACAGCCTCAAGAGGAAATCGGAGCAGGTAGTACATACTGAGTTAGCCACTCCTAGTGACCCATTTGATGATACTTCTTCGGATCTATTTGACGCTGATTTTGTCACACTTAGGAGCGGTAGGACCCCAGCAGGCGGCGGCGCCTCATCTGAGCACCATCCCGAGGCGCCACAGGAGGAGGAGGAGAGCGGTACTGAGGCCGCTCCAGATGATGACGGTGGCACTGAGGCCACCAAGGATGCTGATCCCACCGGCGGTACTGAGGCCGCCGCTTCACCAGATCTAGGAGGTGGTACTGATGCCACCCATTCAGCCGAGCCAGCCAGCGGTACTGATGCCGCACGACGTCTACCAGCAGCAGCAGCAGAGCAGCCAGCCCGTGGTGGTACTGAGGCCACCGGTGTTTGTACAGACAGTCACGTTGTTTTTCCTCGTGTTCATGTATCTCGGAACTCTGCTATGAATAAAGGAAAAGGTTTACTTTCTTTTGGTCCCACTGTGGTGCATGATGTATGTGTGGATCCGGTCCTTGAACCGTCTAGACCTTTTCCTAGTCCTTCATCTGAGAAGGACCCAATGATCCCCTTCCCTAGAGCCCTTCAGATGGGGAAGGGGAAGAAAAATGATCCAAAAAAGAGAGAGCTTGAGGAGTTCAACCAGAGTATGATCGATCGATTTCACATCCAGCTGACCCTCCAGGAGGCTTTGCAGCACATCCCCCTTCTCCAGCGATCTTTGAGAGAGAGGACTACAGTCAGGAGGAGGAGGAGGAACCACACTTCAGAGATACATGTGCTGACGAAAGCCACGTGCTTTGCGATCCAGAACCGACTGCCAGCCAAGAGGCCAGATTCAGGGGCCCCGTATGTCAGATGCCAGATTAGTTAGCAGTGGTTCGACCGTACTCTTCTAGATAGCGGATCGTCGATCAACCTTCTTCCGGCAGCCCTTCTCGACCGCTTCGAGTTGGGCACTCTTCGACAGAGCAGGACAGTCCTTCAGTTCGCAGATCGATCTGTCAAGAGGCCGAAGGGGTTATTACGAGACGTTATCGTCACGATTCAGGGCCTGCAATTCCCCGTGGACTTCGTAGTGGTGGACATGGAGATCCCTGAGTCAGTGGCCGATACCCCCATCATCCTTGGTCGTCCGTTCTTGGCCACAGCCAAGGCGGTGACTGATCATGATAGCGGGAAGGTGTACTTTCGCGTCCAGGGCGAGAGTATACAAATAGAGACGGTCGAGGAGTATAGATCCAGATTCAGAGCCCGCTCAGATGCGAGTACCGATTCAGAGCAGCTGACAGACGCAGAGCCAGACATCCACCAGGACTGTGATTTTGTGATCACAGATGATGAGGCAGCTTGGGCAGACCTTGAGACACAGACCACCCTCTCACTTTCAGACACAGCTGATGCAGAGATGATAGCAGAGGAGAGTCTGGAGAGCACAGACCTGGTTCAGGATACCATTGAGGCAGCAGAGCCGGTCCTTGATCGCAGCACGATGATTAGTGATGGTGGTGTTGAGGCCACCTTGTTCTCCGGTGGTACTGATGCCACCGTTTCTGATGTAGATCCCTCGGATTCAGAGTCTGATTGGGCCGAGTGCTATGATCAGATGCCAGACCTGAGTCCATCTGAGCCTATAGATGAGGAGGAGGTAGAGGCAGAGCCGAGCAGAGACAGTACAGTTGAGCCGCCTTCTCCCGATCCAGTTTGCGAGAGTACGCTTTCACTTTCCCAGGCAGATTTGGCCAACCTTGCAGCTTTCACTCAGTTTCTTCCACAGCCAGATTTGCCGGCACCCAGCATTCTAGAGCTGAAGCCGCTCCCTACTTCGCTGAAGTATCGATTCCTTGCGGGCGATCCAGAGATGTACCCAGTCATCATCTCCGCCGAGTTGACTGGAAAGAAGGAATCCCGTTTGATGGGGGTTCTTGAAAAGAACCGCAAGGCGATCGGATGGAGCGTAGCAGATCTCCATGGGATTAGTCCATCAGTGTGCTCCCACCATATCTATCTCGAGGATGGGGCGAAGCCGTCGCGTGAGTTCCAGTGGCGTCTGAACCCCAACCTGAGAGAGGTTGTGATGAAGGAAATATCAAAGTGGTGGGGTGCAGGTTTTATTTATCCCATTTCCGACTCCAAGTGGGTCAGCCCCTTGCATGTGGTGCCCAAGAAGACGGGCATCACGACTGTGATCAGTGAGTCAGGAGAGGAGATCGCTACACGAGTACCCACCTCTTGGAGGGTTTGTGTTGACTATAGGAGACTCAACCAAGCCACCAAGAAGGACCATTTCCCCCTGCCTTTTATTGACCAGATCATTGAGAGACTGGCAGGGAAGAGCCATTATTGCTTCCTGGATGGGTACTCGGGCTACAACCAAGTGGCCATCGCTCCTGAGGATCAGGAGAAGACCACCTTTACCTGTCCCTTCGGCACATATGCTTTTCGACGCATGCCATTTGGGCTATGCAATGCCCCTGCGACTTTTCAGAGGTGCATGCTGTCGATCTTCTCGGACATGGTAGGGGAGTGTTTGGAGGTCTTCATGGACGATTTCTCGATCTACGGCGATGGATTTGATTCTTGTCTTGACTGCCTAGATCGAGTACTTCAGCGATGTATTGAGTATCACTTGGTGCTATCTTGGGAGAAGAGTCACTTCATGGTGACTCAAGGGACGGTGCTTGGCCACATCATCTCCAACAGGGGCATGGAGGTTGATCCGGCCAAGGTTGATGTCATTAGGAAACTCACACCGCCGTCCAATCTGAGGCAGCTACGGTCGTTTCTGGGGCACGTTGGATTTTATAGGAGATTCATTCAGGATTTTAGCAGGATTGCCCGACCGTTGACCGACCTCTTGACGAAAGACACCGAGTTCCTTGTCGATGACAAGTGTCTTTCGTCGTTTGCTACTCTTCAGCAGTGCGTTATTGAGGCTCCTATCCTCCAGCCGCCTGATTGGTCTCTTCCATTCGAGATCATGACGGACGCCTCCGATTTTGCCGTAGGGGCAGTGCTGGGACAGAGGAGGGATGGAGTGCCATTTGCTATACACTATGCTAGCCGCACATTGGATTCCGCCCAGCGGAATTACACGGTCACAGAGAAGGAGATGCTAGCCGTAGTGTTCGCCCTAGATATGTTCAGATCATATATCATTGGATTTAGAGTGACTTTGTTTACAGATCACACCGCCATCAGGTACCTCATGGCAAAGAAGGATGCCAAGGCCAGACTGACTAGATGGATCCTTCTACTCCAGGAGTTCGACATTGAGATTAAGGATAAGCCTGGAGTCAAGAATGTGGTGGCGGATCATCTCTCCCGATTAGAGCAGCCTGAGGATTCTGAGCAGATTGATCCTATTAGAGATACCTTCCCAGATGAGGCGATCCTTGCTATCGCCTCACTCCCTTGGTATGCTGATATTGTGAACTTTCTCGTTGTTGGGAAAGTCCCACAAGATTGGCCCAGGCAGAGGCTCGAGACCTTCCTAGCGAAGGCCAAGTCTTACCATTGGGAGGATCCCATCCTTTACCACGAAGGAGGGGATAGCGTCTGGCGTCGGTGTATTCCTCAGGAGGAACACCATAGCGTCCTCACTTACTGCCACAAGCTTGAGGCAGGAGGACATCATTCTGGGAGGAGAACGGCACAGAAAGTGCTCCAATCCGGCTTGTGGTGGCCTACCCTCTTCAAGGACTCAGATGAGTTCGTGAAGAGGTGTACTGACTGTCAGAGGATGGGCACTTGTGGACAGCGTGATATGATGCCGATGCAGCCCATTCACTTCTGTGAGGTTTTTGACGCATGGGGCATCGATTTCATGGGTCCATTCCCTAAGAGTCAGGGATTTGAGTACATTCTGTTGGCCGTGGATTATGTGAGTCGTTGGGTGGAGGCTATCCCCGCCCGAGCCGCTGATGTGAGGACAGTTTGCAGATTTTTGAGGAAGCATATCATCACGCAGTTCGGGGTTCCACGAGTTCTTATTTCTGATGGGGGATCTCACTTCATCAACGACCAGGTGAAGGCACTTGCTAGCGAGTTCGGCATAGATCATCGTGTTGCTACACCGTACCATCCACAGACGAATGGTCTAGCCGAAGTGTCGAATAGGGAGATTAAGACTATTCTGCAGAAAGTCGTCCGCCCTGACCGAAAGGATTGGTCACAGCTTTTGGACTCGGTCTTGTGGGCATATAGGACGTTTTTCAAGACACCTTTGGGCACATCTCCCTTTCGCCTCGTATATGGAAAGCCATGCCATTTACCTGTTGAGCTGAGGCACAAGTCACTTTGGGCAGTTACAGACATACTTATGGATCCAGATGGTATAGGAGACCAGAGGAGGGCAGAGCTAGCTGCCCTGGAGGAGCTTAGAGATGCAGCTTTCTCAAGCAGCCTACATTATAAGGAGAAAGTCAAGGAGTGGCATGATTCCCATATCAGCCACAAACATTTTGAGATTGGACAGAGAGTATGGCTGTTTGATGCGAGGCTTAGATTATTTCCAGGAAGCTACAGAGCAAATGGAAAGGACCTTATCTGGTTAGGAAGGTACACGACAACGGTAGCATAGATATATCTGAGTTGTCTTCTGAGAGTACCTTCCGAGTGAACGGCCAGCGACTCAAGCCATTTCTAGATCATGAGCCGCGGGTCGTTGATATTGCCCCTATTCATTTTGCGTGAGATGTGGTCTTTGACTCACATCTAATGCATCTCACGCCTGAGTTTCACTGATCTTCTGTTGTATATAGATCCAGATGTCCATATCACCACATTCTTTAGTCCAACATCCCTTTCTCCATCTTGTGATTATGCTATACTTAGGGTGCACTTTACCTTAAGTATAGGGGGGATGTGAGACCTTTCGGGTATTTCTTTTGTTTCTGTCTACCCCTGTTTTGCTGCCTATACTTAGGGGCATTTCACCCTAAGTATAGGGGGGGTAGACCCTGTACATTCTCCACTCGGTTTTCCCTTCGTGTACAGCCTACTATATTTAGGATTATTTGATCCTAAGTATAGGGGGAAGACCCGAGATCCTCTTGACTTTTCATTTCCTTTTGTATAGCCTTCCTTCTCACTTCCCTATACATAGCACGAGTTATGTCTTCTTCATCGCTCTTGACTCTGAGGACATCGTTTGAGCTAAGTATAGGGGGGTGTATATATATTTCATATATACTTTAGCCATAACTCGTACTTTGTGTGAGTGTGTTAATAAATAAAAATGGCTAAAAATCACAAAAATTAAAAATTTTCATGTACATAATCTTCTTTTATTTGCACATACATAGCTAGTGTACAAATTATTTTTGTAAAAATGATTTCAAAAATCTTTTGTGTAAAGCTTGTGTAAATATTTTTGTATCAAAATTATGTATATAGTACAAAATTTTCCAAAATGTTTTGAAAATCAAAAGTTTGCAAAAATCTTGTGTAAATGTGTGTAAATATCTTTTTGCAAAACTTGCACTTCATGCATCATCATTCATGATTTCAAAACATTTTTCAAAAATTTTGCATGATTGTAAAATATTGTGTAAATAAGCATCTTTTTGTACATATGTATATAGTTTTTCTGGATGATAGTTGACATTTAAACTATCCTGGAATCAAATTGAGAAATGGAGCTTGATTAAGATCTTAATCCACCTAATTTCTAAGAGGAACCTTATAGGGCTTAGGTTTAAGGCTTTTCAGGTCCATGGTGACTTAATTCTTTGAGTCCAGTAGGCTATGATCACATGTCATCTCAATGAGCCTAAGTAGAACACTTAACAACAACACATGACTCATATAGATTATGGCTTTACTTGGACAACCGCACTATGCACCGAGCTCTCTACGGATGAAGTGGTGAGGAGGCAGTCTTCCTTGACTTGGGGTAGCATATGAGGGTAGTACTTCTAGGCAGAACCTCTCTTCTTCTTATAGTGAAGGAAGTGCGTCTCAACTTGGTCTGGTTGCCATGAGGTCTAACGACGAGAGTTGTGGGTTGCAATAAAGCTTCAAAAGAGGGATAGTCTACTGGCTCAAGAGGAAAAACTCCTTGTATATATGCTGCACATGTATATGTTGTATAGATGCACTTGAAAAAAAAATGTGCAAAAAGAAAAGAACTCCAAAAAAGTGGTGGGTCTGAGAGAAAATGATAATCCCACCGGAGTATGTATATAAGTGCAATAAGCAAAGCTTGGTTTCATGATCCACCTGTTGTAGCTTGCAGCAGGGAGACTTGGCTACACTGGTCAAGCTCCCAAGGGTACTTGGCTACACTGGCCTTGACCCATTCTCTTCTTCCCCCTCTTCTTGAGCCGGTTGTACTTGAACTTAGAAGGGAATACCCCGCTCCTCGAGGAAAGAGTGGCCAGATTGAGGTCATAGAGTTACCTTGTTAGGGAGGATTGTCAAGTTGCCATTTCTGAGGTGGAGAGCTTAGACTTCACATTCACAGGACAAGAAAAGATTCACGGTCTTCAGGGTTTGTGATTGATGACTTGTTCTGATCTGGAGCATTGAGGAGTCTTGGTCATAGATTAGTGGAACTTAGAGGCTGTTAGGTTTTGAGCTTAAGTCTAAATAAGGTTCCGACACATCAATAATCCAAAGATCTGATTAAGCTCCATACCTCAATTTAATGAAGGCAAGTTTAATAATCAACCTTGATCCATGTACATCCTCTTTTTCTTTTTCTTTCTTTCTCTTTCACTTCTTTTTCAAATAAGTGTTTGCTAAGGGACTAGCAAAGTATAGTATAGGGGGGTGATGAATACCCATTCATCACTCTTTATTCTTATATTTTAGCTACAAAAACCTATGCAAATGCATGTAGATACTTGTAAATAGGAATAATTAGCAAAAGCATGCATCTTGTAAAAATATATATAATTAGCATGTTTTTGTGCAAAAATAAAAGAATAAAGATGAAAAAGAAAAAGAGGGAAATATTTAGAATAAATATTGAGCAACCTAACCCAAGGGAGGGCTCAGCATGGGCCTGACCGCATAAAAGTCAAAGTAGAGGGAGATAGGGGCTCTAGTGTAAATATCCATATAAATAAATAAATTATATTTTCCTCACCCAAAAATATGCTTGTACATATTTTGTATATATTTAGAAACTATTAAAAACAAAATAAAAATTTAAAAATCAAAAACTCAAAAATGACCTTTCACCATATGCATAGACCATCATCCTTATATATTTAACCTTGTAAATAAATTTATTTATTTTCAAAACTTTTTGTAAATATTCCATGCTATATATTGTAAATAAAATAAATAAAAAGAAACAAAACAAAAATCAAATAAAAATAACAAAATTAAAATTACAAAAATATATTGTACATATGACATGTATATAGTTGTACATAACTATTTATTTCACCTATGTATATAAATAATAAAAATCAAATAAAAATATCCTTTTATTCCTCATTTTATTCTATAAATAAATAAAATATGAAATGGGAATAAAAATGTATAAAAATAACTAATTAAAAATCAAAATTAAAATCCCTATATTGTACATATACCTATATATAGCCCTATTATGTAAATACCTTATTTTTATTTTGAAAAATTAATTAAAAATCACCAAAAAATAGAGAAAAATAAAATGAATATTTTTCATGTTTTAAGTTTCTAAAAATTCGGTCATTTTATGGCCTAAAAAATCAAATAAAAATTCAATGCTTGGCGGGCTCTAATTGGTCCACGGGGGATTGTTGACCCCCGGTCAACTCCCCCCCAGGACCACCAGAGCCGGGTCTGCTGCGCCCGACCCACCTTCTCGGACTTTTCCCATGCAGACCCAAATCCTTTTCGCCCCAACTCCGGGTCCGGAATGATCACGTCATATCCGAGAGCTTCGCCAGAGCCCTCGCCTCGGGATCCGCGCACCAGCTCACCCTACCCGATCGAGTTTTGCCGGACCTTCCACCGTATAAAGCCTGAGCTCCGCCCCCATTTTCACGCATCTTTGGCTCTCCACCCTTCGTCCCGTGACCTCCACTGCATCCCTTGAGGTGACAGCTCTCGATTGCCGGTGTCGCAGCGAGGAGGGGGTGGCCGGACCACTGATCCGGCGACTTTGCGCCGCCGTGCTCCGCCCAGTGCAGGAGCTCGAGCCTCAGGCCTTGACGACCTTCGAGGCCACGACCAGGATCTACCTAAGCTCCAGCACAGTCTACCACACCGCCCAGGTAACCTTCTAGCTTCCCTATTTTGCTTAATTTCTTGTTTCCCCCAAATCGTAGTTCCACCGAGTTCCGTCGATTCCGGCTATATCGCGTACTTTTTCGATCATCGGAACCCACGCTCACCATCGCCATCCCGCCGCGCACATTCTTCGCCCCTTCGTTCAACCCAGCTCGCACAGGAGCTGGGGTTCGAGCTCCACCGTCCTTCGCTCGCCGGAGCTCGCTCATCCCGACGCATCGTCCACCCTCACGCCGCTTCATCGGGTCGAGGTACTTTGCCCTCGACCCGCGAAGCTCTTGAGCTACTTTGCAGGTCCAAGGGGAGTCATCTGAGGCTTCCCCACATCTAGGCTAGGAGCTTCCCTCCGCCGACCTCGCCGGAGCCCCTCCAGGGCTCGGCTGGGCCATCGGAGGGCACCACCAGCTGCGGGACGTCATCGCCGACCTTCTCCGATCTTCAGAGGCAGCTGAGGAGGACCACAACACGCGCACGAGGCCGGCGAAACTCGCTGGCCACCTGTTCTTCGAAGGTCCTCGAGCACCGTCCGATCACCCGCAGCTCCCCAGTTCGCATCCCGTCCGTCCATTCCAGGAGGAGCAGTCACCGTTGATCATCTCGAGGGTTGATCGAGACCGTCAGAGCAGAGAGAGAGGCACCAGCACCCGCCAGCCGTTGGATCGTCCACGTGCCCTCCTCTGCGCCGTCGATCGGCCCACGTGCGGAAGGAGAGAGAGGCGCCATTCACCAGCACCGTTAGATCCGCCACGCGTCCACCATCCAACCGACGACGTAATAAAGGGGTAAATTACCTTAGGCCCCCTCTTAGTTTATGTTTTACGTGTCAGTCCTGTAAATATTTTAGGCCTTTTATTTATGTAGGGTTAATTGCACATTGGACCCCGTGCTTATTAATATTTGCATTTATGCCCCTGTATGTGTGAGCCACGTGCTTCGTCACGTGTAGTTTTGGTTTATTTGCAACTCTTATCCTGTAGTTCTGGTTGCTTTATGAATGAATAGAAACTTTCTGGTAATTGCATATATGCCCCTGTGAGTGTTTTAATTCCCCATGTGCGCCTTTTAGTGGGTTATTTGCATAACAGCCCCTGGACTTTTTGGTACGAGTTACCAAAAGGTCCTAGGACTTGTTTTTATTACCAGAAGGTCCCTGAGTGCCCCAGGCACGCGCCACGCGCGTGACTTGCTGGGAAAATTGCACCTGGACCCCCAGAACTTCGGGTATTTGCACTTAAGTCCCTGTGCACAGTGCCCCCTTTGGATTTTTGAATAAAATATCAAATCACCTCCAAATTCGATGAAAATTTGACACATGGCTCCTGTCATGTTGTAGAATTTTTGAGAATTTTTTAGGACATTTTTTATTTTAATTTTTATTTTTTAAAAATTCAAAAACCTCTATTTTAGCTACTGTCTAGAATTAAAAATCCCAAAAAAATATAAAAACACCCTCAAAAATTCTATAAAAATTAGGTACTGTTTCTTTTGTGTGTTTTGATTTTCTAGCCAATTTTGGCTATTTTTCATTGCTTAAAAACCTAAAATTTCAAAAACACCTAAAAACTCATAAAAATCATAATAATTAATCTAAAAATCCAAAAACAATAATTTTGGTGCTCAAATTTTCCTTGTTTCCTCTAGTATACAGGAAAATTACTTCCAGGTCCCTCTGAGACCCCTAGATATTTTATCTTTGGGTTTTGGGCCTGGCTGGACAGTACCTTGTCTTTTTAGTACTGTTTGATTTTTAGAAAATAAAATACACCTTAGAAAAATCCCAAAAATTCACCAAAAACACTTAAAAACCTAAAAAACATAAAAACATTTTTGTTTGAATTTTTGCTTGCTTTTTGACATATTTAATAATTAGCTAAAGTGTGCTTGTCTTTACTTTCTTTTATTTTCTTCACATTTTAAAAATCCAAAAAATATAAAAATCACTAATAACCACTAAAAATACTTGTCTTTTATTTTATTTTATTTTTACTACTTCGTAGGCCTCTGGCCAACCCGTGCTCCTTGTGTTCGACCCTGGGTGCTATACCAGGTTAATCTCATAGCTAGACCGCTGATTTTGAGCTTGATTGATTTTACGTGTTTCGAGTGGTCTGATTTTTCTTGATATACCCATCCTCTGAGATCTGGGTCGCAACGACCCTTGTCTTATTACCTTCACCCGGGTCTTTGGGATTTTCGGGTTATCAACACTGTTCGCCTTTATTTTGTGTGTTATTTTTGTAATATTTTTCTATAGATAGTTATAAATTTTAGAAGTTGTCAAAATAAGAATTAGAATAAGGTTTGCTTCCTTTTTTAGGCATGGTTATATTTAGTAGAATATTTATAATTAATGTTAATTATTATTTGTAGAATGGTGAAAGAGTTATTGAAAAGATATGTACATATGTGTTGTGAATAAATGCTTAAATTTGTATGTGCAATAATATGTGTTTAGATTGTGTTTATATGTAAAGTTAGGTTTTATTATTATTTCCTCCTTATCTCCTTCTACTTTATTATTTGTAGGCCAATCCACGAGAATAAGTCTTTGGGATTATATCGTAAATATATATTATACTATATTTATTATAATTTTTGTACATATATACATTTCTTTTTCTACTCATTTTCTTCGTTTTATATATTTTTTGTGTTTATGTTATTTTTTATATAAATTTATTTAGAATAATTATACATTTTTTGTATTTTTAAATGCATTTATTTAGGGTTAAAATATAAAATGAAAGAATAAAATTATGAATTATGGATTCATCACTTTGTCATGTAGAATTACTCTAGTTTTGTCCATAAGGCCATTATCAGCTCCTTTTCAAGCAAAATCTCGAAGCCCTAGGCTAATCATTTAATAATCTAGTTTCGTGTTTATATTATTTTATGTCTAAATATAATCACACTTGGGTTTGTATGATTACTGGTATCCCTATACAATTAGAGTTACATACCTAGGCCACTTTAGATTCCATATATTTAATCATCTAGATATCTAGATCAGAATAATAGATATGTAGTTGGTACTCTAATGACTAAGATCGAGGACACAACAAACATTGGATATCGTTATTAAATAAAGTAATCTCATGCCTTCGAATAGATGACTACGTAAACTCGTGTGGATTGATAATCTTGATGCGGGTCCTCTATATAATAAAAAAGATTCGGATTTGCTGGATAAGATCGATATAGATGAAGTTTGGTATAAGGGGTTGTCACAAGATGGAAAACCATCCTTTGACGTTGACTTATGTATATTTATATTTATATATTTGAGTACATGTACTTGCAAGACTACTAGGTTGATGACTCGACAACATCTATATACCAAAGAATTGGTGTCCATCTAAAGGTATATGAAATGTATGTTCTCTTAAAGGACTTATACATGTGTGTATGTGATAAACTAAGAGAAAGAGATAACTAGTAAGACATTGGAAAAAAAGAGGTCCGCCAGTGGTCATCCTCTTTGAAAACATGATACAAATATGAGAGTATCAAAATACACTTTTTGAAAGCATATGATTGATGTTTTCACCCAAATAAGATATCTTTTGCTTTTAATCTTGAAGGAAGATATAAATTTTGGGAACGAACATGTAATTTTGGTCATCCAAGTACTACGGTACGTCGAATCAAGAGTATTAGGAATACTCGAGGTCGATGACAACGTAATAGATTGCATTCCATGGTACTTCCATTACAACGGAATGATGAAACGTTATGGTATTTCATGGATCCTCTTAAAATAAGTTGAATGAGATTTGAATTGGATAAAATATCCATTCAACGAACCTGATCAAGTTATGAATGGTTCAATGATTAATCCAAGAGAAATTGGATTGACTAGCGATATAGTTCATTGTCGGCTTACTGAGCTGGAGAACTTTAGCATTCTTATCTCTAATATCATATCTGATATGATATTAAGCCACTACATATGGTTAATACTATCTCCCTATTGATATCTTCATGTTTCTATGTTTGTTACATACAAGAAGATATTCAATGTGATTGAGATATCGCTAAAGATGGATGGTAGTATTCGTGATATCATTATACATGGACAACATTGTGAAGGATATCACTGTCCAAGTGTTTTTATTCAAGTTAGATGAATTGAAATATTCAGATATCGTCCAATCTTAAACAACCTTTATGAAATTGATTGACAGAAATTGCCAATAGTGTTGCCCAAGAAATCATAGTGGGATACAATATCCACTTATTGCTCATATTGTTTACTCATGAGCTGATTCAGTGGATTTGATTCACAAAAGGCATAAATGAATTTAATTCACATACTAAATTAATTAATTTGATTCATGGAAAACCAATTTAAATTTGTAAATTTTATTAAAAATAGATGCAAATCAATTGGCATTAAGCATATTAAGGTTGGACCATGGTCAACTCAAGTGAATCACAAACCTCTTCTAGAGAGAGCATTGTTCCAAGAGGAACCTTAGCTGCCTCCTTAATCCTCATCTCCATCTTCTCCTTAATCGTCTGTAACGGATTGGTTTCTTTTTAAATAAATTAATAATATTAAAAAAAAGGGTGTAATCAATTTCTAATGATAATGTGGTTATTATTATTATTATTATTAATAAGAAAGAGATAATGAATTAGGACTATTATCCATTAATTATAAAATGATTATCTCTTGCTTAGTCAAAACTATTATCCGTTGATTAATTCAATTTATTATTGTTATTTTATCTCATTATTGGTACCTATAAAAAGGCATGAAGCCCTCCATTAAAATCACCACATATTGCATACACGTGAGAGAAAGTTAGAGAGAGAGAGAGGCCGCCGGCAACATATCTTGCAACGCCGTTCTTTAGTCCGGCATCGTCAACCCTCTCCGTCAACATCGGAGTTTGATCCGGCGAAATCGAAGGATCAACGACGTGGCCGACAACGGTCCGGAATTGGCGGATTCTTGGTCGACGAATTTCTTGCGTCGACGAGGTATGTGTCGAACACATAGGATTCCCTAAGTGACGTTTTTGCTGATCTTCGGTTTAAAATTATGACTTGTAGATGTATGTGTTGAACATTTAGAATTGATATAGATGAACTTACAAATCAATCGTATTTTATGTTGATTTCAAAACAATAATACTGTCAGGATTCTTAACGGCAAGTAATACGTGCCGTAACATTTAAACGATCATGATTTTCATATTGAAAAGCAAATAACAGGGACTGTGCTTGTTCACGTCTCGGATGATTATATTATTATTGGATAACCAATATTAAGATTTCAAAGAAGCCAACTCAATTTGGTTAAATTATACACGACTACTGTCAAGATTAGAATTATATTCTTATTTAGTGTTAATTACTCTTTACTACGGTAGGAGTTGCCTACATAATTTTAAATTATTGTTTAATGAATTTTTTTTGTAATCCTTGATGTTAGCTGGAAATAGAATACCGATATCCAAATTTCTACATATAAGAATTGAATTTAATTTTTTATTGTCTAAAAGCTGAGATTAAATTAGTTTTTTATTAATGTAGAAGGAATGAATCTGGAAAGCCTTTTAGTTTTGGTTGCCGTTGGTTTTCCCTACCGTTTTAACTTTAAAATACATAAGTATATCCCTTTTTTAAAACATCATGAAATTATTCTCTCAGAATTAATTATCCCAGTATTTCCAATACATGATAATTTGAACGATATGGCCGAATGTGCGTGGTCTTGACGGGTAATGAACTGTAAAAATATAGATTTATGACTCATTTCTTTTAGCATTCAAAGGTTATGCATCACTAAGTACTAACCATGACGATAACGATGCAACTAACTCAATACCAAATTCTACTATATATTATGTAATATTATGATGACATATGAAGATAAAATGATGCATCGATATATCAAAATAAG
The DNA here is from genome assembly GCA_037367405.1 of Ottelia alismoides. Taxonomy (NCBI): domain Eukaryota; kingdom Viridiplantae; phylum Streptophyta; class Magnoliopsida; order Alismatales; family Hydrocharitaceae; genus Ottelia; species Ottelia alismoides. The sequence continues at coordinate 295,507 of JAZKJV010008082.1, read as the reverse complement.
TTTAAACTTTTGGCACCGACTCGAACTAAGGGGTCGTAAGGGCCTAAAGGGCCGACGCCTTCCGGGGGCGTGAGGCAAAAGATAAGTCCTCTACAGTGATAGCTAAACTATCATGTTATGTATTGTTTATGGACCGCTTGTGCCGGCGGTAAGCCATCAAAGCCATCAAAGCCGCCTAAGAAGTAACAATAAAGACCACTCCAAACATGAAAAATGTCATGGGCATATATGCAATTGATGTTACTGTTATATGCATATATGCAATTATGTTACTGTTATGGACATATGTGTAAGTTCTGTTATTGTTAAGTGCATGTATGCAATTATGCTACTGATATGGGCAAACATGCAAAAATTGTGTTAAGATAAGGTCATATATGCAATTATATTAATGATATGGGCATGTGTGCAAAATAAGTTCATATTATGGGTATTTATGCAATTTATGTTATGTGCGTATGTGCAATTTTTGATAAATTTAAGGGTACACGTGCAATTATGTTATTGTTAAGTGCGCAAGTGCAATTTATGTGAATATTATGGGCTTACATGCAAATATGGGAAAAAAACGGCGGGTATATGTTCAAAAATGTTATGTGATTCATGGTTATGAAGGGAATTTTGTGATATGTATTAAGTAAGATAATTTATGATTTATATGATAATTACTTTTGTGACTTGTTTCTACGCTAGCCGGCTTGACCACAACTCGGCACATACTGAGCGTTATGCTCATAACATGTATTACTAATTTTTTTCAAGGGAACGTGAGGATTACACCATTAGCGGTTTAAGAGAGCCGACACGGTCTTCCAGAAGTAGGAATCGGTATGGAACTACTGCGGGTTCGCTTGGAAGGATGTCTTTTATGCCCACTGGAATAAGGAAATCGTGGATACGATTTCATCTAGTTTATTTAATTAAAGAACTCTTGGAAATGTGACCTTATTATGTCATGGAAAAGTTTTTTTTATTAAGATGGTTCTTTACTGCTCTTTTATGCTAGAATCGATGCTATGAGTAACGTTCCCGAGATGTCCGCCGAGGTTCTCGCTTCCGCATCATTCTCGGACGATCGGGTTCGTTACAGGTGGTATCAGAGCAGAAATTTCTCTGGGCATAAGATATCCGACCAAATCAAACTTAGATGCACTAGTTTTAGAAAATATAGGCTCTTGACCGTAAATTTCACATGAACATTACATATAGTCCCTCGTCGTGAGAATGGGGCGAACGGAGATCGTGACTCTTCGTCAACCAACGACATGGATATAGACATGAAACGGCTGATAGCCATAGGGTGCACAATTTGTTTTGGCTAGCTTAGTTAGTACAAGACCCTCTATGGTGCAACTTGAGTATTTGGAGGTTGTACAAGATTTTCTGATATTTTCCAAATGACTTTCCAAGTCCTCCGCCTAGAAGAGAGATTGACTTCACTATTGATGTACTACCGAGTGTTACAACCACATTTAAAGCACCATATAGGATGACTCCTGCTGAGTTGGATGAGCTGAAAAAGTAGTTGCAAGGACAATTAGATTAAGGGTTCTTGAGACAAAGTGTTTCACCTTGGGGTGCTCTCGTCTTATTCGTTAGAAGGACATATCACTTAGGCTTTACATTGATTACATTACTTTGAATAAAATCACCATAGAAAAATACCTGCCATCTTGCATCGATGATCTATTCGATCAATAGCAGCAAGTAGTAGTCTTCTCCAAGATTGACTTATGGTTTGGTTACATCAACTTAGGATTAGGAATAAAGACATATCAAAGACAGCACTCAGGACAAGACATGGGCACTATGAATTCCTAGTGATGCCTTTTGGCCTCACAAATACGCCTGCACATTTATGAAGTTGATGAATAGGGTATTCCGAGAATACCTAAGCAAGTTTGTGATCGTCTTTGTTGATGATATCTTGGTTTATTCACCTGATATGGAACAACACCGAGTGCATCTCAGATTAGTTCTTGAGACTTCACGACAACACCAGCTTTATGACAAATTATCCAAGTGTGACTTTTGGCTTCATAAAGTATCATTCCTTGGACATGTGGTGTCTAAGAAGGATATTTCCATCGACCCGACAAAGGTAGATGCGGTTTTAAATTGGAGTCAACCCAAGAATGTCTCAGAAATCCGTAGTTTATGGGATTTGCAGGGTATTACAGGAGATTCATTCAGAATTTTTCTAGGATGTCCCTACCATTGAATCGATTGTTGAGGAAGGATGTAAAGTTTGAATGGTCAGAAAAATACCAACAAATCTTTCAAGAGTTAAAGCAAAGATTGACGTCTCCTCTGGTGCTCACGCTACCATCGGGTAGTGGTAGATTTGTGGTCTACATTGATGCATAAGGCTCTGATTCGGGATGTGTCCTCATGCAGCATGCAAAAGTTATGGCATACGCCTCTCGGTAGTTGAGAGAAGATGAAATAAACTACCCGACACATGATCTAGAGCTTGCAACAGTAGTTGTGCGCTAAAAATTTGGCGTCATTATGTATATGGAGAGAAATTTGAGGTATTTACTGATCGCAACAGTCTCAAGTATATCTTTCCGTAGAAGGAACTGAATATGAGACAAAGGTGATGGTTGGAGTTAGCTTGGTCATCCTTCGGATCCGAGAAAGAATCCGGGCTCAGTCTTCCGGAAAGCAAAGAGAACTATGCCCATTCCAATCTTGTCCAACTTTGCTAACTCCCCCTTCTCAACCCCCCTCCTCTTTGTTCTGGAAACACGTCTTCTTATTCCATCTTTTCCCGAATCCCCCTGGACTGAGAGGGTTGGTGTGGACTCCGACCCCCCCCCCCCCCCCCCCCCCCCCGGGAGGGTAATGGGGTCTTCGAGATAGATAGGTAGAGGGATTCCCAGATGCTGCGAGAGAGTTCGCGAGGCTATTATATCGTCTTTGATGAGAAGTTTTTGTCAGACTATGATCTTTCCATTAACTATCATCCCGGAAAGGTGAATATAGTTGCTGATGCGTTAAGTAGGAAATATGAAGGGAAGCTTGCGAGTATGAAATTGCAGTGGCAGGTAATGAAGGATTTAGAGGAATGGAACCCTTTAATTGAAAGAAAGACTAGAGTTCTTATGGCCGGAATGAAGATCCACTCATCATTGGTAGAGAAAGTTATTTTAGCTCAGAAGGATGATAATGATCTCCAAAGATTGATGACCGCTTCTCAAAAAGAAGGATCTGATTTCTCAATTGGGTTAGAAGGAGCAGTGAGATTCCGTAATAGACTGTGGGTTCCTGATAATAGTGAATTAAAGCAAGAAATTCTTGAAGAGGCTCATAGGTCCATGTATACCATTCATCCCGGCACTACAAAAATATACAAGACTTACAACGGAATTTTTGGTGGCCTAAGATGAAGAACGACATTGCAAAATTTGTGTCGATGTGTCTTATTTGTCAGCAAGTAAAGATTGAGCACCAGAAGCCTGCAGGTCCTCTGCAATCACTAGAGATCCCTGAATGGAAATGGGAGCATATCACCATGTATTTTGTTTGCGGGTTGCCAAAAGCAAAGGAGGGGTGCTTCGATACTATTTGGGTGATTGTTGATCGTTTAACGAAGTCGGCTCATTTCTTACCTATCAGATTAGATCAATCTACAGAGAGCCTTGCTGAATTGTATGTAAATGAGATAGTGAAGTTGCATGGTGTTCCGGTATCAATCGTGTCAGACAGAGACACGAGATATACCTCCTGATCATGGAAGAGCGTGCAGGATACTTTGGTTACTAGTTTGAAGTTCAGCACAACATTCCATCCTCAGAGATGGACAATCTGAAAGAACAATCCAGACGTTAGAAGACATGTTGAGAGCTTGTGCCCTCGACTTTGCTGGAAATTGGGATAGACATTTGCCTTTGGTTGAATTTGCTTATAATAATAGCTATCATGCAAGCATTAAGATGACTCCTTTTGAAGCATTATACGGCCGACCTTGTAGTTCTCCTTTGTGCTGGAGCGATGTTGGGGAAAAATACATATTGGAACCTGAATTGGTCCAAGTTTGTACGAAGGGTGTTGAGGTAATTCGAAAGAGACTTTTAGCCGCTCAGAGTAGACAAAAGTCTTATGCTGATTGTCAAAGGTGAGAATTGAATTTTGAGCTAGGTGACCATGTGTTCTTAAAAATTTCTCCTACCAAGGGAGTAGTGCGATTTGGCAAAAAGGGAAAATTGAGTCCTAGATTTGTGGGACCTTATGAGATAATAAAGAAAGTGGGAGAAGTAGCATATCAGGTTGCTCTTCCGCCTCATTATTCCAAGTTACATGATGTTTTTCATGTATCGATGTTAAGAAAGTACAATCCTGATCCATCGCACGTGATCGAGCATGAAGTCCCGGACATTCAGCCGAATCCAACATATGAAGAAAGACCAGTACGTATAGTTGACCGTAAGGAGCATCAGTTGCGGCGTCGCATAGTCCCGATGGTCAAAGTACTCTGGCAGCACCATCAGAGAGAAGAGGCGACTTGGGAGTTGGAGGACGAAATGCGTCAACATTACCCGCATCTCTTTGGTAAGTGATTTTTTTCAGTATAAATTTCGAGGACGAAATTCCTTTAAGGAGGGTAGATTGTAACGGATTGGTTTCTTTTTAAATAAATTAATAATATTAAAAAAAGGGTGTAATCAATTTCCAATGATAATGTGGTTATTATTATTATTATTTTTATTAATAAGAAAGAGATAATGAATTAGGACTATTATCCATTAATTATAAAATGATTATCTCTTGCTTAGTCAAAACTATTATCCATTGATTAATTCAATTTATTATTGTTATTTTATCTCATTATTAGTACCTATAAAAAGGCATGAAGCCCTCCATTAAAATCACCACATATTGCATACACGTGAGAGAAAGTTTAGAGAGAGAGAGAGAGAGGCCGCCAGCGACATATCTTGCAACGTCGTTCTTTAGTCCGGCATCGTCAACCCTCTCCGTCAACATCGGAGTTTGATCCGGCGAAATCGAAGGATCAACGACGTGGCCGACAACGGTCCGGATTTGGCGGATTCTTGGTCGACGAATTTCTTGCGTCGACGAGGTATGTGTCGAACACATAGGATTCGCTAAGTGACGTTTTTGCTAATCTTCGGTTTAAAATTATGACTTATAGATGTATGTGTTGAACATTTAGAATTGATATAGATGAACTTACAAATCGATCGTATTTTTTGTTGATTTCAAAACAATAATACTGTCAGGATTCGTAACGGCAAGTAACACGTGCCGCAACATTTAAACGATCATGTTTTTCATATTGAAAAGCAAATAACAGGGACTGTGCTTGTTCACGTCTCGGATGATTATATTATTATTGGATAACCAATTTTAAGATTTCAAAGAAGCCAACTCAATTTGGTTAAATTATACACGACTACTGTCAAGAATAGAATTATATTCTTATTTAGTGTTAATTACTCTTTACTACGGTAGGAGTTGCCTACATAATTTTAAATTATTGTTTAATGAATTTTTTTGTAATCCTTGATGTTAGCTGGAAAATAGAATACCGATATCCAAATTTCTACATATAAGAATTGAATTTAATTTTTTATTGTTTAAAAGCTGAGATTAAATTAGTTTTTTATTAATGCAGAAGGAATGAATCTGGAAAACCTTTTAGTTTTGGTTGCCGTTGGTTTTCCCTACCGTTTTAACTTTAAAATACATAAGTATATCCCTTTTTTAAAACATCATGAAATTATTCTCTCAGAATTAATTATCCCAGTATTTCCAATACATGATAAATTGAACGATATGGCCGAATGTGCGTGGTCTTGACGGGTAATGAACTGTAAAAATATAGATTTATGACTCATTTCTTTTAGCATTCAAAGGTTATGCATCACTAAGTACTAACCATGACGATAACGATGCAACTAACTCAATACCAAATTCTACTATATATTATGTAATATTATGATGACATATGAAGATAAAATGATGCATCGATATATCAAAATAAGTTTACACTTTTGGCACCGACTCGAACTAATGGGTCGTAAGGGCCTAAAGGCCGACGCCTTCCGGGGGCGTGAGGCAAAAGATAAGTCCTCAACAGTGATAGCTACACTGTCATGTTATGTATTGTTTATGGACCGCTTGTGCCGGCGGTAAGCCATCAAAGCCATCAAAGCCGCCTAAGAAGTAACAATCAAGACCACTCTAAACATGAAAAATGTCATGGGCATATATGCAATTGATGTTACTGTTATATGCATATATGCAATTATGTTACTGTTATGGACATATGTGTAAGTTCTGTTATTGTTAAGTGCATGTATGCAATTATGCTACTGATATGGGCATACATGCAAAAATTGTGTTAAGATAAGGTCATATATGCAATTATATTAATGATATGGGCATGTGTGCAAAATAAGTTCATATTATGGGCATTTATGCAATTTATGTTATGTGTGTATGTGCAATTTTTGATAAATTTTAAGGGTACACGTGCAATTATGTTATTGTTAAGTGCGCAAGTGCAATTTATGTGAATATTATGGGCTTACATGCAAATATGGGAAAAGAACGGCGGGTATATGTTCAAAAATGTTATGTGATTCATGGTTATGAAGGGAATTTTGTGATATGTATTAAATAAGATAATTTATGATTTATATGATAATGACTTTTGTGACTTGTTTCTACGCTAGCCGGCTTGACCACAACTCGGCACATACTGAGCGTTATGCTCATAACATGTATTACTAATTTTTTTAAGGGGAACGTGAGGATTAGACCATTAGCGGTTTAAGAGAGCCGACACGGTCTTCCAGAAGTAGGAATCGGTATGGAACTACTGCGGGTTCGCTTGGAAGGATGTCTTTTATGCCCACTGGAATAAGGAAATCGTGGATACGATTTCATCTAGTTTATTTAATTAAAGAACTCTTGGAAATGTGACCTTATTATGTCATGGAAAAGTTTTTTTTTATTAAGATGGTTCTTTACTGCTCTTTTATGCTAGGATCGATGCAATGAGTAACGTTCCCGAGATGTCCGCCGAGGTTCTCGCTTCCGCATCATTCTCGGACGATCGGGTTCGTTACAGGTGGTATCATAGCAGAAATTCCTCTGGGCATAAGATATCCGACCAAATCAAACTTAGATGCACTAGTTTTAGAAAATATAGGCTTTTGACCGTAAATTTCACATGATCATTACATATAGTCCCTCGTCGTGAGAATGGGGCGAACGGAGATCGTGACTCTTCGTCAACCAACGACATGGATATAGACATGAAACGGCTGATAGCCATAGGGTGCACAATTTGTTTTGGCTAGCTTAGTTAGTACAAGACCCTCTATGGTGCAACTTGAGTATTTGGAGGTTGTACAAGATTTTCTGATATTTTCCAAATGACTTTCCAAGTCCTCCGCCTAGAAGAGAGATTGACTTCACTATTGATGTACTACCGAGTGTTACAACCACATTTAAAGCACCATATAGGATGACTCCTGCTGAGTTGGATGAGTTGAAAAAGTAGTTGCAAGGACAATTAGATTAAGGGTTCTTGAGACAAAGTGTTTCACCTTGGGGTGCTCTCGTCTTATTCGTTAGAAGGACATATCACTTAGGCTTTACATTGATTACATGACTTTGAATAAAATCACCATAGAAAAATACCTGCCATCTTGCATCGATGATCTATTCGATCAATAGCAGCAAGTAGTAGTCTTCTCTGAGATTGACTTATGGTTTGGTTACATCAACTTAGGATTAGGAATAAAGACATATCAAAGACAGCACTCAGGGCAAGACATGGGCACTATGAATTCCTAGTGATGCCTTTTGGCCTCACAAATACGCCTGCACATTTATGAAGTTGATGAATAGGGTATTCCGAGAATACCTAAGCAAGTTTGTGATCGTCTTTGTTGATGATATCTTGGTTTATTCACCTGATATGGAACAACACCGAGTGCATCTCAGATTAGTTCTTGAGACTTCACGACAACACCAGCTTTATGCCAAATTATCCAAGTGTGACTTTTGGCTTCAGAAAGTATCATTCCTTGGACATGTGGTGTCTAAGAAGGATATTTCCATCGACCTCACAAAGGTAGATGCGGTTTTAAATTGGAGTCAACCCAAGAATGTCTCAGAAATCCGTAGTTTATGGGATTGGCAGGGTATTACAGGAGATTCATTCAGAATTATTCTAGGATCTCCCTACCATTGAATCGATTGTTGAGGAAGGATGTAAAGTTTGAATGGTCAGAAAAATACCAACAAATCTTTCAAGAGTTAAAGCAAAGATTGACGTCTCCTCCGGTGCTCACGCTACCATCGGGTAGTGGTAGATTTGTGGTCTACATTGATGCATAAGGCTCTGATTCGGGATGTGTCCTCATGCAGCATGCAAAAGTTATGGCATACGCCTCTCGGTAGTTGAGAGAAGCTGAAATAAACTACCCGACACATGATCTAGAGCTTGCAACAGTAGTTGTGCGCTAAAAATTTGGCGTCATTATGTATATGGAGAGAAATTTGAGGTATTTACTGATCGCAACAGTCTCAAGTATATCTTTCCGTAGAAGGAACTGAATATGAGACAAAGGTGATGGTTGGAGTTAGCTTGGTCATCCTTCGGATCCGAGAAAGAATCCGGGCTCAGTCTTCCGGAAAGCAAAGAGAACTATGCCCATTCCAATCTTGTCCAACTTTGCTAACTCCCCCTTCTCAACCCCCCTCCTCTTTGTTCTGGAAACACGTCTTCTTATTCCATCTTTTCCCGAATCCCCCTGGACTGAGAGGGTTGGTGTGGACTCCGACCCCCCCCCCCCGGGAGGGTAATGGGGTCTTGGAGATAGATAGGTAGAGGGATTCCCAGATGCTGCGAGAGAGTTCGCGAGGCAATTATATCGTCTTTGATGAGAAGTTTTTGTCAGACTATGATCTTTCCATTAACTATCATCCCGGAAAGGTGAATGTAGTTGCTGATGCGTTAAGTAGGAAATATGAAGGGAAGCTTGCGAGTATGAAATTGCAGTGGCAGGTAATGAAGGATTTAGAGGAATGGAACCCTTTAATTGAAAGAAAGACTAGAGTTCTTATGGCCGGAATGAAGATCCACTCATCATTGTAGAGAAAGTTATTTTAGCTCAGAAGGATGATAATGATCTCCAAAGATTGATGACCGCTTCTCAAAAAGAAGGATCTGATTTCTCAATTGGGTTAGAAGGAGCAGTGAGATTCCGTAATAGACTGTGGGTTCCTGATAATAGTGAATTAAAGCAAGAAATTCTTGAAGAGGCTCATAGGTCCATGTATACCATTCATCCCGGCACTACAAAAATATACAAGACTTACAACGGAATTTTTGGTGGCCTAAGATGAAGAACGACATTGCAAAATTTGTGTCGATGTGTCTTATTTGTCAGCAAGTAAAGATTGAGCACCAGAAGCCTGCAGGTCCTCTGCAATCACTAGAGATCCCTGAATGGAAATGGGAGCATATCACCATGTATTTTGTTTGCGGGTTGCCAAAAGCAAAGGAGGGGTGCTTCGATACTATTTGGGTGATTGTTGATCGTTTAACGAAGTCGGCTCATTTCTTACCTATCAGATTAGATCAATCTACAGAGAGCCTTGCTGAATTGTATGTAAATGAGATAGTGAAGTTGCATGGTGTTCCGGTATCAATCGAGTCAGACAAAGACACGAGATATACCTCCTGATCATGGAAGAGCGTGCAGGATGCTTTGGGTACTAGTTTGAAGTTCAGCACATCATTCCATCCTCAGAGATGGACAATCTGAAAGAACAATCCAGACGTTAGAAGACATGTTGAGAGCTTGTGCCCTCGACTTTGCTGGAAATTGGGATAGACATTTGCCTTTGGTTGAATTTGCTTATAATAATAGCTATCATGCAAGCATTAAGATGACTCCTTTTGAAGCATTATACGGCCGACCTTGTAGTTCTCCTTTGTGCTGGAGCGATGTTGGGGAAAAATACATATTGGGACCTGAATTGGTCCAAGTTTGTACGAAGGGTGTTGAGGTAATTCGAAAGAGACTTTTAGCCGCTCAGAGTAGACAAAAGTCTTATGCTGATTGTCGAAGGTGAGAATTGAATTTTGAGCTAGGTGACCATGTGTTCTTAAAAATTTCTCCTACCAAGGGAGTAGTGCGATTTGGCAAAAAGGGAAAATTGAGTCCTAGATTTGTGGGACCTTATGAGATAATAAAGAAAGTGGGAGAAGTAGCATATCAGGTTGCTCTTCCGCCTCATTATTCCAAGTTACATGATGTTTTTCATGTATCGATGTTAAGAAAGTACAATCCTGATCCATCGCACGTGATCGAGCAGGAAGTCCCGGACATTCAGCCGAATCCAACATATGAAGAAAGACCAGTACGTATAGTTGACCGTAAGGAGCATCAGTTGCGGCGTCGCATAGTCTCGATGGTCAAAGTACTCTGGCAGCACCATCAGAGAGAAGAGGCGACTTGGGAGTTGGAGGACGAAATGCGTCAACATTACCCGCATCTCTTTGGTAAGTGATTTTTTTCAGTATAAATTTCGAGGACGAAATTCCTTTAAGGAGGGTAGATTGTAACGGATTGGTTTCTTTTTAAATAAATTAATAATATTAAAAAAATGGGTGTAATCAATTTCCAATGATAATGTGGTTATTATTATTATTATTTTTATTAATAAGAAAGAGATAATGAATTAGGACTATTATCCATTAATTATAAAATGATTATCTCTTGCTTAGTCAAAACTATTATCCATTGATTAATTCAATTTATTATTGTTATTTTATCTCATTATTGGTACCTATAAAAAGGCATGAAGCCCTCCATTAAAATCACCACATATTGCATACACGTGAGAGAAAGTTTAGAGAGAGAGAGGCCGCCGGCGACATATCTTGCAACGTCGTTCTTTAGTCCGGCATCGTCAACCCTCTCCGTCAACATCGGAGTTTGATCCGGCGAAATCGAAGGATCAACGACGTGGCCGACAACGGTCCGGATTTGGCGGATTCTTGGTCGACGAATTTCTTGCGTCGACGAGGTATGTGTCGAACACATAGAATTCGCTAAGTGACGTTTTTGCTGATCTTCGGTTTAAAATTATGACTTATAGATGTATGTGTTGAACATTTAGAATTGATATAGATGAACTTACAAATCGATTGTATTTTATGTTGATTTCAAAACAATAATACTGTCAGGATTCTTAACGGCAAGTAACACGTGCCGCAACATTTAAACGATCATGATTTTCATATTGAAAAGCAAATAACAGGGACTGTGCTTGTTCACGTCTCGGATGATTATATTATTATTGGATAACCAATTTTAAGATTTCAAAGAAGCCAACTCAATTTGGTTAAATTATACACGACTACTGTCAAGAATAGAATTATATTCTTATTTAGTGTTAATTACTCTTTACTACGGTAGGAGTTGCCTACATAATTTTAAATTACTGTTTAATGAATTTTTTTTAAATCCTTGATGTTAGCTGGAAAATAGAATACCGATATCCAAATTTCTACATATAAGAATTGAATTTAATTTTTTATTGTTTAAAAGCTTAGATTAAATTAGTTTTTTATTAATGCAGAAGGAATGAATCTGGAAAGCCTTTTAGTTTTGGTTGCCATTGGTTTTCCCTACCATTATATCTTTAAAATACATAAGTATATCCCTTTTTTAAAACATCATGAAATTATTCTCTCAGAATTAATTATCCCAGTATTTCCCATACATGATAATTTGAACGATATGGCCGAATGTGCGTGGTCTTGACGGGTAATGAACTGTAAAATATAGATTTATGACTCATTTCTTTTAGCATTCAAAGGTTATGCATCACTAAGTACTAACCATGACGATAACGATGCAACTAACTCAATACCAAATTCTACTATATATTATGTAATATTATGATGACATATGAAGATAAAATGATGCATCGATATATCAAAATAAGTTTACACTTTTGGCACCGACTCGAACTAATGGGTCGTAAGGGCCTAAAGGGCCGACGCCTTCCGGGGGCGTGAGGCAAAAGATAAGTCCTCTACAGTGATAGCTACACTGTCATGTTATGTATTGTTTATGGACCGCTTGTGCCGGCGGTAAGCCATCAAAGCCATCAAAGCCGCCTAAGAAGTAACAATCAAGACCACTCTAAACATGAAAAATGTCATGGGCATATATGCAATTGATGTTACTGTTATATGCATATATGCAATTATGTTACTGTTATGGACATATGTGTAAGTTCTGTTATTGTTAAGTGCATGTATGCAATTATGCTACTGATATGGGCATACATGCAAAAATTGTGTTAAGATAAGGTCATATATGCAATTATATTAATGATATGGGCATGTGTGCAAAATAAGTTCATATTATGGGCATTTATGCAATTTATGTTATGTGCGTATGTGCAATTTTTGATAAATTTTAAGGGTACACGTGCAATTATGTTATTGTTAAGTGCGCAAGTGCAATTTATGGGATTTTTATGGGCTTACATGCAAATATGGGAAAAAAACGGCGGGTATATGTTCCAAAATGTTATGTGATTCATGGTTATGAAGGGAATTTTGTGATATGTATTAAATAAGATAATTTATGATTTATATGATAATGACTTTTGTGACTTGTTTCTACGCTAGCCGGCTTGACCACAACTCGGCACATACTGAGCGTTATGCTCATAACATGTATTACTAATTTTTTTCAGGGGAACGTGAGGATTAGACCATTAGCGGTTTAAGAGAGCCGACACGGTCTTCCAGAAGCAGGAATCGGTATGGAACTACTGCGGGTTCGCTTGGAAGGATGTCTTTTATGCCCACTGGAATAAGGAAATCGTGGATACGATTTCATCTAGTTTATTTAATTAAAGAACTCTGGGAAATGTGACCTTATTATGTCATGGAAAAGTTGTTTTTATTAAGATGGTTCTTTACTGCTCTTTTATGCTAGGATCGATGCTATGAGTAACGTTCCCGAGATGTCCGCCGAGGTTCTCGCTTCCGCATCATTCTCGGACGATCGGGTTCGTTACAGGTGGTATCAGAGCAGAAATTCCTGTGGGCATAAGATATCCGACCAAATCAAACTTAGATGCACTAGTTTTAGAAAATATAGGCTTTTGACCGTAAATTTCACATGATCATTACATATAGTCCCTCGTCGTGAGAATGGGGCGAACGGAGATCGTGACTCTTCGTCAACCAACGACATGGATATAGACATGAAACGGCTGATAGCCATAGGGTGCACAATTTGTTTTGGCTAGCTTAGTTAGTACAAGACCCTCTATGGTGCAACTTGAGTATTTGGAGGTTGTACAAGATTTTCTGATATTTTCCAAATGACTTTCCAAGTCCTCCGCCTAGAAGAGAGATTGACTTCACTATTGATGTACTACCGAGTGTTACAACCACATTTAAAGCACCATATAGGATGACTCCTGCTGAGTTGGATGAGCTGAAAAAGTAGTTGCAAGGACAATTAGATTAAGGGTTCTTGAGACAAAGTGTTTCACCTTGGGGTGCTCTCGTCTTATTCGTTAGAAGGACATATCACTTAGGCTTTACATTGATTACATGACTTTGAATAAAATCACCATAGAAAAATACCTGCCATCTTGCATCGATGATCTATTCGATCAATAGCAGCAAGTAGTAGTCTTCTCCAAGATTGACTTATGGTTTGGTTACATCAACTTAGGATTAGGAATAAAGACATATCAAAGACAACACTCAGGACAAGACATGGGCACTATGAATTCCTAGTGATGCCTTTTGGCCTCACAAATACGCCTGCACATTTATGAAGTTGATGAATAGGGTATTCCGAAAATACCTAAGCAAGTTTGTGATCGTCTTTGTTGATGATATCTTGGTTTATTCACCTGATATGGAACAACACCGAGTGCATCTCAGATTAGTTCGTGAGACTTCACGACAACACCAGCTTTATGCCAAATTATCCAAGTGTGACTTTTGGCTTCAGAAAGTATCATTCCTTGGACATGTGGTGTCTAAGAAGGATATTTCCATCGACCCCACAAAGGTAGATGCGGTTTTAAATTGGAGTCAACCCAAGAATGTCTCAGAAATCCGTAGTTTATGGGATTGGCAGGGTATTACAGGAGATTCATTCAGAATTTTTCTAGGATCTCCCTACCATTGAATCGATTGTTGAGGAAGGATGTAAAGTTTGAATGGTCAGAAAAATACCAACAAATCTTTCAAGAGTTAAAGCAAAGATTGACGTCTCCTCCGGTGCTCACGCTACCATCGGGTAGTGGTAGATTTGTGGTCTACATTGATGCATAAGGCTCTGATTCGGGATGTGTCCTCATGCAGCATGCAAAAGTTATGGCATACGCCTCTCGGTAGTTGAGAGAAGCTGAAAGAAACTACCCGACACATGATCTAGAGCTTGCAACAGTAGTTGTGCGCTAAAAATTTGGCGTCATTATGTATATGGAGAGAAATTTGAGGTATTTACTGATCGCAATAGTCTCAAGTATATCTTTCCGCAGAAGGAACTGAATATGAGACAAAGGTGATGGTTGGAGTTTTTGTCAGACTATGATCTTTCCATTAACTATCATCCCGGAAAGGTGAATGTAGTTGCTGATGCGCTAAGTAGGAAATATGAAGGGAAGCTTGCGAGTATGAAATTGCAGTGGCAGGTAATGAAGGATTTAGAGGAATGGAACCCTTTAATTGAAAGAAAGACTAGAGTTCTTATGGCCGGAATGAAGATCCACTCATCATTGGTAGAGAAAGTTATTTTAGCTCAGAAGGATGATAATGATCTCCAAAGATTGATGACCGCTTCTCAAAAAGAAGGATCAGATTTCTCAATTGGGTTAGATGGAGCAGTGAGATTCCGTAATAGACTGTGGGTTTCTGATAATAGTGAATTAAAGCAAGAAATTCTTGAAGAGGCTCATAGGTCCATGTATACCATTCATCCCGGCACTACAAAAATGTACAAGACTTACAACGGAATTTTTGGTGGCCTAAGATGAAGAACGACATTGCAAAATTTGTGTCGATGTGTCTTATTTGTCAGCAAGTAAAGATTGAGCACCAGAAGCCTGCAGGTCCTCTGCAATCACTAGAGATCCCTGAATGGAAATGGGAGCATATCACCATGTATTTTGTTTGCGGGTTGCCAAAAGCAAAGAAGGGGTGCTTCGACACTATTTGGGTGATTGTTGATCGTTTAACGAAGTCGGCTCATTTCTTACCTATCAGATTAGATCAATCTACAGAGAGCCTTGCTGAATTGTATGTAAATGAGATACTGAAGTTGCATGGTGTCCCGGTATCAATCGTGTCAGACAGAGACACGAGATATACCTCATGATCATGGAAGAGCGTGCAGGATGCTTTGGGTACTAGTTTGAAGTTCAGCACATCATTCCATCCTCAGACTGATGGACAATCTGAAAGAACAATCCAGACGTTAGAAGACATGTTGAGAGCTTGTGCCCTCGACTTTGCTGGAAATTGGGATAGACATTTGCCTTTGGTTGAATTTTGCTTATAATAATAGCTATCATGCAAGCATTAAGATGACTCCTTTTGAAGTATTATACGGCCGACCTTGTAGTTCTCCTTTGTGCTGGAGCGATGTTGGGGAAAAATACATATTGGGACCTGAATTGGTCCAAGTTTGTACGAAGGGTGTTGAGGTAATTCGAAAGAGACTTTTAGCCGCTCAGAGTAGACAAAAGTCTTATGCTGATTGTCGAAGGTGAGAATTGAATTTTGAGCTAGGTGACCATGTGTTCTTAAAAATTTCTCCTACCAAGGGAGTAGTGCGATTTGGCAAAAAGGGAAAATTGAGTCCTAGATTTGTGGGACCTTATGAGATAATAAAGAAAGTGGGAGAAGTAGCATATCAAAATAAGTTTACACTTTTGGCACCGACTCGAACTAATGGGTCGTAAGGGCCTAAAGGGCCGACGCCTTCCGGGGGCGTGAGGCAAAAGATAAGTCCTCTACAGTGATAGCTACACTGTCATGTTATGTATTGTTTATGGACCGCTTGTGCCGGCGGTAAGCCATCAAAGCCATCAAAGCCGCCTAAGAAGTAACAATCAAGACCACTCTAAACATGAAAAATGTCATGGGCATATATGCAATTGATGTTACTGTTATATGCATATATGCAATTATGTTACTGTTATGGACATATGTGTAAGTTCTGTTATTGTTAAGTGCATGTATGCAATTATGCTACTGATATGGGCATACATGCAAAAATTGTGTTAAGATAAGGTCATATATGCAATTATATTAATGATATGGGCATGTGTGCAAAATAAGTTCATATTATGGGCATTTATGCAATTTATGTTATGTGCGTATGTGCAATTTTTGATAAATTTTAAGGGTACACGTGCAATTATGTTATTGTTAAGTGCGCAAGTGCAATTTATGGGATTTTTATGGGCTTACATGCAAATATGGGAAAAAAACGGCGGGTATATGTTCCAAAATGTTATGTGATTCATGGTTATGAAGGGAATTTTGTGATATGTATTAAATAAGATAATTTATGATTTATATGATAATGACTTTTGTGACTTGTTTCTACGCTAGCCGGCTTGACCACAACTCGGCACATACTGAGCGTTATGCTCATAACATGTATTACTAATTTTTTTCAGGGGAACGTGAGGATTAGACCATTAGCGGTTTAAGAGAGCCGACACGGTCTTCCAGAAGCAGGAATCGGTATGAACTACTGCGGGTTCGCTTGGAAGGATGTCTTTTATGCCCACTGGAATAAGGAAATCGTGGATACGATTTCATCTAGTTTATTTAATTAAAGAACTCTGGGAAATGTGACCTTATTATGTCATGGAAAAGTTGTTTTTATTAAGATGGTTCTTTACTGCTCTTTTATGCTAGGATCGATGCTATGAGTAACGTTCCCGAGATGTCCGCCGAGGTTCTCGCTTCCGCATCATTCTCGGACGATCGGGTTCGTTACAGGTGGTATCAGAGCAGAAATTCCTGTGGGCATAAGATATCCGACCAAATCAAACTTAGATGCACTAGTTTTAGAAAATATAGGCTTTTGACCGTAAATTTCACATGATCATTACATATAGTCCCTCGTCGTGAGAATGGGGCGAACGGAGATCGTGACTCTTCGTCAACCAACGACATGGATATAGACATGAAACGGCTGATAGCCATAGGGTGCACAATTTGTTTTGGCTAGCTTAGTTAGTACAAGACCCTCTATGGTGCAACTTGAGTATTTGGAGGTTGTACAAGATTTTCTGATATTTTCCAAATGACTTTCCAAGTCCTCCGCCTAGAAGAGAGATTGACTTCACTATTGATGTACTACCGAGTGTTACAACCACATTTAAAGCACCATATAGGATGACTCCTGCTGAGTTGGATGAGCTGAAAAAGTAGTTGCAAGGACAATTAGATTAAGGGTTCTTGAGACAAAGTGTTTCACCTTGGGGTGCTCTCGTCTTATTCGTTAGAAGGACATATCACTTAGGCTTTACATTGATTACATGACTTTGAATAAAATCACCATAGAAAAATACCTGCCATCTTGCATCGATGATCTATTCGATCAATAGCAGCAAGTAGTAGTCTTCTCCAAGATTGACTTATGGTTTGGTTACATCAACTTAGGATTAGGAATAAAGACATATCAAAGACAACACTCAGGACAAGACATGGGCACTATGAATTCCTAGTGATGCCTTTTGGCCTCACAAATACGCCTGCACATTTATGAAGTTGATGAATAGGGTATTCCGAAAATACCTAAGCAAGTTTGTGATCGTCTTTGTTGATGATATCTTGGTTTATTCACCTGATATGGAACAACACCGAGTGCATCTCAGATTAGTTCGTGAGACTTCACGACAACACCAGCTTTATGCCAAATTATCCAAGTGTGACTTTTGGCTTCAGAAAGTATCATTCCTTGGACATGTGGTGTCTAAGAAGGATATTTCCATCGACCCCACAAAGGTAGATGCGGTTTTAAATTGGAGTCAACCCAAGAATGTCTCAGAAATCCGTAGTTTATGGGATTGGCAGGGTATTACAGGAGATTCATTCAGAATTTTTCTAGGATCTCCCTACCATTGAATCGATTGTTGAGGAAGGATGTAAAGTTTGAATGGTCAGAAAAATACCAACAAATCTTTCAAGAGTTAAAGCAAAGATTGACGTCTCCTCCGGTGCTCACGCTACCATCGGGTAGTGGTAGATTTGTGGTCTACATTGATGCATAAGGCTCTGATTCGGGATGTGTCCTCATGCAGCATGCAAAAGTTATGGCATACGCCTCTCGGTAGTTGAGAGAAGCTGAAAGAAACTACCCGACACATGATCTAGAGCTTGCAACAGTAGTTGTGCGCTAAAAATTTGGCGTCATTATGTATATGGAGAGAAATTTGAGGTATTTACTGATCGCAATAGTCTCAAGTATATCTTTCCGCAGAAGGAACTGAATATGAGACAAAGGTGATGGTTGGAGTTTTTGTCAGACTATGATCTTTCCATTAACTATCATCCCGGAAAGGTGAATGTAGTTGCTGATGCGCTAAGTAGGAAATATGAAGGGAAGCTTGCGAGTATGAAATTGCAGTGGCAGGTAATGAAGGATTTAGAGGAATGGAACCCTTTAATTGAAAGAAAGACTAGAGTTCTTATGGCCGGAATGAAGATCCACTCATCATTGGTAGAGAAAGTTATTTTAGCTCAGAAGGATGATAATGATCTCCAAAGATTGATGACCGCTTCTCAAAAAGAAGGATCAGATTTCTCAATTGGGTTAGATGGAGCAGTGAGATTCCGTAATAGACTGTGGGTTTCTGATAATAGTGAATTAAAGCAAGAAATTCTTGAAGAGGCTCATAGGTCCATGTATACCATTCATCCCGGCACTACAAAAATGTACAAGACTTACAACGGAATTTTTGGTGGCCTAAGATGAAGAACGACATTGCAAAATTTGTGTCGATGTGTCTTATTTGTCAGCAAGTAAAGATTGAGCACCAGAAGCCTGCAGGTCCTCTGCAATCACTAGAGATCCCTGAATGGAAATGGGAGCATATCACCATGTATTTTGTTTGCGGGTTGCCAAAAGCAAAGAAGGGGTGCTTCGACACTATTTGGGTGATTGTTGATCGTTTAACGAAGTCGGCTCATTTCTTACCTATCAGATTAGATCAATCTACAGAGAGCCTTGCTGAATTGTATGTAAATGAGATACTGAAGTTGCATGGTGTCCCGGTATCAATCGTGTCAGACAGAGACACGAGATATACCTCATGATCATGGAAGAGCGTGCATGATGCTTTGGGTACTAGTTTGAAGTTCAGCACATCATTCCATCCTCAGACTGATGGACAATCTGAAAGAACAATCCAGACGTTAGAAGACATGTTGAGAGCTTGTGCCCTCGACTTTGCTGGAAATTGGGATAGACATTTGCCTTTGGTTGAATTTGCTTATAATAATAGCTATCATGCAAGCATTAAGATGACTCCTTTTGAAGCATTATACGGCCGACCTTGTAGTTCTCCTTTGTGCTGGAGCGATGTTGGGGAAAAATACATATTGGGACCTGAATTGGTCCAAGTTTGTACGAAGGGTGTTGAGGTAATTCGAAAGAGACTTTTAGCCGCTCAGAGTAGACAAAAGTCTTATGCTGATTGTCGAAGGTGAGAATTGAATTTTGAGCTAGGTGACCATGTGTTCTTAAAAATTTCTCCTACCAAGGGAGTAGTGCGATTTGGCAAAAAGGGAAAATTGAGTCCTAGATTTGTGGGACCTTATGAGATAATAAAGAAAGTGGGAGAAGTAGCATATCAGGTTGCTCTTCCGCCTCATTATTCCAAGTTACATGATGTTTTTCATGTATCGATGTTAAGAAAGTACAATCCTGATCCATCGCACGTGATCGAGCAGGAAGTCCCGGACATTCAGCCGAATCCAACATATGAAGAAAGACCAGTACGTATAGTTGACCGTAAGGAGCATCAGTTGCGGCGTCACATAGTCCCGATGGTCAAAGTACTCTGGCAGCACCATCAGAGAGAAGAGGCGACTTGGGAGTTGGAGGACGAAATGCGTCAACATTACCCGCATCTCTTTGGTAAGTGATTTTTTTCAGTATAAATTTCGAGGACGAAATTCCTTTAAGGAGGGTAGATTGTAACGGATTGGTTTCTTTTTAAATAAATTAATAATATTAAAAAAAAGGGTGTAATCAATTTCCAATGATAATGTGGTTATTATTATTATTTTTTTTATTAATAAGAAAGAGATAATGAATTAGGACTATTATCCATTAATTATAAAATGATTATCTCTTGCTTAGTCAAAACTATTATCCATTGATTAATTCAATTTATTATTGTTATTTTATCTCATTATTGGTACCTATAAAAAGGCATGAAGCCCTCCATTAAAATCACCACATATTGCATACACGTGAGAGAAAGTTTAGAGAGAGAGAGAGAGAGGCCGCCGGCGACATATCTTGCAACGTCGTTCTTTAGTCCGGCATCGTCAACCCTCTCCGTTTACATCGGAGTTTGATCCGGCGAAATCGAAGGATCAACGACGTGGCCGACAACGGTCCGGATTTGGCGGATTCTTGGTCGACGAATTTCTTGCGTCGACGAGGTATGTGTCGAACACATAGAATTCGCTAAGTGACGTTTTTGCTGATCTTCGGTTTAAAATTATGACTTATAGATGTATGTGTTGAACATTTAGAATTGATATAGATGAACTTACAAATCGATTGTATTTTATGTTGATTTCAAAACAATAATACTGTCAGGATTCTTAACGGCAAGTAACACGTGCCGCAACATTTAAACGATCATGATTTTCATATTGAAAAGCAAATAACAGGGACTGTGCTTGTTCACGTCTC
Source organism: Ottelia alismoides (assembly GCA_037367405.1). Taxonomy (NCBI): domain Eukaryota; kingdom Viridiplantae; phylum Streptophyta; class Magnoliopsida; order Alismatales; family Hydrocharitaceae; genus Ottelia; species Ottelia alismoides. The sequence continues at coordinate 274,520 of JAZKJV010008082.1, read as the reverse complement.
GGATGATTATATTATTATTGGATAACCAATTTTAAGATTTCAAAGAAGCCAACTCAATTTGGTTAAATTATACACGACTACTGTCAAGAATAGAATTATATTCTTATTTAGTGTTAATTACTCTTTACTACGGTAGGAGTTGCCTACATAATTTTAAATTATTGTTTAATGAATTTTTTTTGTAATCCTTGATGTTAGCTGGAAAATAGAATACCGATATCCAAATTTCTACATATAAGAATTGAATTTAATTTTTATTGTTTAAAAGCTTAGATTAAATTAGTTTTTTATTAATGCAGAAGGAATGAATCTGGAAAGCCTTTTAGTTTTGGTTGCCGTTGGTTTTCCCTACCATTATATCTTTAAAATACATAAGTATATCCCTTTTTTAAAACATCATGAAATTATTCTCTCAGAATTAATTATCCCAGTATTTCCCATACATGATAATTTGAACGATATGGCCGAATGTGCGTGGTCTTGACGGGTAATGAACTGTAAAATATAGATTTATGACTCATTTCTTTTAGCATTCAAAGGTTATGCATCACTAAGTACTAACCATGACGATAACGATGCAACTAACTCAATACCAAATTCTACTATATATTATGTAATATTATGATGACATATGAAGATAAAATGATGCATCGATATATCAAAATAAGTTTACACTTTTGGCACCGACTCGAACTAATGGGTCGTAAGGGCCTAAAGGGCCGACGCCTTCCGGGGGCGTGAGGCAAAAGATAAGTCCTCTACAGTGATAGCTACACTGTCATGTTATGTATTGTTTATGGACCGCTTGTGCCGGCGGTAAGCCATCAAAGCCATCAAAGCCGCCTAAGAAGTAACAATCAAGACCACTCTAAACATGAAAAATGTCATGGGCATATATGCAATTGATGTTACTGTTATATGCATATATGCAATTATGTTACTGTTATGGACATATGTGTAAGTTCTGTTATTGTTAAGTGCATGTATGCAATTATGCTACTGATATGGGCATACATGCAAAAATTGTGTTAAGATAAGGTCATATATGCAATTATATTAATGATATGGGCATGTGTGCAAAATAAGTTCATATTATGGGCATTTATGCAATTTATGTTATGTGCGTATGTGCAATTTTTGATAAATTTTAAGGGTACACGTGCAATTATGTTATTGTTAAGTGCGCAAGTGCAATTTATGGGATTTTTATGGGCTTACATGCAAATATGGGAAAAAAACGGCGGGTATATGTTCCAAAATGTTATGTGATTCATGGTTATGAAGGGAATTTTGTGATATGTATTAAATAAGATAATTTATGATTTATATGATAATGACTTTTGTGACTTGTTTCTACGCTAGCCGGCTTGACCACAACTCGGCACATACTGAGCGTTATGCTCATAACATGTATTACTAATTTTTTTCAGGGGAACGTGAGGATTAGACCATTAGCGGTTTAAGAGAGCCGACACGGTCTTCCAGAAGCAGGAATCGGTATGGAACTACTGCGGGTTCGCTTGGAAGGATGTCTTTTATGCCCACTGGAATAAGGAAATCGTGGATACGATTTCATCTAGTTTATTTAATTAAAGAACTCTGGGAAATGTGACCTTATTATGTCATGGAAAAGTTGTTTTTATTAAGATGGTTCTTTACTGCTCTTTTATGCTAGGATCGATGCTATGAGTAACGTTCCCGAGATGTCCGCCGAGGTTCTCGCTTCCGCATCATTCTCGGACGATCGGGTTCGTTACAGGTGGTATCAGAGCAGAAATTCCTGTGGGCATAAGATATCCGACCAAATCAAACTTAGATGCACTAGTTTTAGAAAATATAGGCTTTTGACCGTAAATTTCACATGATCATTACATATAGTCCCTCGTCGTGAGAATGGGGCGAACGGAGATCGTGACTCTTCGTCAACCAACGACATGGATATAGACATGAAACGGCTGATAGCCATAGGGTGCACAATTTGTTTTGGCTAGCTTAGTTAGTACAAGACCCTCTATGGTGCAACTTGAGTATTTGGAGGTTGTACAAGATTTTCTGATATTTTCCAAATGACTTTCCAAGTCCTCCGCCTAGAAGAGAGATTGACTTCACTATTGATGTACTACCGAGTGTTACAACCACATTTAAAGCACCATATAGGATGACTCCTGCTGAGTTGGATGAGCTGAAAAAGTAGTTGCAAGGACAATTAGATTAAGGGTTCTTGAGACAAAGTGTTTCACCTTGGGGTGCTCTCGTCTTATTCGTTAGAAGGACATATCACTTAGGCTTTACATTGATTACATGACTTTGAATAAAATCACCATAGAAAAATACCTGCCATCTTGCATCGATGATCTATTCGATCAATAGCAGCAAGTAGTAGTCTTCTCCAAGATTGACTTATGGTTTGGTTACATCAACTTAGGATTAGGAATAAAGACATATCAAAGACAACACTCAGGACAAGACATGGGCACTATGAATTCCTAGTGATGCCTTTTGGCCTCACAAATACGCCTGCACATTTATGAAGTTGATGAATAGGGTATTCCGAAAATACCTAAGCAAGTTTGTGATCGTCTTTGTTGATGATATCTTGGTTTATTCACCTGATATGGAACAACACCGAGTGCATCTCAGATTAGTTCGTGAGACTTCACGACAACACCAGCTTTATGCCAAATTATCCAAGTGTGACTTTTGGCTTCAGAAAGTATCATTCCTTGGACATGTGGTGTCTAAGAAGGATATTTCCATCGACCCCACAAAGGTAGATGCGGTTTTAAATTGGAGTCAACCCAAGAATGTCTCAGAAATCCGTAGTTTATGGGATTGGCAGGGTATTACAGGAGATTCATTCAGAATTTTTCTAGGATCTCCCTACCATTGAATCGATTGTTGAGGAAGGATGTAAAGTTTGAATGGTCAGAAAAATACCAACAAATCTTTCAAGAGTTAAAGCAAAGATTGACGTCTCCTCCGGTGCTCACGCTACCATCGGGTAGTGGTAGATTTGTGGTCTACATTGATGCATAAGGCTCTGATTCGGGATGTGTCCTCATGCAGCATGCAAAAGTTATGGCATACGCCTCTCGGTAGTTGAGAGAAGCTGAAAGAAACTACCCGACACATGATCTAGAGCTTGCAACAGTAGTTGTGCGCTAAAAATTTGGCGTCATTATGTATATGGAGAGAAATTTGAGGTATTTACTGATCGCAACAGTCTCAAGTATATCTTTCCGCAGAAGGAACTGAATATGAGACAAAGGTGATGGTTGGAGTTTTTGTCAGACTATGATCTTTCCATTAACTATCATCCCGGAAAGGTGAATGTAGTTGCTGATGCGCTAAGTAGGAAATATGAAGGGAAGCTTGCGAGTATGAAATTGCAGTGGCAGGTAATGAAGGATTTAGAGGAATGGAACCCTTTAATTGAAAGAAAGACTAGAGTTCTTATGGCCGGAATGAAGATCCACTCATCATTGGTAGAGGAAGTTATTTTAGCTCAGAAGGATGATAATGATCTCCAAAGATGATGACCGCTTCTCAAAAAGAAGGATCTGATTTCTCAATTGGGTTAGATGGAGCAGTGAGACTCCGTAATAGACTGTGGGTTCCTGATAATAGTGAATTAAAGCAAGAAGTTCTTGAAGAGGCTCATAGGTCCATGTATACCATTCATCCCGGCACTACAAAAATGTACAAGACTTACAACGGAATTTTTGGTGGCCTAAGATGAAGAACGACATTGCAAAATTTGTGTCGATGTGTCTTATTTGTCAGCAAGTAAAGATTGAGCACCAGAAGCCTGCAGGTCCTCTGCAATCACTAGGGATCCCTGAATGGAAATGGGAGCATATCACCATGTATTTTGTTTGCGGGTTGCCAAAAGCAAAGAAGGGGTGCTTCGACACTATTTGGGTGATTGTTGATCGTTTAACGAAGTCGGCTCATTTCTTACCTATCAGATTAGATCAATCTACAGAGAGCCTTGCTGAATTGTATGTAAATGAGATAGTGAAGTTGCATGGTGTCCCGGTATCAATCGTGTCAGACAGAGTCACGAGATATACCTCCTGATCATGGAAGAGCGTGCAGGATGCTTTGGGTACTAGTTTGAAGTTCAGCACATCATTCCATCCTCAGACTGATGGACAATCTGAAAGAACAATCCAGACGTTAGAAGACATGTTGAGAGCTTGTGCCCTCGACTTTGCTGGAAATTGGGATAGACATTTGCCTTTGGTTGAATTTGCTTATAATAATAGCTATCATGCAAGCATTAAGATGACTCCTTTTGAAGCATTATACGGCCGACCTTGTAGTTCTCCTATGTGCTGGAGCGATGTTGGGGAAAAATACATATTGGGACCTGAATTGGTCCAAGTTTGTACGAAGGGTGTTGAGGTAATTCGAAAGAGACTTTTAGCCGCTCAGAGTAGACAAAAGTCTTATGCTGATTGTCGAAGGTGAGAATTGAATTTTGAGCTAGGTGACCATGTGTTCTTAAAAATTTCTCCTACCAAGGGAGTAGTGCGATTTGGCAAAAAGGGAAAATTGAGTCCTAGATTTGTGGGACCTTATGAGATAATAAAGAAAGTGGGAGAAGTAGCATATCAGGTTGCTCTTCCGCCTCATTATTCCAAGTTACATGATGTTTTTCATGTATCGATGTTAAGAAAGTACAATCCTGATCCATCGCACGTGATCGAGCAGGAAGTCCCGGACATTCAGCCGAATCCAACATATGAAGAAAGACCAGTACGTATAGTTGACCGTAAGGAGCATCAGTTGCGGCGTCACATAGTCCCGATGGTCAAAGTACTCTGGCAGCACCATCAGAGAGAAGAGGCGACTTGGGAGTTGGAGGACGAAATGCGTCAACATTACCCGCATCTCTTTGGTAAGTGATTTTTTTCAGTATAAATTTCGAGGACGAAATTCCTTTAAGGAGGGTAGATTGTAACGGATTGGTTTCTTTTTAAATAAATTAATAATATTAAAAAAGAGGGTGTAATCAATTTCCAATGATAATGTGGTTATTATTATTATTATTATTAAGAAAGAGATAATAATTATAAAATGATTATCTCTTGCTTAGTCAAAACTATTATCCATTGATTAATTCAATTTATTATTGTTATTTTATCTCATTATTGGTACCTATAAAAAGGCATGAAGCCCTCCATTAAAATCACCACATATTGCATACACGTGAGAGAAAGTTTAGAGAGAGAGAGAGGCCGCCGGTGACATATCTTGCAACGTCGTTCTTTAGTCCGGCATCGTCAACCCTCTCCGTCAACATCGGAGTTTGATCCGGCGAAATCGAAGGATCAACGACATAGCCGACAACGGTCCGGATTTGGCGGATTCTTGGTCGACGAATTTCTTGCGTCGACAAGGTATGTGTCGAACACATAGGATTCGCTAAGTGACGTTTTTGCTGATCTTCGGTTAAAAATTATGACTTATAGATGTATGTGTTGAACATTTAGAATTGATATAGATGAACTTACAAATCGATCGTATTTTATGTTGATTTCAAAACAATAATACTGTCAGGATTCTTAACGGCAAGTAATACGTGCCGCAACATTTAAACGATCATGATTTTCATATTGAAAAGCAAATAACAGGGACTGTGCTTGTTCACGTCTCGGATGATTATATTATTATTGGATAACCAATTTTAAGATTTCAAAGAAGCCAACTCAATTTGGTTAAATTATACACGACTACTGTCAAGAATAGAATTATATTCTTATTTAGTGTTAATTACTCTTTACTACGTTAGGAGTTGCCTACATAATTTTAAATTATTGTTTAATGAATTTTTTTTTGTAATCCTTGATGTTAGCTGGAAAATAGAATACCGATATCCAAATTTCTACATATAAGAATTGAATTTAATTTTTTATTGTTTAAAAGCTGAGATTAAATTAGTTTTTTATTAATGCAGAAGGAATGAATCTGGAAAGCCTTTTAGTTTTGGTTGCCGTTGGTTTTCCCTACCGTTTTAACTTTAAAATACATAAGTATATCCCTTTTTTAAAACATCATGAAATTATTCTCTCAGAATTAATTATCCCAGTATTTCCAATACATGATAATTTGAACGATATGGCCGAATGTGCGTGGTCTTGACGGGTAATGAACTGTAAAATATAGATTTATGACTCATTTCTTTTAGCATTCAAAGGTTATGCATCACTAAGTACTAACCATGACGATAACGATGCAACTAACTCAATACCAAATTCTACTATATATTATGTAATATTATGTTGACATATGAAGATAAAATGATGCATCGATATATCAAAGTAAGTTTAAACTTTTGGCACCGACTTGAACTAAGGGGTCGTAAGGGCCTAAAGGGCCGACGCCTTCCGGGGGCGTGAGGCAAAAGATAAGTCCTCTACAGTGATAGCTACACTGTCATGTTATGTATTGTTTATGGACCGCTTGTGCCGGCGATAAGCCATCAAAGCCATGAAAGCCGCCTAAGAAGTAACAATCAAGACCACTCTAAACATGAAAAATGTCATGGGCATATATGCAATTGATGTTACTGTTATATGCATATATGCAATTATGTTACTGTTATGGACATATGTGTAAGTTCTGTTATTGTTAAGTGCATGTATGCAATTATGCTACTGATATGGGCATACATGCAAAAATTGTGTTAAGATAAGGTCATATATGCAATTATATTAATGATATGGGCATGTGTGCAAAATAAGTTCATATTATGGGCATTTATGCAATTTATGTTATGTGCGTATGTGCAATTTTTGATAAATTTTAAGGGTACACGTGCAATTATGTTATTGTTAAGTGCGCAAGTGCAATTTATGTGAATATTATGGGCTTACATGCAAATATGGGAAAAAAACGGCGGGTATATGTTCAAAAATGTTATGTGATTCATGGTTATGAAGGGAATTTTGTGATATGTATTAAATAAGATAATTTATGATTTATATGATAATGACTTTTGTGACTTGTTTCTACGCTAGCCGGCTTGACCACAACTCGGCACATACTGAGCGTTATGCTCATAACATGTATTACTAATTTTTTTCAGGGGAACGTGAGGATTAGACCATTAGCAGTTTAAGAGAGCCGACACGGTCTTCCAGAAGTAGGAATCGGTATGGAACTACTGCGGGTTCGCTTGGAAGGATGTCTTTTATGCCCACTGGAATAAGGAAATCGTGGATACGATTTCATCTAGTTTATTTAATTAAAGAACTCTTGGAAATGTGACCTTATTATGTCATGGAAAAGTTTTTTTTATTAAGATGGTTCTTTACTGCTCTTTTATGCTAGGATCGATGCTATGAGTAACGTTCCCGAGATGTCCGCCGAGGTTCTCGCTTCCACATCATTCTCGGACGATCGGGTTCGTTACATCGTCCCTATCGTCTCTCTCTCTCTCCACACCATTGTTAATGCATGGGCTTCTCCTTGGAGAAGTAATTGCAAGCATGCTTTGCGTGTGCACTGGAGGAGGAGATTGTGAGACATTATTTGTGAGACGAAGTAAGAAGAAGATCCTTAGAGGATCTCCTTGGGCATGTACAATAAGAATAAGATCCATTCTTGGTGGTGTGGGAATCCGTGTTTCATCGACACGCCATATATACAAGAATCATATGATTTGACCTACGATTGGAAGCCTCTTTCATTGAAGGTTCGAGCACCTCTCATGGAACAATTAATTCCCTTGTGGTGCATAGAACAATGTAGAAAAGTTATACTCTATGCCATGTGGTTCCATGGCTATAAAATTATTATTGATATATGCTTATATGATGGGTTCTTTAGAAAATAGATCTATGATTTTTTTCGGTATATTTTTGTGATGTAAAATGTATTACCTCCATCAGTATTGACACTGGTGCCTTCTCATACATCTCCATCTTGTGATCTTTAGTCATTATATTAGATATCATCACACTACTTGCATAAATACGTTTAGTTTGACATTTTTGCATACATTTTTTTAAATCATAGTATGGAACATTTTTAAAAAAATATTTATAGTCATTTTTAATATTTCTATAATTATCTACCAATTAAGATAATTTAGTTGTGTTCCTCACTATATGATGCGGAAGTGGTTTATTTTGGCATCTAACTATCCTTTTTAAATGAATTTCTTTTCGAACCCAAAAAATGAATTTAACAAGATGAGATTCGAGTTTGATATAAATTGCATAGATTTTTTTGGGCAATTACGAAAAAAGATCGTAGCTATACCTCGATTCCTAATTAGGATACTCATTTTTGAAACATAACCATAAAAAGTACCAAACTTTAAAGTTTATGGTTTTAAACTCTATAAAAAAGGAATTACACAAACTTACGGAAGGTTACATCGGAGAAAAAATAAAGCTCACTTTAATATGCTTCAAAGATGAGGACTCCAATCGGGATTCAGTGCATAGATGAGGTTTTTTTTGCAATTTACCCATTTTTATTCGGTAAATAAGGAATTATACTAAGGTGCATTCATTTGGTGAGAAAATACGAGGGAATGTGAGTTTTCCCCAAAAACCCTAGGTGCCGTTCGGCACATTTACCCCCTCCATTTTTTCTCACTCCTATGTTAGTCCCACTTTTTATCTTTTTAAGAAATTAAATAAATCAATTCTCCATCATCAATTCCATCAAAAAATAATATATTATATTATCATATCATATAAAAAATATAAACTACCTCACTTCTACTCACTTTTCCAAACTTCATTACAATCACATCACAATAACTACTCACTTTTTCAAAATTCAATATAATCATATCACCCCAAACCTACTTCTAACCCATCCCCACTTTAATCCTTTATCCAAACACCAAAACACAAAAATGGGTTACATACTATCAGTTTAACCCACCTAAACCCACGTACCAAATAGACCCCTATTTTGGGCTCACCAGCCAAACTTTATTCTCTCTCTTGTGGGACCCACAAGACAACCCCTCTCTCTCATTTAATATACTCAATCATTTATTTCTCTTTCTTCCATTACAACAAAAAAATATTATAGTCAGCCATCTTTTCAATTAAAAATTATAAAATACCCAACATCTTATCATTATTCCAAACTTTTAAAAAAAATGCATCACAATAGTCCTCTCAATAACAAACCCATCATCCAAATACCAACACAAACAGAATGGATCATCCACTCCATAACATTTTCTTAAAGTTATCTCTACAAGATAACCCTCCACTCCCTATTCCTAATGTTTGATTGATGGGTTGGGTTGGGGTACCCCTGTGAATAGTAAATTGTACCCCTGTGAATAGTAACTATGAGGAGGATTGAGAGGGTTGGAAGGAGAGGTACACCAGTGTACCCCAACCCAACCCAGTCCAACCCAGCAACTAAACGGGCCCTAAGGAGCTCAATGCCCACTCATTAGTATAATGAACAACTAACGGTTTATAAGATTTGAATTAGATCTTTAATTCCTGCCAAATTGAGCAAAGTTTGGAATCTATACCCTAATGGGTTGCATGGAGATTTTAGGGTGATAAAAATCACTAATTATGTCAAGCATCCCCATAGTCTACCAATAAAAGTGAAGCCTAATTAGTTCTCTATTATCATAGTATGACAAATGGTTTATAATGTGTGGGGAGCCAATCAAGATAGATAGGCTTTCAAGGCCAAATCGGCTCGATCGCATAAAGTTGGATGGGATTGGCCAACCTTCAAAGGATTTGATGCACATCCACTTCTCTTCTTTCTACTAAATAAATATTTTCTATTCACACGTCAACGATATGATTTTCTCGTCCTGAAAAGAAAAGAAAAGAAAAGATGTGATCTAAAGGTGATGAGATCCATTTAAGTTTGATGTGATCAGTAGGGCCAATCGGATTCATTAATTGATATAATCATGACCTATGATGACAGTAATTATTACATGAATGATGATCTCGTTTTCTGTTTCTTCTATACCAATTCATCTCTGGAATTTTAGGGGAAAATGTGGCTGCCTTTCGGTGGAGTTAATTTGATTTTTTCCACTATATTTTTCTTATTTTTTTTAATTACTTGCGTAGATTTTTATAACTGTTTCTGTATATTATATCGTTTAAGTTTCGTGCGAAACAGAAACTCATACGGTTTCCATCCAAACAATCATTTTTTAACGGTCATAAAATTGTTGAAATCGGTCCATCTTAATGGAGGACGTCGTAGGACTAGTCTCTATTTTGCACGAAACTTAAATAACATAGTATATGAAAATATTTATAAAAATCTATGTAAGTATTTTAAAGAAATAAAAAATGATGTCAGAGGGAGGCAAGTCAACTACTAATAATATGGATTATTCATATGCATACTCTAAATTTCTTTGAAACCTGGACGAGATTACTTCATCAATGGAACAAAAGAAATTTTTTGGGTCAAAAATTGACTTATATGATTAAAAGGAGAATTGTACTACAAATCGAAGTCTGATAATATAATAATAATCTACGCTCTACTTTTAATTTAGTCATACTTGACATGAACTAGTACTCATAAAATAATAAATATATTTGCTTAAAATAATTGTTTTAACTTAAAAATGAGAATGCTCATTGCAGTGGAATAAGCATGTGTTGATTAGAATGGTACCGTATGCGATTAACCGCTTAAAATGAGTGTTAATTAGTGCCAGTTCATGTATGTATCAATCGAAATTTGTGTACATATGTTGTTATCTCAATACGTGTGCCAAACATGTCAAGATTATGTCTCAACTTCAAAATTACATCTCAAAGTACTACGGTTAAACCTCATAAACAAATTCTAACATATATGAAAAAAGAACTAGGAGTCATAAAAAATCAAAAACATCAAATAACTTTTTTTTCTTTTGCAAAACCTTGTAACTTCAAAAGTTACCTTGTAAATTTGACTTGAAAAATGGGATCCACTATTGTCGACCATATGGGTTTTCAAAATCAGATCCACTTTGGTCAATCACAATATTTCGAAGTTAAATGCATCCCGCTAATTTATCAGAAAAATTGAGAAAAGGTGTATTTTTTTATTAATAAGAGATAGACTATAATACTGCTAAATCCTACTTAGCATCCTTATCAACATTTAAATAGGAAATCACCTCCTTCTTTCACATTAACATGGATATCAGCCATTTTATTTTTTTTAGAAAAAATACCACTATTTTAAAAGGAAGAGCATAACCCATTCGCCGGAAGAGCATGTCCCTTAACAAAGTAATATTTTGTATGTATATATATGATGAAAATGAGGTTGCTCCCTGGGAGCTAATTTGATTCCATCCGCTTCATTTTTCTATATATTTTTTTAAAAAATAAATCCGTCAAAATCCATCACTATATCTCAATATTATGTCATTCAAGTTTCGTGAGAATCAGAGACTCTTAGGACCTTCATTTAGAGAGTCATTTTTTATCAGTCGTAAAATTGTTGAAATTGATCACGTATGGATGGAGGTTGTATGAGTCTCTTTTTCCCATAAAATTTAAATGACATAATATAGAAATATAATAATGCTAATCTATGGAAGTATTTTAAAAATAAATAAATAAATAAATAAATATAAATATATATATATATATATATATATAATGAGGCGGGGAAGCCAAGTTAGCTCCCTTGAGGGGGCAACCTATTTTACCCTATATATATACACACAATTGTGTACAATAGAAAGATTTTTTTGTAATATTAATTATTTACAAGAAAAAAATCTGTATATATTTAAGAATATATGGTTAAAATTTTTAATTTTTTGGGACGTCATTTTTCAGAAAGTATATCAAAACAATCAGATTATGCTCAATATTTAAACTCAAGTTCTTTTTATGGATGTCAGTATAAATATTAAATATACACGAACATGAATGCCCTTCTATTCTACGCAATCGCATACAAGCCATGTGAAATTTGTTTTTGTATATTAAATAGTCTTTTATTTAATGCCAATAATGAAGAGATGAGTAAGCCAATTTGGAGTCTTCTTGTGATATCATCCACCCAATTTTGGTTGAGTTATCGATTAAGCTTCCTCTTGTCGGCGATCATAAAGGCTTCTCAATTTAAAAAGAAACCCCTCCCACCCCCTCTCCAAATCAATATAAAGTGGCACCCAACCCAATCTTGCATTTAGATTTTAGCTCTAAATTCCTCAGTCCCTCCTATGCAATTAGACATGAGGAAAATGCGGGCCGGACTGGCCCATGGACCGGGTCGAACGGGACGAGGTTCAAAACCTATGCCAAAGCCCGCCCATGGGATGGCGGATGGTCCATTTCGCTCTTAATTCATTGGATTTCCTAATGGTATTTAATATGTACACATGATTTTATTAATACCATTTATACTTTATATAACTAATATAAGTAGTTTACATGTTATTTGACATATAAACTATTATTTTTTATTTAAAAATAGTGCCACATATGAAAAATTTGAAGTGTATTATATTAATACATGTATTATTCAACTTATATTTATTTGTTTTTTTAATTTTTTGCGGGCCGAGCCGGACCGGTCCATTCCCAAATCTCCTAGCCCAAGCTCGGCCCATGAACGGGCTAGGCTGGCAGGCCCCCAGCCCGTTTGCCAGGTCTATATGCAATGCTTGAACAATTTAATGGACCCTAATCACAGATGAAAAGGTTGTCATTGGTACACATGCCATGGATAACTTCCATCCCATGTTGGAAGTATTGTTAGATGGTAATACCATGAATACACACTAAACAAGCTACCTCTAACCCTTATTTGGTTGTCAGGTTAAACAAGCTACCTCTAACCCTTATTTGGTTGTCAGGTTACCTAGGGTAACCTGGAATACCCCAAGCTCCATCCCTGCATTCCTGGATTGGAATTAGTTATATAGACCCCACAATTTCTTTGTTATACTTTTTTTAACCGCATTCAAATGAAAAAAAATTAACATAAACATATATTATAATCATAGAAAAGTTAATACAACATATGATTAATGTGACATCATATCACATTTATCATTCCAACCCTTTACAACCCTCTCAACCGTCCAAACAACTATTATTCACATGAGGATACTCCAATCCAACCCAATCTTGTTACCAAACAGAGCCTTAATAATGAGAAAATCTCAGTCATGGCTCTTTAGTTAAAGAAGTTTATAATTGATTCTTATGAGATGATGTATAATACATTGAAATACATACTAGAAAAGCTACCTCAAACCCTTGATAATAACACAGTATCAGTCCCAATTGCTCGGCCGATGGCTCTCTAGTTAAAGAAGTTTATTATTGGTTTATATATAGAGACAGAGAGAGGGAGGGAGAGAGAGGATTTATCTAGAGGGCTCTATGCCCATAAACGTCTTGGTGAGCACCAATTCTAGGTCATACACGTGTATTAGCAATAATTATATTTCTAATAGGCTACCACATATTTAACAATTATTATATTTCCAATTATACAGAATCATTAAAAAAAAGGAAGACGATTTTGGAAAGAAAAGCTTCAAAGAAATGATTTCGAGCAGATGCTTAAGATCCAAATGCTAAAATAGTAATAAATATATTTCGATCAAGTAAATGGTTGTTGTGAGATTGGTAATATCAAGACAATGACTAGTAATTTACATCCAAATTATTATCTTGTACAGAATTTAGTAATAGTCAAGTAAATGTGTGTTGTGAGATCAGTAATAACATAACAAATGGTTAGTAATGACATTGTGTATGTAATGCGTATTGCATTGATTTCTATAATATTTTTCCTTTTTCGTCTATGAAACATTCCAACAATTTCTCTAATTCATTTTTTTCTTATGTACATACGTTAAATAACGTCCTTTTCAAAGTACTATTTCTATATTAATCGTATAAAAGGATAATATATTATTGATTATATGTTACTTTCTTACTTAAGCAATGTCCATACCTTACTGACCCTTACATTGTTAAAACTGATCTCATAATAGTCATTACTTGAGAACACTATACATATTATTGAAGCTATGATATATGACATAGATATATACATTACTAAACACACAACAATAACTTACTTAAGAACTATATATCTATATATATAGGGGCTGGGGAAGCTGCACCCGGGGGTGTAGCTAACTAGCTGCACCCGGTCATTTTTCTCATTTATTTTTTGTGTCATTGAAATGAAACTTAGGGGGATTTAAATCACTATATATCACCATGGTATCATACCAATTTCAACTAAATTTGACATTTCTATCATCTCCATCAAGGCTATGATATTTTAACGGTTTCAGATTTATTGAAATTGACCATATCTCGATGGACATGCTAGGAGTGTTTGTTTGCATGAAATTTGAAACACATATTCCACACAATAAACTAAGTGAATCCCCCATAAGTTTCCTTCAAAAAATTAAAAATCAATGAGAAAAATACCTAGGTGTAGCTAGTTGGCTGCACCCGCCGGTGTAGCTTCCCTTTTCCCATATATATATATATACACACACACACACACACACACACACACACACACACATACATATATATATATTACTTGAATATTGCCTCTAAATTACTAAATTATGTTCAAATTGATAATACATATGGAAATTACTGACTATTTATTATGGATTTACTAACTTCACAATAAGCACTTACTTGACCAGTGTGTATATATTACTGAATTCTGTGACATATAATAAAATGAATGTAAATTACTGAATGTTGTTTGTGTATTACTAATTGCGCAACAATCATTTACTTGATTGTTGTATATATATTACTAACATAAGTACTTAGATCTCAATTTTCTGCAATAAATAATTGATAATATTTTCTTTCCAAAATGCTCTTCCTTTTTTCAGGGACACGATATATTTGAAATAAAACTTATTGTTAAATCGTCTTGCATATTAATCTCCTTCTAAAAACAACATCCTACGAAATAGGTAACCACTCAATTGGTAATACATGTGTATGGTCTAGAATTAGTGCTCACCGAAAAGCTAACGGGCATGTGTCTCATTGGATAAAAATCCTATATATATATATGAGTGATCCTATGAGAGCTAAAATCTGTGAGAGCATGAGAGCATGCATTCTGGACCATTAGATTATGTCTTCTCTCTCCTGGTTGAATCATGTGATCCAGAATGCATGCTCTCATAGGTTTTGGCTCTCATCTCTCTCTCTCTCTCTCTCTCTCTCTATATATATATATATATATATATGTGCATTCTGGACTACTAGATTATGTCTTCTCTCTCCTGGTCTTTTCTCTCCTGGTTGAATCATGTGGTCCAGAATGCATGCTCTCATGCTTGGTGAGCGGCCCGAGCGACTGAGGCTAAGTGATATAAAAGGTCATTACGACCTCAACCACTTGAAACGGGCTCAACGAGAAACTAGAGGCCACCAACAAAATCAAACAAGCATGAAAACAAGGCAAGCAGTCTTGCTATTTATTTTACCTGGTATAGCCACCAGGGTCGAATACAAGGAGTACGGGAAAAATCCTACAAAGTAGTCAAGTAATTTAAAAAGAAGTAAAAACTATTTTGCTGGTTTTTAATTTTTATTTTTTTATATTTTCTATCAAGAAAAAGAACAAGAAAAGTAAAGCAAACACAACACAACAACTTTTATCAAGGTATAAAAAGATCAAAAATTAAAAGTAAAATTATTTTTGTGTTTTTAGAAGGGGCTTTTTCTGATTTTTATAAAAAAATCTAAAAATAAAAGGAAACAAAAATAGCAAATAGTGTACAGCTTGGATGAAGCGGTAAATTAAAAATATCTAAAATACCTCTAAAATCTTAACAATCATTTTATGTGAAAGTATAAAATAAAATCTACCTACAGAAACTGAAAACATATTTTTTTTATTTTTAGAGAATTTTTAATGATTTTTATAAGGTTTTTAATCTTTTGTGTTTTTTTGGTGTTTTATAAAAGATAACCAAATGAAAATAACAAAGAAATTAAGGCAATACAAAATAAACACTCATGAGTTTTTTTGGAATTTTTAGGTATTTTTCTATTTTTTATGAGTTTTCTAAAATGGACATGGACACTTTTTAGGGTTTTTTATTTTTAGAAAATATCAAATAAAATTAAATTTAGTCACAAAAGATATTATAAATACTACATGATAGTAGGAGCCAAGTGTAATTTTTGTAGATTTTTCGGAGCTAATTTAATAATTATTTGATTAAAAACAAAGGACACAACAAATAGGGACCTATGTGCAATTATTGAAAAGTTAAAAACCAAAATATAACAGACATGAATAGTTCAGGATGAAAATTGCAAAACATCCAATTCCACACGTGAACAACACGTGAATCAGGCACTCAAGGGTATAAATGCAATTCCTATTAATAAATAGTTTTTCAGTTCTACATTATCATAGCCACTAATCTTAAATTACAACAAAATGTTCAAGATAAAACTAAAACTTATTACATACATATTCTATCCATGGTAATCTATTCCGATTCTTCACTTTCCTCGCTCTCTTCATCACTTTCCTCATCATCGGCGAGTTATGCAGGTTCCACCGGTGGCGTCGCCTGGCTTTGAAGATGGCTTGTGTATGCCATGACATTCGCCATGTCCATACGCATCTTAGCCATCTCTTCATCCTGTGCGGACATCTTCTCTTTGACGTCGTGCAACACCCTCTCCATCTCTCTCTCCCTCTGGCTTCCTTGCGACAACGTCCGAGACCCACTTGCACCACCCATTCCGTACCATGTACGGATCGTTTCTCCACGTCCTCCGCAACGTATGTGTCCACTATGTTCTCGACCTGTGGCTGGGAGGAAGGCGTCATCGGTGGACAAAGGGGGAATGCTCATCCCCATGCTATCTAGTGAGGTGGCGGTGGAGAGCCTAATCATTTCTTCCTGCATGCATAGATACATATATTATTTTTTAAAATATTAATATGAGACATTCTAAAAATTAAAAATATATATTTCTTACATAAATTGGTACGTAGGCGTCATCAACCCACTGCACTTCTCCTAAATCTCTGCTCTTTGACCCAGCAAGAACCACTATACAGGTCATTTCTCTTTCGATATCCCTTAACTAAAAAAACATAAAACAAGATATCCATATAAAATTTTCTTCTAAATTAGTCACATTTAAATGTTTTTTAAATACTTACAAAATCATCCTTCAATTGGTTTGTGTTCTTCCTCCCCATCTTGTGTGTGGACCTAAAACCTTATGAGTGGTTCGCAGTATTTTTTGTAGATATCGTATTAAATTAAACAAAGTTAGTACAAAACTAAAACAATTATTTAGGAAAAATTTTACATACCGTGAACTTCTCACTGGTCCAAAAATTCATCAACTCCCTCCATTGATCTGGTGTAACACCTGGTGGGACGTTCTACATACGCTGCTCATATAGAATCTGGGGGTTGTAATATTAAAAATAGGAAAATAAATATCGTGAGTATTAAAATATTCCTTTAGGTATATATAAATATCTTGTTACCTTTGCCTTTATGCGTCACTTGTATCGACGCAATATCTCAGCCGCATGCGAGAGAATCTGGGAATCGACATGGGCATTTCGTTCCCAGGTAAAAACAACCTTGTACAAGAAAAATAATAAAGTTTAGTATAATAAAATAGTGCAAATTCATTGTTCGATTGTAGAATACCTCCAAATCAGAAAGAATGACAGCCTTGACAGTATAAGGAAGCTGTCGAAAGTCGTGCGTCATGATGGGGACACGTGCACGAGCAACCTGCCCAATGTAGCTCTGAAACTCCGTGGAGTTCTCCCTCACTGCATCTCCACCAACAATGCGAACGTGTAACATCTGCCCGGGTGCAAGACGATCCAGAAATCTACACTGAGACGGTCCCCGTCGTCTCTAGGATCTGCCAATGCCATCATTAGAAGATCCTCCCTGTGGCTGCTGAGGAGGTTCGGGAACTTCTTAAATACGCCTAGGTCTAGGAGCCATATCTGCATTTCAAACGTATTTACTTTAAAAAATACATTTAGATCAATTCGAAGATATTCAATTATTTGAATATAAAATAAAAAATAGCATTACCTCGTGTTGCTAGTACTAATGTCGTTGTCTACTACTTAATGAAAAAAATCATTTGAATTATTCTGGTATGCAACGTCATTATCCAATGCATCTTCCTCTTCGTTAACATCGAAAAAGTCTCTTGGTGTTGTCCTAATGGATATAATCCATCCACTAACTGAGTTACATGTAACATATAAGACATGTTCTACCTGACAGGCAAGCGCATATGGCTCATTTGTTTGTAACCGCCATGTTTGCTTTAAAGAGAGAACTCCATTTTTATCTTTCTTGTAACCTGCTCCAACACGACCCACATCGAACCAAATGCAATGAAATAGAACACACCTTGCATCATATGTAAAACTGATACCATAGTATCCATCAATTTCAGAAGAATGATTGGCCTTCACTATTACTCCAGAAAGTTGTGTTGCTTTATTTTCATCAATTAACTTTTTCCGAAATCTGAATCCATTAATGATATAGTCAGAATGTGACACTACTATTGAGTATGTACTCCTATGGATAATATCAAGATTCGTGCTCCACCGTTCATCTTTGGTAACTTTAAATAGTTCAATACTATCTCTAAACCATTTAAGAAAGTCTGATTTCCTATTGGTTGTTGACTAAAACTCTTCAAAGAAAGAATCAACCTCATTTAATTACATCAAAATATAGTAATGAATAAGGTCTCTTTCATCGTCTGAAACACTGTGACAGGCACTCTTTAGGATAGCTCGTCCATTTTGTTGAAATATCCAAAGTTTGTTTGGATCTTCAGTGCACAACTCACCATCGTTATTTTGTTCGAACCGATCGAATCTAATACTCTTGCCATCATCCATATACATGTCACAAAATGTAATACATTCTTCACATAAATATCCCTCGGCAATGTAACCTTCAGGTGTAGCTTTATTAAATACCATATTTTTTTAATTTTCTTAGATATCTTTCAATTAGATACATCCATCGATACTGTACTGGACCACATATTCGAGCTTCGCTAGCAAGATGAACAATTATATGTACCATTATATCGAAAAATGTAGGTGGAAAGAGCTGCTCCAGCTTACATAAAGTGATAACAATATATGTCTCTTGTCGAAACAACACTTCAGCATCTAAAGTCTTCGAACACAGGACTTTAAAAAATGAATGAGTTCAATTAGTGGCTGCATAACATCAGGATGTACAACTCCTCTGATGGCCAACAAGAAATGAACTTGCATCAATACATGACAATCATGACTTTTTAATTATGATATCTTTCTTTCCACTAGAGTTATACATATGCTTATTTGAGAGGAGAATCCATCTGATACTCTAATTGATTTAATAAAATTGAATATCTTATCTCTGTCGTCACTGGATAATGTATAAATCGCTTCAGGAATTGTTACTCTGAAATTCTCTAACACTATTGGATGTAGTTCGGGCCGTATACCCAACTGTATCAGATCACGTCTTGCTCACAAATTGTATTTCGCAGTACTAGAAAGATTTAAAATTTCAAGAATATTTTTCCTAACATTCTTCTCTATATGCATCACGTTCAAATTATGACGGACCTGTTAAGTATGCCAGTAGGGTAGTTCTTGAAAGAATATACTTTGTTTCCGCTATCCACCGGATACCCTCCTCTTAAATAATCAACCTAGAAAGTAGTTACCCAATTTTTTTGTTCCGTCCGCACTGTGCTTCCAGATCGTCGATCCAAACTTATCCGACGTCCAAATAATTGTCCGTCAAACTTGTAATTATTTTCACTTCTTAGCCATCTATGATTTACAGCTAAGAAATGACAATGTCCCAAATAACAATGTTTCATACTCGCAGTTAGCCATGTCGATAGTGTTTTATCCATACAAACCGGACATGTGCGTTTACCTTTCGTACTCTAACCCGATAAATTAGCATATGTCAGAAAGTCATTAATTGTACATAATAATGAAGCACGCATTGTAAAAAAAACTCTTTCTTTACCGCGTCATATGTTCTCACTCCAGAATTCCACAGAATCTTTAGTTCATCAATCAACGGTTGCATATAAGTATCTATCGCATTACCTGACCCCTTTGGAATAGGTATCAATAACTACATCATCAAAAAAGAAGATGCCATCGACATCTAGGATGTCAGATTATATGTAACAACTATCACATGCCAAATAGAGTAACTCGTACTCATATTTCCGAATGGATTAAAACCGTCGGAAGCGAGGCCTAATCGTACGTTTCTTACTTCTTCAGAGAACGATGGATATCTTTCATCGAATTTCTCCACTCCTTCGTATCTGACGGATGTCGTATAACACCAGTTACATCTTTTTTTTAATATTACTATGCCATATCATCATTTTAGATGTTCTTTCATATGAATATAATCGAGCGTAATCGGGGAATCGAAGAAAAGAACCATAAAATCTTCTTTGATTTTTTCCTCTTCGAATCTTGACCCATAGTCTTATATCTGTTAGTGTTGCAGTTAGAACATTGACGAGCTGAAAATCCAGCCCTTTAAGAGTGCGGAATTAGCACTCAGATCATCATCACAGTCGGGCTGGATTCGGCCTGTCAAAGACCGTCTAATTTGATATGTCAATAAAAATCAAATAGTCATGTATTATATTTTACTTGGTAAGTAACCAAGGTCGAACTCAGGGACACGGGCCTCTCTCGTGATATTCAGACTCTTATTAATTTTTGTTAAGTGTTGAATTAGAGAATAATAGGTCAATAAATGCACGAAGACAAAAACAACACATCAAGTAAACATGGAATTATGCATTTTTTATTTAATTTTTAACCATACAAATAAATGCGATGAAATGTAATGAAAATATATCCTAGATCAGAATAATGAGCAATTTAAAAGATAATGAATCAATTTCGGGTTTAATTTCAAGTGACAAACTTGATGGATAATTTAAACAAGGCATAAGCTTATTAAGCAATCAGAGACACTTTGCTATTATAATAATTGATGACACGCCAAGCGACTAAGGCAAAGGTATCTAGATGGTCGTTGCGACCTCGATCACTCGGCTATGTCAATCAAGAAAAATGAACCACTAAGATAGATAAAATCAATCAAAAATGCGAAAGCGGTCCTGCTATTATTTTAACCTGGTATAGCGACCAGGGTCGATCACAAGGAGCACGGGTTGGCCTCTCGGCCTACGAAGTAGTAAAAAAGAGAAATAAAGCAAAAGAAGCAAATATTTTGGGTGGTTTTTAATTATTTAATAATTTTTTGGATTTTTAATATGTTAAGAAAATAAAAACAAGTAAATAAACACACACTTTAACAATTTATTAAAAACACTAAAAATCAACCAAAAATTCAAACAAAAATATTTTTATGTGTTTTATAATTTTTAGTGTTTTTGGTTAATTTTTAAGAATTTTCTGATGTTTATTTAATTTTCTAAAAATCAAAAAGTAGCTAAAACAGTAGGTACTGTCCAGCCGAGCTAAAAGGGCTTAGATAAAATATCTAAAAGCCCCAAATTAGCTGGGAGGTAATTTTCCTGTAAAGAGAATAAAACAAGGAAAATTTAGGCACCTATTTTATTGTTTTTGGATTTTTAATTGATTTACTAGAATTTTTATAAGATTTTGAGTGTTTTTCAATTTTTAGTGGTTTTCAGTAATGAAAAATAGCCAAAATTGGCTAGAAAATCAAACACAACAAAATACACAGTAGACAATTTTTGTAATTTTTAGACACTATTTAATATTTTTTTGTGATTTTTAAAGTTAGACGGTGAAGAAAATAGATGTTTTTGAATTTTTAAAAATATCAAATGAAAACAAAAATGTCCTCAAAAACCCTCGAAAATTTTACACTATGGCAGGAGCCATGTGTCCAATTTTCGTTGGATTTGGAGGTTATTTGCTATTTTATTCAAAAATAAAGAAGGGGCACAGTGCACAAGGACCAAAGTGCAAATACCCAAGAGCCTGGGGGGTCTGGTGCAATTAACCCAGCGAAACACGTGCTACGCGCGTGTCTGGGGCACTCAGGGACCGATATGTAAGAAAAATAAGTTCCAAGGGCTTATTGGTAACAGGTACCAAAAGTCCAGGGACCTATTCGCAAAATACCCAAAAAATCACGCACATGTTCAAATGTATCACGCACAGGGGTATAAATGCAAATAATTAAAAACTTTCACACATTAATGAACAACCAGAACTGCAGGGCCTATATTGCAAATAAACCAGAGAGTCACGTGTCGATGCACGTGTCATAAAACGCACATGGGCATATCCGCAAATACATGCAAGCACAAGGGTCTCTATGCAAATATTCCCAAAACTAAAAAACTAAATGAACTAATTACATGACTAAACGCTAAATGAAATAAATTGAAGGGCCTAAGGGTAGTTTACCCTTTATTAAGGAAGCGGGTGGATGGAGGCCACGTGGATCATCTGATGGTGGCGAACGACGGGCGCTCCAGATCTCTCCTCCTCAGATCGAACGGTGACTGCTGCTCCTGAGATGGACGGCCCCGATGAAGACTGGAGCTGGAGGATCGATCGAACGGCGGCTGAAGGTTGAGGAAGAACAGGTGGCCGGCGAACTTCGCCGGCCCAGTGCGAGCGCTCCTGACCTCCCCTGCTGCGCCTGAGGATCGGAGAAGCTCCGGCGTGGCGCTGCGCAGCTGCTGGTGTCCTCCGATGACCCAGCCGAGCTCTGTAGAGCCCCGGCGAGGTCGGCGGAGGCGGAGCTCCTGGCTCGATATCGAAGGACCTCAGATGGCCTTCATTCAACCTGCAAAACAATCCAGGAGACTAGCGGGTCGAGGGCAAACTGCCTCGACCCGGTTAGGCGAGGTGACGGTGAACGATGAGTCGCAGCGGACGAGCTTCGGCGAAGTGGGGACGGTGGAGCTCGAATCCCAGCTCCTGTGCGAGCTGGGTTGGATGGAGAGATGGAGAAGGTGCGTCGGAAGGAGGCGAAGATGTCTGTGGATTCCGATGATCGAATCTAACTACGGGATGGTCGGAATCGAAGAAACACGGCGGAGCGGCGATTTGGGCGTAAATGAAAATCAAAGGAAAAGACAGAGCGAAATGGATACCTGGGTGGACGAGTAGACTGTGGATGAGCTAAGGAAGCTCTGGGTCGTTGCCTCGAGGAGCGTCTTCCTCCGAGGCTCGGTGCTCCTGCTGGTGGTGGAGCAACGGCGGCGAAGCTCGTCGGATCAGTGGACACGCCTCCTCTCCTCGCTTCAACAGCGCCAAACGCGAGCTGTCACTCTCACGAATACGCTGGAGCTCACAGGGGTGGATTCAAATGGCCAAAGATAGAGAAGGAAGGTGGCGGAGCTGGGACTATATACTCCTAGGGGTCCGGCTATCGGGAGGTCGGGCGAGTAGCTCAACGCGCGGATCCCCAAAATCCACCCCGGGCGTGGATCAGGGATGATCAAGCTCGGATTAGAGCCCGGGGTTAACGGATTCAGGAGTCGGATCAAGTGTGCAAAATGGCGAGAAATCGGGTTGCGGGCACGGATCCGAGACGGGGTGGTCCTGGGGGTGAGTTGACCGGGCGGTCAACACTTCCCAGGACCAATAAGAAAGGGCCACGTGGCTAGATTTTGCAATTAAAAATAAGGGTAGCAAATGGATGATTTAATGAAAACTCAAAACATGAAATATTTTTCTTTTATTTTTTTCTAATTTTTTAGTGATTTTTAATAATTTTTCAAAATAAAAATAAGGTATATACATAATATGTAATATATAGGTATATGTACACTACATAGGGTTTTTAATTTTGATTTTTAATTTGTTATTTTTATACAATTTAATTCCCATTTTATATTTTATTTATTTATATTATAAAATAAGGGATAAAAAGGCATTTTTATTTTATTTTAATTATTTATATACATAGGTAAAATAAATACATATATACATTTATATACATGGTATATTTACAATATATTTTTGTGTTTTTAATTTTGTTATTTTTATTTTGTTTTTGTTTTAATTGTTTTTATTTAATTTATTTACACTATTTAATATAGGATATGTACAAAAATTTTAGAAATTAATTTTATTTATTTATAAGAATAAAAAAGGATGATGGTGGTTCTATGTATAATGTGATCATGTACAAGTTGTGTTTTTGTTTTCTTTTTAATTTTTAAATTTTTATTTTGATTTTATATTTATAAATATATACAAATATTTACAAGCTTAAGTCTATTTTTGTGAGGAAAATATTTTATTTTATTTACATATATATTTACACACATGAGCCCCTATCTCCCTCTACTTTGGCTTTTATGCGGTCAGGCCCATGCTGAGCCCTCCCTTGGGTTAGGTTGCTCAATATTTATTCTAAATATTTCCCTCTTTTTCTTTTTAATCTTTATTCTTTTATTTTTGCACAAAAATATGCTAATTATAGGTTTTTACACAATGCATGCTTTTGGTAATTATTTCTATTTACACATATCTACATGCATTTGCAAAAGTTTTTGTAGCTAAAATATAAGAATAAAGAGTGATGAATGAGTATTCATCACCCCCCCTATACTTAACTTTGCTAGTCCCTTAGCAAACACTTATTTGAAAAAGAAGTGAAAAAGAAATAAAGAAAAAGAAAAAGAGAATGTACACGGATCAAGGATGATTATTAAACTTGCCTTTATTAAATTAAGGTATGGAGCTCGATCAAATCTTTGGATTATTAATGTGTCAGAACCTTATTTGGACTTAAGTCTAAAACTCAACAGCCTCTAAGTTCCACTAATCTATAACCAAGACTCCTCAATGCTCCAGATCAGAACAAGTCATCAATCACAAACCCTGAAGACCATGAATCTTTTCTTGTCCTGTGAATGTGAAGTATAAGCTCTCCACCTCAGAAATGGCAACTTGACAACCCTCCCCAACAAGGTAACTCTATGACCTCAATCTGGCCACTCTTTCCTCGAGGAGCGGGGTATTCCCTTCTAAGTTCAAGTTCAACCGGCTCAAGAAGAGGAGGAAGAAGAGAATGGGTCAAGGCCAGTGTAGCCAAGTACCCTTGGGAGCTTGACCAGTGTAGCCAAGTCTCCCTGCTACAAGCTACATCAGGTGGATCATGATACTCAAGCTTTGCTTATTGCACTCTATATACATACTCCGGTGGGATTATCATTTTCTCTCAGGCCCACCACTTTTTTGGAGTTATTTTCTTTTTGCACATTTTTTTTTCGAGTGCATCTATACAAAATATACATGTGCAGCATATATACAAGAAGTTTTTCCTCTTGAGCCAGTAGACTATACCTCTTTTGAAGCTTTATTGCAACCCACAACTCCCGTCGTTAGACCTCATGGCAACCAGACCAAGTTGAGACGCACTTCCTTCACTAAAAGAAGAAGAGAGGTTCCGCTAGAAGTACTACCCTCATATGCTACCCCAAGTTAAGGAAGACTGCCTCCTCACCACCTCATCCGTAGAGAGCTCGGTGCATAGTGCTGGTGTCCAAGTAAAGCCATTGTCTATATGAGTCATGTGTTGTTGTTAAGTGCTCTACTTAGGCTCATTGAGATGACATGTGATCATAGCCTAGTGGACTCAAAGAATTAAGTCACCATGGACCTGAAAAGCCTTAAACCTAAGCCCTATAAGGTTCCTCTTAGAAGTTAGGTGGATTAAGATCTTAATCAAGCTCCATTTCTCAATTTGATTCCAGGCTAGTTTAAATGTCAACTATCATCCAGAAAAACTATATACATATGTACAAAAGATGCTATTTACACGAATTTTTACAAACATGCAAAATTTTTGAAAAATGTTTTGAAATCATGAATGAATGATGCATGAAGTGCAAGTTTTGCAAAAAGATATTTACACAAATTTACATAAGATTTTTGCAAACTTTTGATTTTCAAAACATTTTGGAAAAATTTTGTACTATATACATAATTTTGATAAGAAAATATGTACACAAACTTTACACAAAAGATTTTTGAAATCATTTTACAAAAATAATTTGTACACTAGCTATTTATGTGCAAATAAAAGAAGTTTATGTACATGAAAATTTTTTAATTTTTGTGATTTTTAGCCATTTTATTTATTAACACACTCACACAAAGTACGAGTTATGGCTAAAGTATATATGAAATATATACACACACCCCTATACTTAGCTCGAACGATGTCCTCAGAGTCAAGAGCGATGAAGAAGACATAACTCGTGCTATGTATAGGGAAGTGAAAAGAAAGGCTATATACAAAGAAGAATGGATGGAATAGAAAAGTCAAGAGGGTCTCGGGTCTTCCCCCTATATTTAGGATCAAGTACTCCTAAGTATAGCAGGCTGTACACTAAGGGAAAAGCCGAGTGGAGAATGTACAGGGTCTACCCCCCCCTATACTTAGGGTGAAATATCCCTAGGTATAGGCAGCAAAACAGGGGTAGAAAGAAACAAAAGAAATACCCAAAGGTCTCACAACCCCCCTATACTTAGGGTAAAGTGCACCCTAAGTATAGCATAATCACAAGATGAAGACATGGATGTGGGACTAAGGAATGTAGTGATATGGACATCTGGATCTATACAAGGCGGAGGAACAGTGAAACTCAGGCGTGAGATGCCTTAGATGTGAGTCAAAGACCTCATCTCACGCAAAATGAATAGGGGCAAGATCAGCGACCCGCAGCTCATGATCTGGAAATGGCTTGAGCCGCTGGCCGTTCACTCGAAAGGTACTCTCAGAAGATAACTCAGATATATCAATGCTACCGTTGTCGTGTACCTTTCTGACCAAGTAGGGTCCCTTCCATTTGCTCTGTAGCTTCCCTGGAAATAATCGTAGCCTCGCATCAAACAACCATACTCTCTGTCCAATCTCAAAATGCTTGTGGCTGATATGAGAATCATGCCACTCCTTCACTCTCTCCTTATAATGTAGGCTGTTTGAGAAAGCTGTATCTCTCAACTCCTCCAGGGCTGCTAACTCTGCCCTCCTCTAGTCTCCTACACCATCTGGATCCATAAGAATATCTGTAACTGCCCAAAGTGACTTGTGCCTCAGCTCAATAGGTAAATGGCACGGCTTGCCATATACGAGGTGAAAGGGAGATGTGCCCAATGGAGTCTTGAAAGACGTCCTATATGCCCATAAGACTGAGTCCAAAAGCTGTGACCAATCCTTTCGGTCAGGGCGGACGACTTTCTACAGTATAGTCTTGATCTCCCTGTTCGACACCTCGGCTAGACCATTCGTCTGTGGATGATAAGGTGTAGCAACACGATGGTCTATACCGAACTCGCTAGCAAGGGCCTTCACCTGGTCGTTGATGAAATGAGACCCCCTATCAGAAATCAAAACTCGTGGAACCCCGAACCGCGTGATGATGTGCTTCCTCAAAAATCTGCAAACTGTCCTCGCATCAGCGGCTCGGGCGGGGATAGCCTCAACCCAACGACTAACATAATCCACGACCAACAGAATGTACTCAAATCCCTGACTCTTAGGGAATGGACCCATAAAATCGATGCCCCATGCGTCAAAAACCTCACAGAAGTGAATGGGCTGCATCGGCATCATATCACACTGTCCACAAGTGCCCATCCTCTGACAGTCAGTACACTTCTTCACGAACTCATCAGAGTCCTTGAAGAGGGTAGGCCACCACAAGCCGGATTGGAGCACTTTCTGTGCCGTTCTCCTCCCAGAATGATGTCCTCCTGCCTCAAGCTTGTGGCAGTAAGTGAGGACGCTATGGTGTTCCTCCTGAGGAATACACCGACGCCAGACGCTATCCCCTCCTTCGTGGTAAAGGATGGGATCCTCCCAGTGGTAGGACTTGGCCTTCGCAAGGAAGGTCTCAAGCCTCTGCCTGGGCCAATCTTGTGGGACTTTCCCAGCAATGAGAAAGTTCACAATATCGGCATACCACGGGAGTGAGGAGATAGCAAGGATCGCCTCATCTGGGAAGGTATCTCAAATGGGGTCAATCTGCTCAGACTCCTCAGGCTGCTCTAAACGGGAGAGATGATCCGCCACCACATTCTTGACTCCAGGCTTATCCTTAATCTCAATGTCGAACTCCTGGAGTAGAAGGATCCATCTAGTAAGTCTGGCCTTGGCATCCTTCTTTGCCATGAGGTACCTGATGGCGGTGTGATCTGTGTACAAAGTCACTCTAGATCCAATGATATAAGATCGAAACTTATCTAGGGCAAACACTACGGCTAGCATCTCCTTCTCTGTGACCGTGTAATTCCGTTGGGTGGAATCCAATGTGCGGCTAGCGTAGTGGATAGAAAATGGAACTCCATCCCTCCTCTGTCCCAGCACTGCCCCTACGGCAAAATCGGAGGCATCCGTCATGATCTCGAATGGGAGAGACCAATCAGGCGGCTGGAGGACAGGAGCCTCAATGACACACTGCTGGAGAGTCGCAAAGGACGAAAGACACTTGTCATCGACAAGGAACTCGGTGTCTTTTGTCAAGAGGTCAGTCAACGGCCGGGCAATCCTGCTGAAATCCTGAATAAATCTCCTATAAAATCCAACGTGCCCCAGGAATGACCGTAGCTGCCTCAAATTGGACGGTGGTGCATGTT
This sequence comes from Ottelia alismoides, assembly GCA_037367405.1. Classification (NCBI taxonomy): domain Eukaryota; kingdom Viridiplantae; phylum Streptophyta; class Magnoliopsida; order Alismatales; family Hydrocharitaceae; genus Ottelia; species Ottelia alismoides. The sequence goes on along the minus strand of JAZKJV010008082.1, from coordinate 245,861 downwards.
TTCTAATGACATCAACCTTGGCCAAGTCAACCTCCATGCCCCTGTTAGAGATGATGTGGCCAAGCACCGTCCCTTGAGTCACCATGAAGTGACTCTTCTCCCAAGATAGAACCAAATGGAACTCAATACATCGCTGGAGTACTCGATCTAGGCAGTCAAGACAGGAGTCAAATCTGTCGTCGTAGACTGAGAAATCGTCCATGAAGACCTCCAAACACTCCCCTACCATATCCAAAAAGATCGACAGCATGCACCGCTGAAAAGTCGCAGGGGCATTGCATAGCCCAAATGGCATGCGTCGAAAGGCATATGTACCAAAGGGACAGGTAAAGGTGGTCTTCTCCTGATCCTCAGGAGCGATGGCCACCTAGTTGTAGCCCGAGTACCCATCCAGGAAGCAATAATGGCTCTTCCCTGCCAGTCTCTCAATGATCTAGTCAATAAAAGGCAGGGGGAAATGGTCCTTCTTGGTGGCCTGGTTTAGTCTCATGTAGTCAACACAGACCCTCCAAGAGGTGGGTACTCGTGTAGCAATCTCCTCTCCCGACTCACTGATCACAGTCGTGATGCCCGTCTTCTTGGGCACCACATGCAAGGGGCTGACCCACTTGGAGTCAGAAATGGGATAAATAAAATCTGCACTCCACCATTTTGATATTTCCTTCATCACGACCTCTCTCAGGTTGGGGTTCAGTCGCCGCTGGAACTCACGCGACGGCTTCGCCCCCTCCTCGAGATAGATATGGTGGGAGCACACTGATGGACTAATCCCATGGAGATCTGCTACGCTCCATCCGATTGCCTTGCGGTTCTTTTCAAGAACCCCCATCAAACGGGATTCTTGCTCTCCAGTCAGATCAGCGGAGATGATGACTGGGTACATCTCAGGTTCGCCCGCAAGGAACCGATACTTCAGCGAAGTAGGGAGCGGCTTCAGCTCTGGACAGCTGGGTGCTGGCAAATCTGGCCTCGGAAGAAGGTGTGTGAATGCTGCTAAGTCTGCCAAATCTGCCTGGGAGAAAGAATACGAACTCTCGCAAACTGGATCTGGAGGAGGCTGCTCAACTGTGCTGTCTCTGATCTGCTCTGCCTCTACCTCCTCCTCATCTGTAGGCTCAGGTGGACTCAGGTCTGGCATCTGGTCATCACAATCTGCCCAATCAGACTCTGAATCCGAGGGATCTGCATCAAACAAGGTGGCATCAGCACCACCGTCACACAAGGTGGCCTTAGTACCACCATCACTAGCAACCGTGTCGCGGTCGAGAACCGGCTCTGCTGCCTCTGTAGTATCCTGGACCAGGGCTGTGTTCTCCAAGCTCTCCTCTGTTGTCATCTCTGCATCAGTGGTGTCTGGAAATGAGAGGATGGCCTGTGCTGAAGGGTCTGCCCATGCTGCCTCATCATCTGTGATCACAAAATCACAGTCCTGGTGGATGTCTAATCCGGCATCTGTCAGCTGCTCTGTGTCTGTGCTGGTCTCTGAGTCTGCTCTCTCTCTGGCTCTGTAGTCCTCGACCGTCTCTATTTGTACACTCTCGCCCTCGACGCGAAAGTATACCTTCCCGCTATCATGATCAGTCACCGCCTTGGCTGTGGCCAAGAACGAACGACCAAGGATGATGGGGGTATCGGCCACTGAATCAGGAATCTCCATGTCCAACACTACGAAGTCCACGGGGAATTTTAGGCCCTGAATCGTGACGATAACGTCTCGCAACAACCCCTTCGGCCTCTTAACAGATCGATCAGCAAACCGAAGGACTGTACTGCTCTGTCGAAGAGTGCCCAACTCGAAGCGGTCGAGGAGGGCTGCCAGAAGAAGGTTGATAGACGATCCGCTATCCAATAGAGTCCGGTCGAACCTCTGCTCACTAATCTGGCATCTAACATACGGGGCCCCTGAATCTGGCCTCTTGGACGGCAGACGGTTCTAGATCGCGAAGCACGTAGCTTTCGTCAGCACATGAATCTCTGAAGTGTGGTTTCTCCTCCTTCTCCTGACTGTGGTCCTGTCTCTCAAAGATCGCTGAAGGAGGGGGATGTGCTGCAAAGCCTCCTAAAGGGTCAGCTGTATGTGAAATCTATCGATCATGCTTTGGCTGAACTCCTCCTGCTCTCTCTTTTTTGGGTCTTTTTCTTTTTTCTTCCCCTTCCCTATCTGAAGGGCTCTAGGGAAGGGGATCACAGGGTCCTTCTCAGATGAAGGACTAGGAAAAGGCCTAGACGGCTCGACGGCCGGATCCGCACATACATCAATCACCACAGTGGGACCGGAAGAAACTAAACCTTTTCCTTTATTCAAAATAGTGTTCTGAGATACATCAGCATGAGGAAAAACAACATCTCTATCTATATGAACACTGGTGGCCTCAGTACCACCATGGGCTGGCTCTGCTGCTGGACGTCTCGCGGCCTCAGTACCGCGGGCTGGCTCGGCTACTCTGGTGGCATCAGCACCACCTCCTCGAACTGGTGAAGCGGCGGCCTCAGTACTGCCGGTGGAATCAGCATCCTTGGTGGCATCAGTACCACCATCATCATCGTGTGCAGCCTCAATACCGCTCTCCTCCTCCTCATCTGGTGCCCTGGGTGGATCCTCGAGTCGTCGCTCAGATGAGGCACCGCCTGCTGGTGCTCTACCGCTCCTAAGTGTAACAAAATCAGCATCAAATAGATCCGAAGACATATCATCAAATGGATCACTAGGAGTGGCATGCTCAATGGAAACTACCTGCTCAGATTTCCGCTTCAGGCTGTTCGGATTCGGCTCTATCTGTGCAGGGATGGCGGCCTTCCCTCTCATCAGGTCCCGCATCTCCTGGCGGAACTCGTCCATCTCCCGTCGAAAGGTATCCTGCTGGTCCGTGAGGATGCGGGCTATGTCATCCAAGGCGGGGCTCTCATGGGAGCGCGACGGGTAGCCTCTCTGGTGCTGAGGCTGCTGGAACTGGTGCTGCTGGTGCTGAGAGGGGTAGGAGGTAGGATGCTGCTGCTGCTGTGGCTGGTGAACCTGCTGCTCACGTCTCCAAGACTGTCCCTGCTGCTGATAGGGACGAGGAACGAAGGACGACTGCTGGTGTGGCTGGTATGCTGGGGGCTGCTGCTGCTGGTGATCCCTCTGCTGGCCATACTGCCCTCCCTGACCGGATGACTGTTGCTGGGGCTGGGTACCTCCACTCCCCCACCTAAATCCGGGATGGTCTCGTCGGATCCCAGGCTGAGGGCGGTCATACCAAATCCCGTTGACATCCATCAACGGCTCTGCGTCGTACTGGGCTGGCGGGAGTACTACCAGAGGCTGATCCGGCTGGTATACCACCATATGCAGGTCTGAAGATGGTGGTGACTGGTAAGAGGGCTGCTGCTGCTGGTACGGCTCCGACTGTACAAGGTGAACCTGTCTAGGCTGCTGAAAGGAGCTGGAGCGTTGGGACGAGCTGCTGCTGCCGCCGGTATCGCCTCGCGACTGAAGACGGGGCTGGGAAGCCGTTTGTGCCTCCTGGAGACACATGAGATGGGTCTTCATGTCGCTCAGAGTCTGTGCCATCTGCTCCATCTGCGTGATGCCCTAGCACTGCTTCTTCTCGATCAGCTCCATGCGGTCCAACTTCTCGCTGATGATACCCATATCCGCAGCGGATGACTCTGCCTGTGCTGCTGCAACTGCGGATGAACTGGATGGACCGGCATCGACCCGTGCTATCCTATGGTACTGCACAGGTCCTGGCTGCTGCTGGGGTCTCCCCTGAGTGTACAACCGGGTCTGGGACATCACCATATAGTTCTCGGCCATCTCCTCGAAGATGGCCCAGACCTGGTCGTGATCCTTGGCGAAATATGACCCGCCACAAGAAGCATTCACCAAGCCCTGGAGCTCTGGTGTCAACCCGCTGAAGAAGCTCTGCACAAGGTTCAGCTTCGTGATATCATGGTGCGGGCATCGGTCTGTGAGCTCTCGGAACCTCTCCCATGCCTCATGGAATTGCTCGTTGGGGAGCATGGAGAAGTTGCTGATCAGGGCCCTCACTGCATTCGTCCGCCTGAGTATATAGTACTTGTTCAAGTACTCGGTGCGGAGCTGCTCCCAGGTGTAGACGAACTTCCCCAAATGCTTCAGCCAGGTGGCTGCTCTGTCTGCTAGGGAAAAGGGGAAGGCAATCATCCGAATCGTATCCTGGTCCACATGGCGGTCGTGGACAGTACTGCAGATCATCAAAAACTCCTGGAGGTGGAGATGGGGCTCCTCGGTGGCAAGTCCGTGAAAACGGGGAAGCATCTGCAGGGTGTTCGGGGGGAACTTGAAGTCCCCCACGACAGCAGGCACCACCACCTAATGATGCATCAGTGTAGATCCGGGGTTGTGCAACTCCCGCATTGGTCTCGGTGGTCCTCCTGCCGCTGCGGCGGCGGCGGCTGCTACTGCTGCTGCTGCTGCGGCTCGTGCCTCTGCATCTGCTCCGTCCTCATGCTCGCTCTGATCTCTCTGCTCTGAGTCTCTCCAACTCTCTCCTCATCTCAATCATAAAAGCTTCCTGATCCCTCAGCTGTTGCTGCACTGTCTCTAACGAGGCGATCAAGGTGGAGTTGATCGCTCCCTGGTCCATCACGATGTGCTCGGTCCTGGAGCGGTCCTCCGAACTACCGGCCATGACGTCTGCAAAATCAAATGAGCCATACTCAGGTGCTGTCAAATCTGCTATTCTCTCCTCTGGCTCATATCTCTCAGAACCAAAAGAAAGGGGGTCGAGGGGGAACAGGGCGGAATCGTACTCGGGCTCGGAGAACTGGTCTTGGCTCTCGCGGGCCGACCTAGATGATTGGGTAGACGTGCCCGAAAGCGGTGCAGCCAGAGGCTGCCTAAGAGAGCGTCTACCCATCATCGTGATCTGGTCGAGTAGTGCGGATGGAATCTGGAGAAACTATGATCAGAATGCAAACCCCCGGTTCACCAACGCAACACAGGCTGAAGACCGTAAAAGCTCGATCAAATTATCTTGTCAATTTTTATTAGGTGAACACACAAGATATCAGAGCGCTTACGTGACCTGTTAGGATACCCGATACTATTCCAACCGACTGGCCCGCACGGAAGAGTCGGTAGTCAGCTGGAAATAGCACCGGAGGGCTCTACCTAGGGTGCGGGTCACTCTCTCGCGCAATCAAACCAAACAAGGAGGGGGTTGCTCTCCCCAAGACAAATTTTTAAGGTGAGTGTCTTTTAGGGTCAATAGTTTTAGCCAGTCCCAATTTTATGGTTTTTCTTTTTTTTTTAATATTTTTCAAATAAAAACAAACGCCTAACGAATTTTTCGGTTCTCCTGATTATTAGGTCCAAAACAGGGGGGAGAAGACGAAAAAGCCGATGCACGATAAATCAATGATGCATGCAAAGTCAGAAAGGCGTACCTGTCTCCAGCACTCTACATGCAATATGATCCGCGCATAAATGTAAAGACAATAAATAAACTACCTAAATGATGCAGCGATGAAAACCGAGTCCTAGATGAGCAAAATCTACTCGCAGAACCGTCTAACTGGTCACCGTCCTACAGGCCAAAGGTTCGGTCTTGGTCTACCCCTCCTCTGCCCGACAAATCGGGGGTAGGAGAAAGCGCTTTGTGGGGTAGACTACGGCACGTAAGCCACGAAGGAAAATGAGTCAGTTATTTTTATTAATTGATTATTAGTAGGTCCAATTAAGCGTACTATAGGAGCAGGCAGATAATTAAGTGTGGGGACCCTACTAATTACGGCACAAGCAAGTATAAAATCCTAGATCTAGGGGCTCGATCAAAAACCGCGTAAACACCGGAAAAGGCAGCTAAAAAGAAAAGAAAAGAAAACCGCGAGAAAAGCCGCGAAAAACTCCTAAGGGACTCCCGAGCACACCGGTGCTCGGCGAAACAGACCCGCTAAGTCCAAGAGTCCACAAGTCCAGTCTTTGAGTACCTGTATTATTACAAGAATAATCAAATAAAAAGAAAAGTAAAACCTAATCTACTCCTCACCCACTCAACTCTCTCTCTCGCTCTCTCCTGCGGCTCCGTAAAGAAGGGAGCCGCCTCCAAGTCCTGCGGTTGCGTCGGCTCCTCGAAAGTTGCCTCCGCGGTCCTCGGGCCCTCGTAAGAAACAAAGACAAGTGGTTAGACCAAAATAATCAAATAATAATAAGGAAAATAAATACAAATGAAAATGAGGATATAAATGCAAAAATGCAAAATAAAATAAACACTCGAAATAAAACAAAAATAAAAACAAAAGAAAAGAAAATAAAACAAAATAAAACAAAAATAAAATCTAGACAAAAGCCGCGAAAAAGCCACGAGCTCTGAAAGAGCCGCGAAAAGCCGCGAAAACAAAAACAAAAATAAAATAAAAACTACTAAGCCGTGCTCCCCGACAACGGCACCATTCTGATGACACGCCAAGCGACTAAGGCAAAGGTATCTAGATGGTCGTTGCGACCTCGATCACTCGGCTATGTCAATCAAGAAAAATGAACCACTAAGATAGATAAAATCAATCAAAAATGCGAAAGCGGTCCTGCTATTATTTTAACCTGGTATAGCGACCAGGATCGATCCTAAGGAGCACGGGTTGGCCTCTCGGCCTACGAAGTAGTCAAAAAGAGAAATAAAGCAAAAGAAGCAAATATTTTGGGTGGTTTTAAATTATTTAATAATTTTTTGGATTTTTAATATGTTAAGAAAATAAAAACAAGTAAATAAACACACACTTTAACAATTTATTAAAACACTAAAAATCAACCAAAAATTCAAACAAACGTATTTTTAAGTGTTTTATAATTTTTAGTGTTTTTGGTTAATTTTTGAGAATTTTCTGATGTTTATTTAATTTTCTAAAAATCAAAAAGTAGCTAAAACAGTAGGTACTGCCCAGCCGAGCTAAAATGGCCTAGATAAAATATCTAAAAGCCCCAAATTAGCTGGGAGGTAATTTTCCTGTAAAGAGAATAAAACAAGGAAAATTTAGGCACCTATTTTATTTTTTTGGATTTTTAATTGATTTACTAGAATTTTTATAAGATTTTGAGTGTTTTTCAATTTTTAGTGGTTTTCAGTAATGAAAAATAGCCAAAATTGGCTAGAAAATCAAACACAACAAAAACACAGTAGACAATTTTTTTGTAATTTTTAGACACTATTTAATATTTTTTTGTGATTTTTAAAGTTAGACAGTGAAGAAAATAGATGTTTTTGAATTTTTAAAAATATCAAATGAAAACAAAAATGTCCTCAAAAATCCTCGAAAATTTTACACTACGGCAGGAGCCATGTGTCCAATTTTCGTTGGATTTGGAGGCAATTTGCTATTTTATTCAAAAATAAAGAAGGGGCATAGTGCATAGGGACCAAAGTGCAAATACCCAAGAGCCTGGGGGGTCTGGTACAATTAACCCAGCGAAACACGTGCTACGCGCGTGTTTGGGGCACTCAGGGACCCATATGTAAGAAAAATAAGTTCCAAGGGCTTATTGGTAACAGGTACCAAAAGTCCAGGGACCTATTCGCAAAATACCCAAAAAATCACGCACATGTTCAAATGTATCACGCACAGGGGTATAAATGCAAATAATTAAAAACTTTCACACATTAATGAACAACCAGAACTGCAGGGCCTATATTGCAAATAAACCAGAGAGTCACGTGTCGATGCACGTGTCATACAACGCACAGGGGCATATCCGCAAATACATGCAAGCACAAGGGTCTCTATGCAAATATTCCCAAAACTAAACAACTAAACGAACTAATTACAGGACTAAATGCTAAATGAAATAAATTGAAGGGACTAAGGGTAGTTTACCCTTTATTAAGGAAGCGGGTGGATGGAGGCCACGTGGATCATCTGATGGTGGCGAACGACGGGCGCTCCAGATCTCTCCTCCTCAGATCGAACGGTGACTGCTTCTCCTGAGATGGACGGCCCCGATGAAGACTGGAGCTGGAGGATCGATCGAACGGCGGCTGAAGGTCGAGGAAGAACAGGTGGCCGGCGAACTTCGCCGGCCCAGTGCGAGCGCTCCTGACCTCCCCTGCTGCGCCTGAGGATCGGAGAAGCTCCGGCGTGGTGCTGCGCAGCTGCTGGTGTCCTCCGATGACCCAGCCGAGATCTGTAGAGCCCCGGCGAGGTCGGCGGAGGCGGAGCTCCTGGCTCGATATCGAAGGGCCTCAGATGGCCTTCATTCAACCTGCAAAACAATCCAGGAGACTCGCGGGTCGAGGGCAAACTGCCTCGACCCGGTTAGGCGAGGTGACGGTGAATGATGAGTCGCAGCGGACGAGCTCCGGTGAAGTGGGGATGGTGGAGCTCGAATCCCAGCTCCTGTGCGAGCTGGGTTGGATGGAGAGATGGAGAAGGTGCGTCGGAAGGAGGCGAAGATGTCTGTGGATTTCGGTGAACGAATCTAACTACGGGATGGTTGGAATCGAAGAAACGCGGCGGAGCAGCGATTTGGGCGTAAATGAAAATCAAAGGAAAAGACGGAGTGAAATGGATCCCTGGGTGGACGAGTAGACTGTGGATGAGCTAAGGAAGCTCTGGGTCGTTGCCTCGAGGAGCGTCTCCCTCCGAGGCTCGGTGCTCCTGCTGGTGGCGGAGCAACAGTGGCGAAGCTCGCCGGATCAGTGGACACGCCTCCTCTCCTCGCTTCAACAGCGCCAAACGCGAGCTGTCACTCTCACGAATACGCTAGAGCTCACAGGGGTGGATTCGAATGGCCAAAGATAGAGAAGGAAGGTGGCGGAGCTGGGACTATATACTCCTATGGGTCCGGCTATCGGGAGGTCGGGCGAGTAGCTCAGTGCGCGGATCCCCAAAATCCACCCCGGGCGTGGATCAGGGATGATCAAGCTCGGATTAGAGCCTGGTGTTAACGGATTCAGGAGTCGGATCAAGTGTGCAAAATGGCGAGAAATCGGGTTGCGGGCACGGATCCGAGACGGGGTGGTCCTGGGGGGGGAGTTGACCGGGCGGTCAACACTTCCCAGGACCAATAAGAAAGGGCCACGTGGCTAGATTTTGCAATTAAAAATAAGGGTAGCAAATGGCCGATTTAATGAAAACTCAAAACATGAAATATTTTTCTTTTATTTTTTTCTATTTTTTAGTGATTTTTAATATTTTTTTTCGAAATAAAAATAAGGTATATACATAATATGTAATATATAGGTATATGTACACTACATAGGGTTTTTAATTTTGATTTTTGATTTGTTATTTTTATACAATTTAATTCCCATTTTATATTTTATTTATTTATATTATAAAATAAGGGATAAAAAGGTATTTTTATTTTATTTTAATTATTTATATACATAGGTAAAATAAATACATATATACATTTATATACATGGTATATTTACAATATATTTTTGTGTTTTTAATTTTGTTATTTTTATTTTGTTTTTGTTTTAATTGTTTTTATTTAATTTATTTACACTATATAATATAGGATATGTACAAAAATTTTAGAAATTAATTTTATTTATTTATAAGAATAAATAAGGATGATGGTGGTTGTATAATGTGATCATGTACAAGTTGTGTTTTTGTTTTCTTTTTAATTTTTAAATTTTTATTTTATATTTATAAATATATACAAATATTTACAAGCCTACTTAAGTCTATTTTTGTGAGGAAAATATTTTATTTTATTTACATATATATTTACACACATGAGCCCCTATCTCCCTCTACTTTGGCTTTTATGTGGTCAGGCCCATGCTGAGCCCTCCCTTGGGTTAGGTTGCTCAATATTTATTCTAAATATTTCCCTCTTTTTCTTTTTAATCTTTATTCTTTTATTTTTGCACAAAAACATGCTAATTATAGGTTTTTACACAATGCATGCTTTCGGTAATTATTTCTATTTGCACATATCTACATGCATTTGCAAAGGTTTTTGTAGCTAAAATATAAGAATAAAGAGTGATGAATGAGTATTCATCAATAATACATAAAAATCACAGTGTCTAAAATAAGAAATAAATATGCCATTGAAAAGTTCATCAAGTAAGCTTCGAAATGAAACTGAAATCAACTGAAACAGAGGTACGATGCTCAAGATATGCATAAAAGAAGATAAGGGCATAACTGTAAGAAAATATGAAAGATAAATAACAAACAGGTCCCTGGGAGGGACTAAAAACAAATAAGAGAAAGTTTGTGACCTTTCCTGTAAATAACAAACAGGTCCCTGGGAGGGACTAAATAACCCACACATAGGGGATTTTTTGCAATTATGAAAACCCGCGAGGGTATAAATGCAAAATACCCCTATGAACGTGGTTGGCACGTCAAACCAGGAACTGGTTGCAAAATTGAAGACTTTGATGGGCTTCTCTATAATTTGCCCAGGTCGCACGTGACCAGCATGTTCTCTCCAGGCTCGGTGGATGCTTGGGGCAGCTTCGGCTATGCTCGGGATCAGGCTCTGGTTCGATGGAGGCTTGGGAGCTCCGAACCTGCAGGTTCGGGGAGGAAGCTCGGATCTGCTCTGGCAACGTCACGTGTAGAGATATGAACCATCCAATCATGAAGATTGGATGGCTGCTGTGCGTTCCTGGGGAAATGATGCAGCTCATGGCAAGCCGTCCGATCTTGCCCATCGGACGACACCTGTACGCCGTGTTCTTCTGTTCCTTATCCTCAAGCGGTGGAGTAGGCTACGCTCCGGCGAAGCGCGTAAAGCTCCGCCTCCTTCGTTAGCTTCCTCTGTTGCACTATGAAGACATCTGGAGTTGCAGCGTCCATCGCAGAAGCTCGAGGAGGACGCTGAAGCTCCTGGATCAGGCCAACGGAGCTTGGATGTTGGCGACGAAGTTGAGGAAGTCAGCTCCGATGGAGCTCTGGCCATTGATATGCATTCTCCTGCAGGTTAGTTCAAACAATCATGTGCATGCAGGTGAGTAGTGCGCTTGCTGATGAGTGGGATGAGGTTCCATGCAAGCGAGGGGAAGGAGGAACCGGAGCTCCTCCGCCGGAAAGGGCGGAGAAGATGGGTCGGAGGTGTCCAGTAGCGGAGAAGGGCGAGGAGATAGTCTGAGAGGTGCGCAAAGGAGGTGGGTGTGCGTTGAAGCTCGGAGGATGATTAATGGAGGGTATACGGGTGTGTAGAATCATAATTAATTCAAAGAAAATACAAAGAAAGAACTTAGAGGCTTACCTGATCGGAGATGGAGGTTGGGGGCTTGGGCTTGGGGTTTGATGCGAACCCCGGGTCTTCGCTGGACCCCCTCAGCCAGGTGGGGCAGCTCAAGCGGAGGTGTAACTCCGCGACGCCACCATGGAAGGAGGCGGGTCAACACCACGGGAATTCACGCCTCATTGGACCTCCCCCTGTCATGGGGCGGAGGAGAAGAGCTGGGCGAAGCCCCGCGTACAGGTGGACCAAGTTGAACGTAGCTGGAGAAGACGTATTTAAAGGAAGAGGGTTCGGTCTCAAATGGTGGACGACATGTTTTGAATGGGAGAGATGGAGCGCGAGAGGTGGTTACGAGGCGACCTGTGCTTCCCGCGATGATGACCGATGATCAGGGAATGTCGTGGGGCGGTTAGAGCTTGGAGATAGAGAACGTGGACTCGGTGAGAAATGGAAGGGGGAAGATGGTTCGCAAACTGGTGAACGTGGGATAGAGAAGGTGTCTGAGGTAGAAGACGAAGATTCGACCGTTGGATCTCGCGATCAGACGGTTGAGAAGAGGGCGTTAACGAGCGGTTTAGATGAGATCTAAGGCGACTGGAGCGGAGGGTGATTGGGCGAGCCACGTGGCATGCTAGGAACGCAGAGCTAGCGGGCGACCCAGATCACAGATGGAGGATGATCGGAGGGTTGAGGACGGGTGCGAGTTTGGATGGTTAAGATTGGAGGTGAGACGAGCCATCGGATGGTGGAGGATGTGACGCGTGGCGCAAGGAGAAACCGGCGCTGACGGAGGGCTATGATGGATCCCATGTAGGATCGGATGGCAAGTATCGAAAGCGGCACGAACGGTGGCGATTAAGGATCCCAGACCTCCATCCGATGGTGGCTGGGATGGGAGCGTGGCGCGAGGAGATACGTCCACGTGGCTCAACCAGAAAGAGCCACGTGGCCCAGTCAGATTATTACAAAGAAGAAATTGATTTAAGAGGGAGTAGATGACCGAATTTGGAGAAACTCAAAACATAAAAGTTGTAGATCTCGATGAGTTCTACAAGTTTCATGTTGACCAAAAACGGAGATGAAGTCAAATAAAGGCAGAGAATATTTTTAAGGGCATTTTTAAGGCTAAAAACACCACGGATTTTAATTTTGCAATTTTTGTGGTTTTTAATTTATTCGAAGACTCTGATAATTACAAGGATTTTTTGGTTTTTATTAACACCTAGTCTAAGATAGGGGGTTAATTTCAGTGAATTAAAGGCAGGAAACATGATTTCATCAGACATGTATCTAAATTTGAATATTCCTTCCAATATAAAATACAGTCGTTTGGACATGCATCAATTTTCTCGTAATTTAGTCCAAGTGAGCGAATCTTGATTTAGCATCCTTCCAGTCCTTTGAAAAACCTTCAGGATTACTTAATATTGTCATAATTAACTGCAAGACATCTGTCATCGTAACCGTTGTACATCGATACTTTACTTTTATCTTAAACAACTCTAAAAAAAACATAAACGAGACATTTTGATTCCCAAGCATATTGGCTTTTCTGCATCTTGTATCTTTTCATGTAAGGTATCCGGAAGCGATTCTATCATTTCATCAGCGTTATGTCCTCGGATATTGTCTATCATCTCAAACATAGCACCACAATCATCTGTTTCAGCAATATCTCTTTCATGATCAACTGGAGCATTATTGACTTCTTCTAATATGACTCATTCACCATGATACGTTTAATTCGTATAATGAAGCTAAAAACCGTTTAATATCATATGCTCGTAAACTACTGTTCGTTTTTGAGTCAGAGTGTTCTTGCATCTTATGAAAGGACAATGGATCCTATCTCCTTCTCCTCATACAATATGATAGAGTGACTCATACCGAAATGCCCAATCTAAGAACCTGATAACTCCTTTGTTATATGTCCGATAATCATCAAACCTTTTGTTCATCCAACTTTTATCCATTTCCTAAAGGTAAAGATCCTGAGTTAATTACAATGTCAATATCTCCTACGAATAACTTCTACACCATCTTTCCTATATTTTTAATGTTTTAATATCCCAGAGACCATAGCTAAGTTTGAATAATGTATGTTAAGTTAATGTATACATCATATACTAAGTTAATGTATATCCTAGAGACCATAGCTAATGACAAGCATGCACATGAATAATTAATGTATTACATTAGAAGTCCTAAAACCTAAGTTATTAGTCCTAAAGACTAAACTATTAGGCATATAAACAACTATATTACATTTACTTCATTGTTTCTAAATACTAAGCTATTATTTTAAGATTCTAAACAATCATAAAGAAAGCATATTTCAATTAAAAATTAATAAAACTAAAAATAGTTTAAAAACTCACAACTGAATAAGAGGAGAAACTGCGACGGCACTAGGGGAGGAGGAGGCCGGGGCGGCGGGCTAGGGAAAGACGAGACCGACACAACTGCAACAGAGGCTTCAACAGGAGAGAGGAGGTCGGCCGTGGCACTAGGAGAGGATGGAGGAGGGCGGCGGAAGGGAGGAGGGCGACAGATGGAGGAGGGCGACAGATGGAGGATGGCGACGGAGGGAGGAGGGCGTCGGATGGAGGCGGACGTCGGTTGGAGGAGGGCAGCGGAGGGAGGAATACAGCGGATGGAGGAGGGCGATGGCGGAGGGAGGACGGCGGTGAAAGAATGGCGAGAAGGAAGGAAATGAGGAACGGATTCGGGGCCGAGAGGATATAAGACCATCGAGGACGGTCGTACGACCGTCCCCTATAATAATGATCGGGGACGGTTATAAGTGAACTGTCCCCTTTGATGACAGATATTTCGTAGAGCGTGACAGTTACACAGGCATCAGTGACGGTTCGGCAACCATCCCTTATATTTACTATAAGGGACGGTTGCAACTATCCCCTAAAGTTACATCGGCGATGGTTTTGTAACCGTCTCTTATACCTAACTATAAGGGGTGGTTGCAACCGTCTCCTAAAGTTTGGTATACGCGACACCAACAATGGAATATAGGGGACGGTTATGACCGTCCCCTAAAGTGCCTAGCTACAGAGAAAACAATCTGGGGCTCTACTCGTAAGGGATGTGTAAGTAACCGTCTCCAAAGGGTCAATTAACTGAGACGGTCAGTAGAGACCGTCTCCAATACTCGACGGAGGGGATGGTTGTAGTCTGACCATCCCCTATGCTACTATAGGGCACGGTTGCGCTTTGACTGTCCCCACTAAGCGTCCCAAAATTCTCCATGTTCGGTCCAAACAGAGTAATGTTACCGAAATCAATTCAGTATAAGATGACTATAAACTTTCTCTCTGTCGCTACATTTAATATTCTTACATCCCAAACTTGGACAATAAATTTTATCACCACCAAATCTTTTGTTTACAACTCAAAGTGAAATGCCCAATCCAACTTCTCTATTATATTTCTGAAAATCACCAAATCTCTTATCCATCAACGCCTTATCCATTTTGGTACACTAATAAAATATTGTATTTTAGTCTTAAACCAATAGCCTAATATGTTAGCCTTCTAAATGATAAACTTTGTTGATTAATCACTCAAATCATTTTCTACTCAAGTCTAAGATGATTATTATAGCTAAATCATATTATTGCTTCTCTTATATATTATTTGAGATTCTATCTCTCTACAACCTACTTAATGCATCTACACCCATCCAATAAATTAATCTATATTCAATTACGTGTATAAGAGTCCAACTAAGTCAATCTCATACATTTACATACATCCATTCAATACATCTAAGAGTCCAACTAAAAGTACATCTAAGTTAATCTATATAATTTAAAATTCTATCCTTGCACAGCCTATTAATGCATCAAGATACATCCATATGTATTTACTACAATGTATATTCCATAATCCATAAGAAATACCTCGAGAAGATAACGGAGCCAACGGAGGAGAAAGGACGCAAAGCATAACAACAATCACCATAGGAGTAACAAAAAGGAGACCATCGACCATAGAAGGCACGAGGGCGGCAAGTAGCGGAAACGTCAGGGGTGGGAGGGGAGTTTGGGAGAGTGATGACCGAAAAATCACTAAGACACGGGTGAAAGAAAATAGATCAAGGGTCGTTGCGACCAGGATCTCGGAAGGCAATCGGTCAATCAAGAAAATGTAAAGCAGACCACCAAAATAAGAAAAAAATCAACTAAACGTGGTAGCAGTCCTGGCTATTAGATTAGCCCGGTATAGCGACTAGGGTCGGACTCAGGGAGCACGTGATGGCCTTGCGGCCTACGAAGTAGTTTAAAAAGGAATAAAATAAAATCAAAGTGTTTTTGGTGGATTTTTAATTTTTATATTTTTTGGATTTTTAATTAATAAGGAAAATAAGAAAACAAGTGAATAAGACAAATACAAACAATTATTAAAGCACTCAAAAGTCAACCAAAAATTCAAATAAAAATGTTTTTATGTATTTTATGTTTTTTACTATTTTTGGGTAATTTTTGGTATTTTTCTGATTTTTATTTAATTTTGTAAAAATAAAACAATGCAAAAAGACAACAACAATGTCCAACCAAGCTTGGGGGACTTAGATAAAATATCTAAAAGTCCCTAAAAAGCCTGGAGGTAATTTTCCTGTATAGTAAAAACTACAAAGAAAATTTGGCCACTAGAATTATTATTTTTGGGTTTTTTAATTAATTATTAGAATTTTTATAGGGTTTTAAGTGTTTTGTAATTTTTATGAGTTTTATATAATGAAAAATGACCAAATTGGTCAGAAAATTAAACAAGGCAAAATATATAGTACCAATTTTTTTGTAATTTTTAGATGTATTTTAATAATTTTTTGTGAATTTTTAAGTTAGACAGTAAAGAAAAAGCTTGTTTTTGAATTTTTAAAAATATCAAATAAAACAAAAAATGTCTCCAAAAATTCTAGAAAATTTTACGACATAGAAGGGCCATGTGTCCAATTTTCATTGAATTTGGAGTTAGTTTGATATTTTATTAAAAATCAAAACTAGGGTACAGTGCACAGGGACCTGTACGCAAATAGAAGAAGTTCCAGGGGGTCCGGTGCAAAAATTCCAAAAAGTCATGTGCGAGGTACGTGTCTTGGGTACACAGGGACCTGATTGCAAAGAAACAAAGTTCCTGGACTATTAAATAACACGTATTAAAAGTCTAGGGGCTTCGATGTAAATAACCCACTAACAAACGCACATGCGCATAAAAATCATTCACAGGGGCATATCTGCAATTTTCTAAAAATTTCCATTCATTCATTAACATCCTGAAACCACAGAGCTAAACATGCAAATAACCCCAAGAAACACGTGTCGACGCACGTGATACACTACACACAGGGGCATACATGTAAATAGCAGAAAAGACAAGGTCCAAAGTGCAATTTACCTAACGCAAATAAAATACTAAAAATATTTACAGGACTAAAACTAAACTACTCTCAAGCTAAGGGCCTAAGAGAATATTTACCCTTTATTAAGTAGCCCGTCAGATGGGCGCCACGTGTGCTGATCGATGGCTGAGAAAGGGGTGGTGCCCAACGCTGGAGTCCTCGTTCTGATCGAACGGTTGTGCCCTCGCCACGTGTGGAATCTGTCGACTCTGGTGCGCTGGGGTTGAATGCTCGTCGATCGATGGTCAGGATCGAGCCTCCCAAAGATCGGACGGTCGGAGTTGCTCCTCAACGGATGGCTAGGATCTGAAATGAAGCCCGGAGTCGATCCAACGGCTGCGGAAGATGGAGGATGAACTGATAGCCGGCGAATTTTGCCGGCTCGCTACTGGTACTGGAGTCCTCCTCGAAGGCCACAGATGATCGACGAAGAAGCGTGGAGGCCTTCTGCGTCCAATGGTGTCCTCCGATGGCTCGACGGAGCTCCGAGGAGCTCAGGCGAGGCCGGCGGAGACCAAGCTGCTGGACTGATGAATACCCATTCATCACTCTTTATTCTTCTATTTTAGCTACAAAAACCTTTGCAAATACATGTAGATATGTGTAAATATAAATAATTACCAAAAGCATGCATTGTGTAAAAACCTATAATTAGCATGTTTTTGTGCAAAAATAAAAAGAATAAAGAGCAAAAAGAAAAAGAGGGAAATATTTAGAATAAATATTGAGCAACCTAACCCAAGGGAGGGCTCAGCATGGGCCTGACCGCATAAAAGCCAAAGTAGAGGGAGATAGGAGCTCATGTGTGTATACTTCTGTAAATAAATAAAACTATATATTTTCCTCACCCAAAAATATGTTGTAAATATTTGTACATATTGTGTGTATATTTTAATTAAAAACAAAATAAAAATTTATAATTCAAAAATTCAAAAATGCCCTTTCACCATGTATATAAATGTATTCAACCATTTATTTCACCCTTGTATATAAGTGATAAAAATAAAATAAAAATATTCTTTTATTCCTCATTTTATCTTGTAAATAAATAAAATACAAAATGAGCATAAAAATACATAAAAATAACAAATAAAAAATCAAAAATAAAAACTCCATATAGTGTACATATACCTATATATATAGCTACCCTATTTTTATTCCCAAAAATTAATTAAAAATCACCAAAAAATAGAAAAAAATAAAAGAAAAATATTTCATGTTTTGAGTTTTCTTTAATTCGGCCTATTTCTACCTTAAAATAAATAAACAAAAATCAACTGCACGTGGCAGCTTCTGATTGGTCCACGGGGGACTGTTGACCCCGGTCAACTCCCCCGCGGACTCCTTCCTTTTCTGGAAGAAGCGCGCCACCCCATCTTCTCCGATTTTCCCACGCGTCTCCAGGCTGTCTCCCACGCAAATCTCATGCCCGGATTCTTCGCCTCTCATCCATCTTCCTCGCCCGATCTTCCGCCACGAAATCAACACCTTCCATCGCTGTCGCCCCTCAACCCTAATCGCCCCTGTCACCTTATATATTCTTCCCTCCGCCGCCTCCGCGCCCCATCTTTGGACCTTCCCCTTCTTCCCAGTGACCTCCATAGGCACCGCGAGAGTGACAGCAAGCGTTTGCCCTTGTTGCAGCGAGGCGAGGAGGCGAATCCACTGATCCGGCGTTCTTCGCCGCCGCTGCTCCGCCACCAGCGTCGAGCATCGAGCCTCGGGCCGAGACGACCCTCGAGGCTACGACCAAGAGCACCCCCTGCTCTTCCCCAGTCTCTCCGACCACCCAGGTAGAACCCTTAGGCCGTAGGATAGCGTAGATCTTGATTTTTCAGTTACTGTTAGCGTAGCTCCGCCGCCTTCGTCCGGCACCTCCGATCACCCATCTTCCAGTCCGACACCGCCATCATCTCCGCCAGACCTCTCCGCACCTTCTTCACCCCTCCACACAACCCAGATCGCACAGGATCTGGGAACCGAGCTCCTTCGCCGACCACCCTCGCCGGAGCTCGCCATTCCGACTCACACTTCACCTTCACGCCGCCTAACCGGGTCGAGGCACTTTGCCCTCGACCCGCGAAGCTTCTGAACTATTTTGCAGGTCAAGAGGAGGCCGTCTGAGGCTTCTCGACATCTTCCCAGGAGCTTCTTCTCCGCCGACCTCGCCGGAGCCTTCCAGGGCTCGGCCGGGGCATCGGAGACCCGCAGCAGCTGCGCAACTTCACGCCGGATCTTCTCCGACCTTCAGGCGCAGCAGAGGAGGGCGGAGACACCTTCACGAGGCCGGCGAAGTTCGCCGGCCATCAGTTCCTCCACCATCCTCCAGAGCCGTCAGATCGCCTTCTTCGCTCCAGATCAGATCTTCACCGTCCATCTGCGGAGCCTT
Source organism: Ottelia alismoides (assembly GCA_037367405.1). Lineage (NCBI taxonomy): Eukaryota > Viridiplantae > Streptophyta > Magnoliopsida > Alismatales > Hydrocharitaceae > Ottelia > Ottelia alismoides. The sequence continues at coordinate 226,883 of JAZKJV010008082.1, read as the reverse complement.
GCCACCGTCCGATCATCCCGAGGATCGATCTTCACCGTTGAGCAGCGAGGTTAAGCTACGACGTCCCTCAGCCGTCCGATCATCCACGTGGCTGTACCTCGACCATCCGATCTGAGCCTGGCCTCCTTCGAAGAACCACGTTGCATCACCACTGTCCGATCTTCCACGTGGACACACACCAGCCGTCGGATCAGGCCAGTACTTCCAGAGTTAAAGGCGCGTTTGTTCTCCACCGTCTGATCTGCCACGCGTCACACATCAGGCCGTCGGCTAATAAAGGGGTAAATATCGTAGGGCCCCTTCTTAGTTTTTCATTTCCTTTTTAGTCCTGTAAATATTTTTAGAAACTTTTTCACGTAGGGTTATTTGCAATCTGGACCTTGTGCTTTATTTTAATCGCATGTATGCCCCTGTGTGTGAGTGAACACGTGCTTCGTCACGTGTGTATCTGGGCTTTTTACATAATTAGTCCTGTAGATCTGGAGTGTTAATGAATGCATGAATCTTTTTGTGTAATTGCAATTATACCCCTGTGAGCCTTGTTTAGGCGCATGTGCGGATTTTAGTGGTGTTTTTGCATCCATGTCCCTGGGCTTTTGATACGAGTTATCAAAAGCCCCTGAGACTTGGTTTTTATTACAAATTGGTCCCTGTGTGCCTCAGCCACGCGCCACGCGCGTGACTTGCTGGGCATTTTGCACCAGAGACCCCAGATCTTCGGGTATTTGCACATTGGTCCTTGTGCATAGTGCCCTCTTCTTCATTTTTGAATAAATATCAAACGACCTCCAAATCCAATGAGATTTTGACACATGGCTCCTGCAATGGTGTAGGAATTTCTATGATTTTTGAGGACATTTTTGATTTCATTTATTATTTTTAAAAATTCAAAAACCTCCTTTTTAGCCACTGTCTAGGTTTAAAAATAACAAAAAAATAATAAATAACCCCCAAAAATTCTAAAAAAATTAGATATTGTGATTTGATTGCTGTTTGATTTTCTAGCCAATTTTGGCTATTTTTCATCAATTAAAAACCCTAAAAATTGAAAAACCCCTAAAACTCATAAAAATTGTAATAAATAAATTAAAAATCCAAAAACAATAATTAGGGTGCCTAAATTTTCCTTATTCTTTCTAAATTATAGGAAAATTACCTTCAGGGCTTTTTGAGATCCAAAATTATTTTATTTTTGGGTCTTAAGCCTTGCTGGACAGTACCCTCTGTTTTTCGCATTGTTTGTTTTTTAATAAATAATTTACCCATTAAAAAATTCCAAAATTCACCAAAAACAGTAAAAAACTTAAAAAATATAAAAACCATTTTTCCTTAATTTTTGCATTATTTTTGGAGTGTTTTATAAAATTGTTGAAGTTGCCTTGCATTCATTTTATTTCATTTTCTCATCATTTAAAAAAAATCTTAAAAAAAATATATAAAAACAAATAAAAATACTAAAAAAAAAAAAGAATCCCTTGGATTTCTGACTACATCGTAGGCCGCAAGGCCAATCTGTGCTCCTTGTGTTCGACCCTGGGAGCTATACCAGGTTAATCTTATAGCTAGATCGCTCTATTTTGTGCTTGCTTGTGTTTATCTCTGTGAGTGGTTGATTATTTTTCTTGATTGACGCATTCGAGTGACTGAGGTCGCAACGACCTCATTTTATACCTTTACCTCAGTTGTTCGGGATTTTCGCGCAATCAGAATGGCGCCGTTGCCGGGGAGCACGGCTTTGTAGTCATTTTTCCATATTGTCTCTCTACATTATAACTGTTTTCTGACACTCTCTCTTTGTAATTTTTGTGCGAGGTACTGCGTGGAGAACTTGGAGTACACTTTTTGAGGACCCGCACGGGAAGAAGAGCAGGGAGAAGAAGAAGAATATCATTTATTTGAGAGAAAAATTTTTTTTGTAATAATTTAGGACTCAAACTTTGAACTGTGGACACTTGTAACTTAGCGGGTCTGTTTCGCCGAGCACCGGTGTGCTCGGGGGACCCATTTGGATTTTCGCGGCTTTTATCGTGGTTTTTATAGCTAGCTGCCTTTTCCCGGTGTTTCTCGCGGTTTTAGCCCCTAGACATAGGAATTTTGATTGATTGTGACGTAAATTTTTAAGGCCCAACACCTAATAGAATATCTGTTCCTATAGAACGTAATTGGACCTTAATAAAATTCACTGAAAAAGTTAGTTTAATTGGATTTGAGACCACGTGCCGTGAGGAGTCACATACAGCGCTGGCAGGACCCGTTGTGGCGGGCACCGAGTGACTCCCAAGATCGGACTCCGGACTCGATTCAGTTAGCTAACTATTGTTCTTCACGATCAATAGAAGTTGCTTGTCTAAGGCCGGTTTTTCCCCGTTGCACCATTTAGGTAGTTTTATTTCTGTCTTTAAATTCTGCGCGGATCACTTGCATGTAGAGTGCTGGAGACAAGGTACGCATTTCTTTCTCTGCATGCATCATTGATTTCTTCGCGCATCGGCTTTTTCGTTCTCTCCCTCTGTTTTTGGCTTAATCATCAGGAGAATCGGAAAAACCGTTAGGCCCGCTTGTATTTATTTTGAAAAAAAATTAAAAAGAAAAACAAAAAAAAAATTGGGACTGAATAACATTATTGACCCTAAAGACACTCACATTAAAAATTTGTCTTGGGGAGAGCAACCCCCTCATTGTATGGTTTGGATGCGCGAGAGAGTGACCCGCACACTAGGTAGAACCCTCCGGTGTTATTTCTAGCTGACTACCGACTCTTCCGTGCGGGCCAGTCGGTTGGAGTAGCATCGGGTATCCTAACAGGTCACGTAAGCGCTCTGATATCTTGCATGTTCACCAAATAAAATTGACAAGATAAATTGACCGATCTTTCACGGTCTTCAGATTGTGTTGCGTTGGTGAACCGGGGGTTTGCTTTGCGATCATATTTTCTCCAGATCCCATCCGCCCAACTCGCCAGATCAAGATGATGGGTAGACGATCTCTTAGGCAGCCTCTGGCTGCACCGCTTTCAGGCGCGTCTACTCCATCATCTAGGTTGGCCCGTGAGAGTCGAGACCAGCTCTCCGGGCCCGAGTTCGATTCCACCCTGTTCCCCCTCGATCCCCTTTCTTCTGCTACTGAGAGACATGAGCCCGAGGAAAGACGAATTAATTTGACAGAACCTGAGTTGGGCTCATCTGATTTTGCAGACGTCCCTATGGCCGGAGCCGGCAGTTCAGACGATCGCCAGCCCGAACATTTTGTCTTAGACCAGGGAGCGATTAACTCCACCCTGATCGCGTCATTAGAGACAGTTCAGCAACAGTTACGCGATCAGGGGGCATTCATGATAGAGATGAGGAGGGAGTTGGAGAGACTCCGAAGAGAGCGAGACGAGCCGAGCGAGCCGGAGGACATTCCTGACGCTGATGCAGAGGCAGCAGCCGCAGCAGCAGCTGCCGCAGCAGCGGCAGCCGCCGCCGCAGCAAGACCGATGCGGGAGCTACACAACCCCGGATCTACACTGATGCACCAGTGGGTGGTGATACCTGCTATCGTGGGGGATTTCAAGTTCCCTCCGAACACCCTGCAGATGCTTCCTCATTTTCACGGACTCGCCACTGAGGAACCCCACCTCCATCTCCAGGAGTTTTTGATGATCTGTAGCACTGTCCACGACCGTCGTGTGGACCAAGATACGATTCGGATGATGGCCTTCCCTTTTTCACTGGCAGATAGAGCAGCCGCCTGGTTGAAACATCTAGGGAAGTTTGTTTACACCTGGTAGCAACTCCGCACCGAGTACTTGAACAAGTACTATCCACTCGGGCGGACGAATGCAGCGAGGGCCCTGATCAACAACTTCTCCATGCTCCCTAACGAGCAGTTTCACGAGGCATGGGAGAGGTTCAGAGAGCTTCTGGATAGATGGCCACACCACGACATTTCGAAGCCGAACCTAGTTCAGAGCTTCTTTAGTGGGCTGACGCCAGAGCTTCAGGGACTGGTGAATGCTTCTTGCGGCGGGTCCTACTTTGCCAAGGACCACAACCAAGTCTGGGCCATCTATGAGGAGATGTCAGAAAATTACATGGTGATGTCCCAGACTCGGTTGTACACACAGAGATCTCAGCAGCCTCCAGGACCCGTGCAGTATCAGCGGATAGCACGGGTTGATGCAGGTCCATCCAGTTCGTCCACAGTTGCAGCCGCACAGGCAGAGTCGGCCGCTGCGGACATGGGGATTATCAGCGAGAAGTTGGACCGCATGGAAATAATAGAGAAGAAGCAGTGCCAGGGCATAACTCAGATGGAGCAGATGGCACAAACTCTGAGCGACGTGAAGACCCATCTCTTGTGCCTCCAAGAGGCACAGATGGCTTCTCAGCCCCGTCTTCAGTCGCGAGGCGATTCCGGTGGCAGCCGCAGCTCGTCCCAGCGCTCCAGCTCCTTGCAGCAGCCTAGACAAGTTCACCTTGTACAGGCGGAGCCGTACCAGCAGCAGCAGCCCTCTTACCAGTCACCACCATCTCCAGACTTACAGATGGTGGTATATCAGCCGGATCAGCCTCTGGATGTACTCCCACCAGCCCCTTACGATGCGGAACCGTTGATGGATGTCAACGGGATTTGGTATGACCGCCCTCAACCTGGAATCCGAAGAGATCATCCCGGATTCAGGTGGGGGAATGGGGGTAACCAGTCCCAACAGCAGCCAGCCGGTCAGGGAGGGCAGTATTCCCAGCAGAGAGATCACCAGCAGCCCCCAGCATACCAGCCACACCAGCCATCATCCTTCGTACCTCGTCCCTACCAGCAGCAGGGACAGAATTGGAGACGTGAGCAGCAGGCTCACCAGCAGCAGCATCATTCCTCTTACCCCTCTCAGCCACAGCAGCACCAGGTCCAGCAGCCTCATTATCAGAGAGGCAACCCGTCGGGCTCCCATGAGAGCCCCGCCATGGATGATTTAGCCCGCCTCTTCACAGAGCAGCAGGCTACATTTAGACGGGAGATGGACGAGTTCCGCCAGGAGATGCGGGACCTGATGAGAGGGAAGGCCGCCATCCCTGCACAGATCGAGCCTAATCCGAATAACTTGAAGAGGAAATCTGAGCAGGTAGTTCATACTGAACCTACCACTTCTAGTGACTCATTTGATGTTATCTCGTCGGATCTATTTGATGCTGATTTTGTCACACTTAGGAGCGGTAGAAGACCAGCAGGCGGCGCCTCATCTGAGCGACAACGCGAGGATCCATCTAGAGCGCCAGATGAGGAAGAGGAGAGCGGTACTGAAGCCGCACATAATGGTGACGGTGGTACTGAGGCCACCCGAGATGCTGATTCCACCGGCGGTACTGAGGCCGCCACTTCACCAAATCTAGGAGGTGGTACTGACGCCACCAGCAGAGCCGAGCCCGACCGCGGTACTGAAGCCGCAAGACGTCTAGTTATGGAGCCAGCTAGAGGTGGTACTGAGGCCACCAATATTCATGTTGATAGAAATGTTGTCTCTCCTCGCATGAATGTATCTCAGAACTCTAATTTGAATAAAGGAAAAGGTTTAGTTTCTTCTGATCCCACTGTGGTGAATGATGTTTGTGAGGATCCGGTCATCGAACCGTTTAGGCCTATTCCTAGTCCTTCATCTAAGAAGGACCCTGTGATCCCCTTTCCTAGAGCCCTTGAGTTGGGGAAGGGGAAGAAAAAAGAAAAAGATCCAAAAAAGAGAGAGCAGGAGGAGTTCAGCCAGGGCATGATAGACCGATTTCACATCCAGCTGACCCTCAATGAGGCTTTGCAGCACATCCCTCTTCTTCAGCGATCCTTGAGAGATAGGACCACAGTCAGGAGGAAGAAGAGGAACAAGACCGCAGAAATTCATGTGCTAACAAAAGCCATGTGTTACGCGATCCAGAACCATCTGCCGACTAAGAGGCCAGATTTAGGGGCCCCGTATGTCAGATGTCAGATTAGTGAGCAGAGGTTCGACCGTACTCTCTTAGATAGCGGATCGTCGATCAACCTTCTTCCGGCAGCCCTTCTCGACCACTTAGAGTTGGGCACTCTTAGACAGAGCAGGACATACCTTCAGTTTGCTGATCGGTCTGTCAAGAGGCCAAAGGGGTTGTTGCGAGACGTTGTCGTCAAGATTCAGGGTTTGCAATTCCCCGTGGATTTTGTCGTACTGGACATGGAGACCCCTGACTCGTTGACCGATTCCCCCATCATCCTCGGACGCCCGTTCTTGGCCACAGCCAAGGCAGTGACTGACCATGACAGTGGGAAGGTATTCTTTCGCGTCGAGGGCGAGAGTATACAAATAGAGACGGTTAAGGACCACAGAACCAGAGATAGATCCCGCTCACATGGCAGTACAGATTCAGAGCAGCTGACAGACGCAGAGCCAGACATCCACCAGGACTGTGATTTTGTGATCACAGATGATGAGGCAATTTGGGCAGATCCTGCAGCACAGACCATCCTCTCATATTCAGATACAGCTGATACAGAGATGATAGAAGAGGATAGTCTGGAGAGCACAATCCTGGTTCAGGATACTATTGAGTCAGCAGAGTCGGACCTTGATCGCGACACGATTTCCAGTGATGGTGGTGCTGATGCCACCTTGTTCTCCGGTGGTACTGATGCCACCGAGTCTGATATAGATCCCTCGGATTCAGAATCTGATTGGGCAGATTGTGATGATCAGATGCCAGATCTGGATCCACCTGAGCCTATAGATGAGGAGGAGGTAGAGGCAGAGCAGAACAGAGACAATATAGAGGACCCGCCTTCTCCAGATCCAGTTTGTGAGAGTTCGTTATCATTTTCCCAGGTAGATTTGGCAGAATTGTCCGCATACACACATCTTCTTCAGAAGCCAGATTTGCCAGCACCCAGCTGTCCAGAGCTAAAGCCGCTCCCTACTTCGCTGAAGTATAGATTCCTTGCGGGAGAGTCTGAGATGTACCCAGTCATCATCTCTGCCGATCTGACTGGAGAACAAGAATCCCGTCTGATGGAGGTTCTTGAAAAGAACCGCAAGGCAATTGGATGGAGCGTAGCAGATCTCCATGGGATTAGTCCCTCGTTGTGCTCCCACCATATCTATCTCGAGGAAGGGGCAAAGCCGTCGCGTGAGTTCCAGCGGCGACTGAACCCCAACCTAAGAGAGGTTGTTATGAAGGAAATATCAAAATGGTGGAGTGCAGATTTTATTTATCCCATTTCCGACTCCAAGTGGGTTAGCCCCTTGCATGTGGTGCCCAAGAAGACGGGCATCACGACTGTGATCAGTGAGTCGGGAGAGGAGATTGCTACACGAGTACCCACCTCTTGGCGGGTTTGTGTTGACTACAGGAGACTCAACCAGGCCACCAAGAAGGACCATTTCCCCCTGCCTTTTATTGATCAGATCATAGAGAGACTGGCAGGGAAGAGCCATTATTGCTTCCTAGATGGGTACTCAGGCTACAACCAGGTGGCCATCGCTCCTGAGGATCAGAGAAGACCACCTTTACCTGTCCCTTCGGTACATACGCTTTTCGACGCATGCCATTTGGGCTATGTAACGCCCCTGCGACTTTTCAGAGATGCATGCTGTCGATATTTTCGGACATGGTAGGGGAGTGTTTGGAGGTCTTCATGGACGACTTCTCGGTTTACGGCGACGGATTCGATTCCTGTCTTGACTGCCTAGACCGAGTGCTCCAGCGATGTATTGCTACCCGCTTGGTTCTGTCTTGGGAGAAGAGTCACTTCATGGTGACTCAAGGGACGGTGCTTGGCCACATCATCTCCAACAGAGGCATGGAGGTTGATCCGGCCAAGGTCGATGTCATTAGGAAACTCACACCGCCGTCCAATCTGAAGCAGTTACGGTCATTTCTGGGGCACGTTGGTTTTTATAGGAGATTTATTCATGATTTCAGCAAGATTGCCCGACCGTTGACTGACCTCTTGACGAAAGACACCGAGTTCCTTGTCGATGACAAGTGTCTTTCGTCCTTTGAAACTCTCCAGCAATGTGTTATTGAGGCTCCTGTCCTTCAGCCACCCGATTGGTCTCTCCCATTCGAGATCATGACGGACGCCTCTGATTTTGCCGTAGGGGCCGTGCTAGGACAGAGGAGGGATGGAGCGCCATTTGCCATACACTATGCTAGCCGCACATTGGATTCCGCCCAGCGGAATTATACGGTCACAGAGAAGGAGATGCTAGCAGTAGTGTTTGCCCTAGATAAATTCAGATCATATATCATTGGATCTAGAGTGACTTTGTATACTGACCACACCGCCATCAGGTACCTTATGTCAAAGAAGGATGCCAAAGCCAGACTTACTAGATGGATCCTTCTACTCCAGGAGTTCGACATTGAGATCAAGGATAAACCTGGAGTCAAGAATGTGGTGGCGGATCATCTCTCCCGACTAGAGCAGCCTGAGGATTCTGAGCAGATTGATCCCATTTGTGATACCTTCCCAGATGAGGCGATCCTTGCTATCACCTCACTCCCGTGGTATGCTGATATTGTGAACTTTCTCGTTGCTGGGAAAGTTCCACAAGACTGGCCCAAGCAGAGGATTGAGACCTTCCTTGCGAAGGCCAAGTCTTACCATTGGGAGGATCCCATCCTTTACCACGAAGGAGGGGATAGCGTCTGGCGTCGGTGTATTCCTCAGGAGGAGCATCATAGTGTCCTCACTTACTGCCACAAACTTGAGGCAGGAGGACATCATTCTGGGAGGAGAACGGCACAGAAAGTGCTCCAATCCGGCTTGTGGTGGCCTACACTCTTCAAGGATTCTGATGAGTTCGTGAAGAGGTGTACTGACTGTCAGAGGATGGGCACTTGTGGACAACGTGATATGATGCCGATGCAGCCCATTCACTTCTGTGAGGTTTTTGACGCATGGGGCATCGATTTCATGGGTCCATTCCCTAAGAGTCAGGGATTCGAGTACATTCTGTTGGCCGTAGATTACGTTAGTCGTTGGGTTGAGGCTATCCCCGCCCGAGCCGCTGATGCTAAGACAGTTTGCAGAATTTTGAAGAAGCACATCATCATGCGGTTCGGGGTTCCACGAGTTCTGATTTCTGATGGGGGGTCTCATTTCATCAACGACCAAGTGAAGGCCCTTGCCAACGAATTCAGCATAGACCATCGTGTTGCCACACCATACCATCCACAGACAAATGGTCTAGCTGAGGTGTCGAATAGGGAGATCAAGAATATTTTGCAGAAAGTCGTCCGCCCTGACCGAAAGAATTGGTCACAGCTTTTGGACTCGGTCTTGTGGGCATATCGGACATCTTTCAAGACTCCATTGGGAACATCTCCCTTTCGTCTCGTTTATGGCAAGCCCTGTCACCTACCAGTTGAGCTGAGGCACAAGTCACTCTGGGCAGTTACAGACATATTGATGGATCCAGATGGTATAGGAGACCAGAGGAGGGCAGAGTTAGCCGCCTTGGAAGAGCTTAGAGATGCAGCATTCTCAAGCAGCCTACATTATAAGGAGAAAGTCAAAGAGTGGCATGATTCTCATATCAGCCACAAGCATTTTGAGATTGGACAGAAAGTATGGCTATTGATGCGAGGCTTAGATTATTTCCAGGGAAGCTACAGAGCAAATGGAAGGGACCCTATTTGGTCAGAAAGGTACACGATAACGGTAGCATTGATATATCTGAGTTATCTTCTGAGAGTACCTTCCGAGTGAACGGCCAGCGGCTCAAACCATTTCTAGATCATGAGCCGCGGGACGTTATTATTGCCGCTATTCATTTTGCGTGAGATGTGGTCTTTTGACTCACATCTTTTACATCTCACGTCTGATTTTCACTGTTCCTCCGCCTGTATAGATCCAGTTGTCCATATCATTCTATTCTTTAGTCCCACATCCCGTCTCTCATCTTATGATTATGCTATACTTAGGGTGTACTTTACCCTAAGTATAGGGGGGATGTCGGACCTGTGAGTAGTCTCTTCATTCTTTCTGCTCTTGTTTTTGCTGCCTATACTTAGGGATATTTTACCCTAAGTATAGGGGGGGCAGATTCTGTATATTCTTCACTCGGCTTTCCCTTCATGTACAGCTTTCTATACTTAGGATTAGTTAATCCTAAGTATAGGGGGAAACCACCGAGTTCATCTCATTTTATTCATTTATTCGTTCCTGTACTTAGCCATTCCTTTTCACTTCCCTTTTGCTAAGCACGAGTTATGTCTTCTTCATCGCTCTTGATCACTCTGAGGACATCGTTCGAGCTAAGTATAGGGGGGTGTGTATATATTTCATATATACTTTAGCCATAACTCGTACTTTGTGTGAGAGTGTTAATAAATAAAATGGCTAAAAATCACAAAATTTAAAAATTTTTCATGTACATAAACCTATTTTATTCTTGCACATACATAGCTAGTGTATAAAGTATTTTTGTAAAAATGATTTCAAAAATCTTTTGTGTAAAGCTTGTGTAAATATTTTGTATCAAAATTATGTATATAGTACAAAATTTTTCCAAAAGGTTTTGAAAATCAAAAGTTTGCAAAAATCTTGTGTAAAAGATTGTGAATATCTTTTTTGCAGAACTTGCACTTCATGCATCATTCATTCATGATTTCAAAACATTTTTCAAAAATTTTGCATGATTGTAAAATATTTGTAAATAGCATCTTGTGTACATACATGTATATAGTTTTTCCTGGATGAGAGTTGACATTTAAACTAAGCCTGGAATTAAATTGAGAAATGGAGCCTGAATAAGATCTTAATCCACTTAACTTCAAGAGGAACCTTATAGGACTTAGGGTTAAGGCTTTTCAGGTCCATAAGGGCTTAATTCTTTGAGTCCACTAGGCTATGAGCATATGTCATCTTGATGAGCCTAAGTAGAGCACTTAACAACACACGCATGACTCTAGAGACAATGGCTTCACTTGCACCTGCACTTTACACATGGCTCTCCACGGATGAGGTGGTGAGGAGGCAGTTTCCTTTGGCTTGGGGTAGCATATGAGGGTAGTACTTCTAGGCGGAACCTCTCTTCTTCTTATAGTGAAGGAAGTGCACCTCAACTGGGTCTAGTGGTGTTGAAAGCTAAAGACAGAAGCTGTGGGTTGCAATAAAGCTTCAAAAGAGGGATAGTCTACCGGCTCAAGGGGAAATTTCTTATATATGCTGCACCATGTAGATATGTTGTACAGAAGTTCTTGAAAAAAAAAATGCAAAAATGCAAAAAGAACTCCAAAAAAATTGGTGGGTCGGATTGAAAATTTAATAACCCCACCGGAGTATAAAGCAAAAGCTTATGGTATCCATGTTACATCTCATGAAGCTTGCAGCGGGAGACTTAGCTACACTGGCTAAGCTTCCAAAACTCTATACTTCTACCCCCTCTCCTTGAGCCGGTTGCACTTGAACTTAGAAGGGAATACCCCGCTTCTCGAGGAAAGAGTTGCTAGACCGAGGCATTAGAGTTACCAGGTTGAGGGAGGTTGTTTCTTTGTTACTTCTGAGGTGGGGAGCCACATATCACCTACACCGCAAGGAAAAATTCATGGTCATTAGAGTTTGTGTATGTAGACTTGTTCTGATCTGGTTTATTGAGGAGTCTTGCCCATAGAGTGGTGGAACTTGGAGGTTGTTGAGTTTTAGGCTTAAGTCCAAATAAGGTTCCGACACATTAATAATCCAAAGATCTGATCGAGCTCCATATTTCAATTTAATGAAGGAAAATTTAATAAGTCAACCTTGATCCATGTACATCCTCTTCCTCTTTTTCTTTTTCTTTCTTTTTCACTTCTTTTTCAAATAAGTGTTTGCTAAGGGACTAGCAAAGTTAAGCATAGGGGGGTGATGAATACCCATTCATCACTCTTTATTCTTCTATTTTAGCTACAAAAACCTTTGCAAATACATGTAGATATGTGTAAATACAAATAATTACCAAAAGCATGCATTGTGTAAAAAACCTATAATTAGCATGTTTTTGTGCACAAAATAAAAGAATAAAGAGCAAAAAGAAAAAGAGGGAAATATTTAGAATAAATATTGAGCAACCTAACCCAAGGGAGGGCTCAGCATGGGCCTGACCGCATAAAAGTCAAAGTAGAGGGAGATAGGAGCTCATGTGTATATACTTCTAAAATTATATTTTCCTCACCCTAAAATATGCTTGTACATATTGTGTGTATATTTTATTAAAGAAAACAAAATAAAAATTTAAAAAAATCAAAAAGTCAAAAAAATACCCTTTCACCATGTGCATAAACCACACCATTGTATTTATTTAACCTTGTAAATAAATTCAATTATTTTCTAAACTTTTTGTAAATATTCTACGTTACATATTGTAAATATATAAAATAACAAGAAACAAAACAAAAATCAAATAAAAATTACAAAATTGAAAATACAAAAATACATTGTATAAATACCATGTATATAAATGTATTCAACCATTTATTTCACCCTTGTATATAAGTGATAAAAATAAAATAAAAATATTCTTTTATTCCTCATTTTATCTTGTAAATAAATAAAATACAAAATGAGCATAAAAATACATAAAAATAACAAATAAAAAATCAAAAATAAAAACTCCATATAGTGTACATATACCTATATATATAGCTACCCTATTTTTATTCCCAAAAATTAATTAAAAATCACCAAAAAATAGAAAAAAATAAAAGAAAAATATTTCATGTTTTGAGTTTTCTTTAATTCGGCCTATTTCTATCTTAAAATAAATAAACAAAAATCAACTGCACGTGGCAGCTTCTGATTGGTCCACGGGGGACTGTTGACCCCGGTCAACTCCCCCGCGGACTCCTTCCTTTTCTGGAAGAAGCGCGCCACCCCATCTTCTCCGATTTTCCCACGCGTCTCCAGGCTGTCTCCCACGCAAATCTCATGCCCGGATTCTTCGCCTATCATCCATCTTCCTCGCCCGATCTTCCGCCACGAAATCAACACCTTCCATCGCTGTCGCCCCTCAACCCTAATCGCCCCTGTCACCTTATATATTCTCATCTCCGCCGCCTCCGCGCCCCATCTTTGGACCATCTCCTTCTTCCCAGTGACCTCCATAGGCATCGCGAGAGTGACAGCAAGCGTCTGCCCTTGTTGCAGTGAGGTGAGGAAGCGAAAACCATTGATCCGGCGATCTTCGCCGCCGCTGCTCCGCCACCAGCGTCGAGCATCGAGCCTCGGGCCGAGACGACCCTCGAGGCTACGACCAAGAGCACCCCCTGCTCTTCCCCAGTCTCTCCAACCACCCAGGTAGAACCCTTAGGCCGTAGGATACCGTAGATTTTGATTTTTCAGTTACTGTTAGCGTAGCTCCGCCGCCTTCGCCAGGCACCTCCGACCACCCATCTTCCATTCCGACACCGCCATCATCTCCGCCAGACCTCTCCGCACCTTCTTCACCCATTCACACAACCCAGATCGCACAGGATCTGGGAATCGATCTCCTCCGCCGACCACCCTCGCCGGAGCTCGCCATTTCGACTCACACTTCACCTTCACGCCGCCTAACCGGGTCGAGGCACTTTGCCCTCGACCCGCGAAGCTTCTGAACTATTTTGCAGGTCAAGAGGAGGCCGTCTGAGGCTTCCCGACATCTTCCCAGGAGCTTCTCCTCTCCCGACCTCGCCGGAGCCTTCCAGGGCTCGGCTGGGGCATCGGAGACCCGCAGCAGCTGCGCAACTTCACGCCGGATCTTCTCCGACCTTCAGGCGCAGCAGAGGAGGGCGGAGACACCTTCACGAGGCCGGCGAAGTTCGCCGGCCATCAGTTCTTTCACCATCCTCCAGAGCCGTCCGATGAGACCTCCGCTCCAGTTCTAATCCCAGCCGTCGATCTGTAGAGGAGCAGCAGCCGTCGATCAATCTGAGGATCTCATCTGGACTGTTGCAGCCGAGGAGAGAGGCGCAGGAGCCCAGCACCGCTTGATCTTCCACGTGGCCTCCCTCGGACCGTCGATCGAGCCCAAGAGCCGATGGAGTAACGCGCCATCCGTTCCCAGCCGTCAGATCACCCACGTGGCGCGCATCTAACCGTCGGCTAATAAAGGGGTAAATATCGTAGGGCCCCCTCGTAGTTTGTCATTTCCTTTTTAGTACTGTAATTATTTTTAGAAACTTTTTCACTTAGGGTTATTTGCAGTATGGACCTCGTGCTTTATTTTAATTGCATGTATGCCCCTGTGTGTGTGTGACCACGTGCGTCGTCACGTGTGTATCTGGGCATTTTACATATTTCGTCCTGTAGATCTGGGATGTTATTCATTGAATGAAATGTTTTGTTTATTTGCAAATATACCCCTGTGAATGCTTTATTTCCACATGTGCGTTATTTAGTGGGCTTTTTGCAACTTCGTCCCTAGGCTTTTGATACGAGTTATCAAAAGGCCCTTGGACTTAGTTTTTCTTGCAATTTGGTCCCTGTGTGCCCCAGCCACGCGCGACGCGCGTGACTTGCTGGGTATTTTGCACCTAGGCCCCCAGATCTTTGGGTATTTGCACTTAGGTCCCTGTGCACAGTGCCCCCTTGTTATTTTTGAATAAAATATCAAACGACCTCCAAATCCAATGAGATTTTGACACATGGCTCCTGCCATGGTGTAGGAATTTCTATGATTTTTTAGGACATTTTTGATTTCATTTATTATTTTTAAAAATTCAAAAACCCCTATTTTTGCTACTGTCTAGATTAAAAAAATACCAAAAAAATATAAAAACATCCCCAAAAATTCCAAAAAAATTAGATACTGTAGTTTGCTTGTTGTTTGATTTTCTAGCCAATTTTGGCTATTTTTCATCACTTAAAAACCCTAAAAATTGAAAAACCCCTAAAAACTCATAAAAATTGTAATAAATAAATTAAAAATCCAAAAACAATAATTAGGGTGCCTAAATTTTCCTTATTCTTTCTAGATTATAGGAAAATTACCTTCAGGGCTTTTTGAGATCCTAAATTATTTTATTTTTGGGTCTTAAGCCTTGCTGGACAGTACCCTCTGTTTTTCGCATTGTTTGATTTTTAATAAATAATTTACCCATTAGAAAAATTCCAAAAATTCACCAAAAACAGTAAAAAACTTAAAAAATATAAAAACCATTTTTCCTTAATTTTTGCATTATTTTTGGAGTGTTTTATAAATTGTTGAAGTTGCCTTGCATTCATTTTATTTCATTTTCTCATCATTTAAAAAATTCTAAAAATTATAAAAACAAATAAAAACACTAAAAAAAAGACTCCCTTGGATTTCTGACTACATCGTAGGCCGCAAGGCCAATCTGTGCTCCTTGTGTTCGACCTTGGGAGCTATACCAGGTTAATCCTATAGCTAGATCGCTCTATTTTGTGCTTGCTTGATTTTATCTGATTTGAGTGATTGATTTCTTCTTGATTGACGCATTCGAGTGACTGAGGTCGCAACGACCTCATTTTATACCTTTACCTCAGTTGTTCGGGATTTCGCGCAATCAGAATGGCGCCGTTGCCGGGGAGCACGGCTTTGTAGTCATTTTTCCATATTGTCTCTCTAAATTATAACTGTTTTCTGACACTCTCTCTTTCTAATTTTTGTGCGAGGTACTGCGTGGAGAACTTGGAGTACACTTTTTGAGGACCCGCACGGGAAGAAGAGCAGGGAGAAGAAGAAGAATATCATTTATTTGAGAGAACAATATTTTTGTAATAATTTAGGACTCAGACTTTGAACTGTGGACATTTGTAACTTAGCGGGTCTGTTTCGCCGAGCACCGGTGTGCTCGGGGGACCCATTTGGATTTTCGCGGCTTTTATCGTGGTTTTTATAGCTAGCTGCCTTTTCCGGTGTTTCTCGCGGTTTTAGCCCCTAGACATAGGAATTTTGATTGATTGTGACGTAAATTTTTAAGGCCCAACACCTAATAGAATATCTGTTCCTATAGAACGTAATTGGACCTTAATAAAATTCACTGAAAAAGTTAGTTTAATTGGATTTGAGACCACGTGCCGTGAGGAGTCACATACAGCGCTGGCAGGACCCGTTGTGGCGGGCACCGAGTGACTCCCAAGATCGGACTCCGGACTCGATTCGGTTAACTGACTATTGTTCTTCACGATCAATAGAAGTTGCTTGTCTAAGGCCGGTTTTTTCCGTTGCACCATTTAGGTAGTTTTGTTCTGTCTTTAAATTCTGCGCGGATCACTTGCATGTAGAGTGCTGGAGACAAGGTACGCATTTCTTTCTCTGCATGCATCATTGATTTCTTCGCGCATCGGCTTTTTCATCTTATCCCTCTGTTTTTGGCTTAATCATCAGGAGAATCGGAAAAACCGTTAGGCCGCTTGTATTTATTTTGAAAAAATTAAAAAGAAAAACAAAAAAATTGGGACTGGATAACATTATTGACCCTAAAAGACACTCACATTAAAAATTTGTCTTGGGGAGAGCAACCCCCTCATTGTATGGTTTGGATGCGCGAGAGAGTGACCCACACACTAGGTAGAACCCTCTGCTGTTATTTCTAGCTGACTACCGACTCTTCCGTGCGGGCCAGTCGGTTGGAGTAGCATCGGGTATCCTAACAGGTCACGTAAGCGCTCTGATATCTTGCATGTTCACCAAATAAAATTGACAAGATAAATTGACCGATCTTTCACGGTCTTCAGATTGTGTTGCGTTGGTGAACCGGGGGTTTGCTTTGCGATCATATTTTCTCCAGATCCCATCCGCCCAACTCGCCAGATCAAGATGATGGGTAGACGATCTCTTAGGCAGCCTCTAGCTGCACCGTTTTCAGGCGCGTCTACTCCATCATCTAGGTTGGCCCGTGAGAGTCGAGACCAGCTCTCCGGGCCCGAGTTCGATTCCACCCTGTTCCCCCTCGACCCCCTTTCTTTTGCTACTGAGAGACATGAGCCCGAGGAAAGACGAATTGATTTGACAGAACCTGAGTTGGGCTCATCTGATTTTGCAGACGTCCCTATGGCCGGAGCCGGCAGTTCAGACGATCGCCAGCCCGAACATTTTGTCTTAGACCAGGGAGCGATTAACTCCACCCTGATCGCGTCATTAGAGACGGTTCAGCAACAGTTACGCGATCAGGGGGCATTCATGATAGAGATGAGGAGGGAGTTGGAGAGACTCCGAAGAGAGCGAGACGAGCCGAGCGAGCCGGAGGACATTCCTGACGCTGATGCAGAGGCAGCAGCCGCAGCAGCAGCAGCCGCAGCAGCAGCTGCCGCAGCAGCAGCAGCCGCCGCCGCAGCAAGACCGATGCGGGAGCTACACAACCCCGGATCTACACTGATGCACCAGTGGGTGGTGATACCTGCTATCGTGGGGGATTTCAAGTTCCCTCCGAACACCCTGCAGATGCTTCCTCATTTTCACGGACTCGCCACTGAGGAACCCCACCTCCATCTCCAGGAGTTTTTGATGATCTGTAGCACTGTCCACGACCGTCGTGTGGACCAAGATACGATTCGGATGATGGCCTTCCCTTTTTCACTGGCAGATAGAGCAGTCGCCTGGCTGAAACATCTAGGGAAGTTTGTTTACACCTGGGAGCAACTCCGCACCGAGTACTTGAACAAGTACTATCCACTCGAGCGGACGAATGCAGCGAGGGCCCTGATCAACAACTTTTCCATGCTCCCTAACGAGCAGTTTCACGAGGCATGGGAGAGGTTCAGAGAGCTTCTGGATAGATGCCCACACCACGACATTTCGAAGCCGAACCTAGTTCAGAGCTTCTTTAGTGGGCTGACGCCAGAGCTTCAGGGACTGGTGAATGCTTCTTGCGGCGGGTCCTACTTTGCCAAGGACCACAACCAAGTCTGGGCCATCTATGAGGAGATGTCAGAAAATTACATGGTGATGTCCCAGACTCGGTTGTACACACAGAGATCTCAGCAGCCGCCAGGACCTGTGCAGTATCAGCGGATAGCACGGGTTGATGCAGGTCCATCCAGTTCGTCCACAGTTGCAGCCGCACAGGCAGAGTCGGCCGCTGCGGACATGGGGATTATCAGCGAGAAGTTGGACCGCATGGAAATCATAGAGAAGAAGCAGTGCCAGGGCATAACTCAGATGGAGCAAATGGCACAAACTCTGAGCGACATGAAGACCCATCTCTTGTGTCTTCAAGAGGCACAGACGGCTTCTCAGCCCCGTCTTCAGTCGCGAGGCGATCCCGGCGGCAGCCGCAGCTCGTCCCAGCGCTCCAGCTCCTTGCAGCAGCCTAGACAAGTCCACCTTGTACAGGCGGAGCCGTACCAGCAGCAGCAGCCCTCTTACCAGTCACCACCATCTCCAGACTTACAGATGGTGGTGTATCAGCCGGATCAGCCTCTGGATGTACTCCCACCAGCCCCTTACGATGCGGAACCGTTGATGGATGTCAACGGGATTTGGTATGACCGCCCTCAACCTGGAATCCGACGAGACCATCCCGGATTCAGGTGGGGGAATGGGGGTAACCAGGCCCAACAGCAGCCAGCCGGTCAGGGAGGGCAGTACTCCCAGCAGAGAGATCACCAGCAGCCCCCAGCATACCAGCCACACCAGCCATCATCCTTCGTACCTCGTCCCTACCAGCAGCAGGGACAGAATTGGAGACGTGAGCAACAGGCTCACCAGCAGCAGCATCATTCCTCTTACCCCTCTCAGCCACAGCAGCACCAGGTCCAGCAGTCTCATTATCAGAGAGGCAACCCGTCGGGTTCCCATGAGAGCCCCGCCATGGATGATCTAGCCCGCCTCTTCACAGAGCAGCAGGCTACATTTAGACGGGAGATGGACGAGTTCCGCCAGGAGATGCGGGACCTGATGAGAGGGAAGGCCGCCATCCCTGCACAGATCGAGCCTAATCCGAATAACTTGAAGAGGAAATCTGAGCAGGTAGTTCACACTGAGTCTACCACTTCTAGTGACTCATTTGATGTTATCTCGTCGGATCTATTTGATGCTGATTTTGTCACACTTAGGAGCGGTAGAAGACCAGCAGGAGGCGCCTCATCTGAGCGACAACACGAGGAATCATCTAGAGCGCCAGATGAGGAAGAGGAGAGCGGTACTGAAGCCGCACATCATGGTGACGGTGGTACTGAGGCCACCCGAGATGCTGATTCCACCGGCGGTACTGAGGCCGCTGTTTCACCACATCGAGGAGGTGGTACTGACACCACCAGCAGAGCCGAGCCAGCCTGCGGTACTGAGGCCGCAAGACGTCTAGTTGTAGAGCCAGCTAGAGGTGGTACTGAGGCCACCAACATTCATTCTGATAGAAATGTTGTCTTTCCTCGCATGAATGTATCTCAGAACTCTAATTTGAATAAAGGAAAAGGTTTAGTTTCTTCTGATCCCACTGTGGTGAATGATGTTTGTGAGGATCCAGTCATCGAATCATCTAGGCCTATTCCTAGTCCTTCATCTGAGAAGGACCCTGTGATCCCCTTTCCTAGAGCCCTTGAGTTGGGGAAGGGGAAGAAAAAAGAAAAAGATCCAAAAAAGAGAGATCAGGAGGAGTTCAGCCAAGGCATGATAGACCGATTTCACATTCAGCTGACCCTCAATGAGGCTTTGCAGCACATTCCTCTTCTTCAGCGATCCCTAAGAGATAGGACCACAATCAGGAGGAAGAAGAGGAACAAGACCGCAGAAATTCATATGCTAACAAAAGCCACGTGTTACGCGATCCAGAACCATCTGCCGACTAAGAGGCCAGATTTAGGGGCCCCGTATGTCAGATGTCAGATTAGTGAGCAGAGGTTCGACCGCACTCTATTAGATAGCGGATCGTCGATCAACCTTCTTCCGGCAGCCCTTCTCGACCACTTAGAGTTGGGCACTCTCAGACAGAGCAGGACATACCTTCAGTTTGCTGATCGGTCTGTCAAGAGGCCAAAGGGGTTGTTGCGAGACGTTGTCGTCACGATTCAGGGTTTGCAATTCCCCGTGGATTTTGTCGTACTGGACATGGAGACCCCTGACTCGTTGACCGATTCCCCCATCATCCTCGGTCGCCCGTTCTTGGCGACAGCCAAGGCAGTGACTGACCATGACAGTGGGAAGGTATTCTTTCGCGTCGAGGGCGAGAGTATACAAATAGAGACGGTTAAGGACCACAGAACCAGAGATAGATCCCGCTCACATGGCAGTACAGATTCAGAGCAGCTGACAGACGCAGAGCCAGACATCCACCAGGACTGTGATTTTGTGATCACAGATGATGAGGCAATTTGGGCAGATCCTGCAGCACAGACCATCCTCTCATATTCAGATACAGCTGATGCAGAGATGATAGCAGAGGATAGTCTGGAGAGCACAGCCCTGGTTCAGGATACTATTGAGTCAGCAGAGTCGGACCTTGATCGCGACACGATTTCCAGTGATGGTGGTACTGAAGCCACCCTGCTCTACGGTGGTACTGATGCCATCGAGTCTGATATAGATCCCTCGGATTCAGAGTCTGATTGGGCAGATTGTGATGATCAGATGCCAGATCTGGATCCACCTGAGCCTATAGATGGGGAGGAGGTAGAGGCAGAGCAGAATAGAGACAATGTAGAGGACCCGCCTTCTCCAGATCCAGTTTGTGAGAGTTCGTTATCATTTTCCCAGGTAGATTTGGCAGAATTGTCTGCATACACACATCTTCTTCAGAAGCCAGATTTGCCAGCACCCAGCTGTCCAGAGCTAAAGCCGCTCCCTACTTCGCTGAAGTATCGATTCCTTGCGGGAGAGTCTGAGATGTACCCAGTCATCATCTCTGCCGATCTGACTGGAGAACAAGAATCCCGTCTGATGGAGGTTCTTGAAAAGAACCGCAAGGCAATTGGATGGAGCGTAGCAGATCTCCATGGGATTAGTCCCTCGTTGTGCTCCCACCATATCTATCTCGAGGAAGGGGCAAAGCCGTCGCGTGAATTCCAGCGGCGACTGAACCCCAACCTAGGAGAGGTTGTTATGAAGGAAATATCAAAATGGTGGAGTGCAGATTTTATTTATCCCATTTCCGACTCCAAGTGGGTTAGCCCCTTGCATGTGGTGCCCAAGAAGACGGGCATCACGACTGTGATCAGTGAGTCGGGAGAGGAGATTGCTACACGAGTACCCACCTCTTGGCGGGTCTGTGTTGACTACAGGAAACTCAACCAGGCCACCAAGAAGGACCATTTCCCCTTGCCTTTTATTGATCAGATCATAGAGAGACTGGCAGGGAAGAGCCATTACTGCTTCCTGGATGGGTACTCGGGCTACAATCAAGTGGCCATCGCTCCTGAGGATCAGGAGAAGACCACCTTTACCTGTCCCTTCGGTACATACGCTTTTCGACGCATGCCATTTGGGCTATGTAACGCCCCCGCGACTTTTCAGAGATGCATGCTGTCGATATTTTCGGACATGGTAGGGGAGTGTTTGGAGGTCTTCATGGACGACTTCTCGGTTTACGGCGACGGATTCGATTCCTGTCTTGAATGCCTAGACCGAGTGCTCCAGCGATGTATTGCTACCCGCTTGGTTCTGTCTTGGGAAAAGAGTCACTTCATGGTGACTCAAGGGACGGTGCTTGGCCACATCATCTCCAACAGAGGCATGGAGGTTGACCCGGCCAAGGTCGATGTCATTAGGAAACTCACACCGCCGTCCAATCTGAAGCAGTTACGGTCATTTCTGGGGCACGTTGGTTTTTATAGGAGATTCATTCATGACTTCAGCAAGATTGCCCGACCGTTGACTGACCTCTTGACGAAAGACACCGAGTTCCTTGTCGATGACAAGTGTCTTTCGTCCTTTGAGACTCTCCAGCGGTGTGTAATTGAGGCTCCTGTCCTTCAGCCGCCTGATTGGTCTCTCCCATTCGAGATCATGACGGACGCCTCTGATTTTGCCGTAGGGGCCGTGCTAGGACAGAGGAGGGATGGAGTGCCATTTGCGATACACTATGCTAGCCGCACATTGGATTCCGCCCAGCGGAATTATACGGTCACAGAGAAGGAGATGCTAGCAGTAGTGTTTGCCCTAGATAAATTCAGATCATATATCATTGGATCCCGAGTGACCTTGTACACAGATCACACCGCCATCAGGTACCTCATGTCAAAGAAGGATGCCAAGGCCAGACTTACTAGATGGATCCTTCTACTCCAGGAGTTCGACATTGAGATCAAGGATAAGCCTGGAGTCAAGAATGTGGTGGCGGATCATCTCTCTCGACTAGAGCAGCCTGAGGATTCTGAGCAGATTGATCCAATCAGAGATACCTTCCCAGATGAGGCGATCCTTGCTATCGCCTCACTCCCATGGTACGCCGATATTGTGAACTTTCTCGTTGCTGGGAAAGTCCCACAAGATTGGCCCAAGCAGAGGATTGATACCTTCCTTGCGAAGGCCAAGTCTTACCATTGGGAGGATCCCATCCTTTACCACGAAGGAGGGGATAGCGTCTGGCGTCGGTGTATTCCTCAGGAGGAGCATCATAGTGTCCTCACTTACTGCCACAAGCTTGAGGCAGGAGGACATCATTCTGGGAGGAGAACGGCACAGAAAGTGCTCCAATCCGGCTTGTGGTGGCCTACACTCTTCAAGGACTCTGATGAGTTCGTGAAGAGGTGTACTGACTGTCAGAGGATGGGCACTTGTGGACAGCGTGATATGATGCCGATGCAGCCCATTCACTTCTGTGAGGTTTTTGACGCATGGGGCATCGATTTCATGGGTCCATTCCCTAAGAGTCAGGGATTCGAGTACATTCTGTTGGCCGTAGATTATGTGAGTCGTTGGGTGGAGGCTATCCCCGCCCGAGCCGCAGATGCGAAGACAGTTTGCAGATTTGTGAAGAAGCACATCATCACGCGGTTCGGGGTTCCACGAGTTCTTATTTCTGATGGGGGGTCTCACTTCATCAACGACCAGGTGAAGGCACTTGCTACCGAGTTCGGCATAGACCATCGCGTTGCCACACCATACCATCCACAGACGAATGGTCTAGCTGAGGTGTCGAATAGGGAGATCAAGAATATTTTGCAGAAAGTCGTCCGCCCTGACCGAAAGAATTGGTCACAGCTTTTGGACTCGGTCTTGTGGGCATATCGGACGTCTTTCAAGACACCTTTGGGCACATCTCCCTTTCGCCTCGTGTATGGCAAGCCCTGTCACCTACCAGTTGAGCTGAGGCACAAGTCACTCTGGGCAGTTACAGACATATTGATGGATCCAGATGGTATAGGAGACCAGAGGAGGGCAGAGTTAGCCGCCTTGGAAGAGCTTAGAGATGCAGCTTTCTCAATCAGCCTACATTATAAGGAGAAAGTCAAAGAGTGGCATGATTCTCATATCAGCCACAAGCATTTTGAGATTGGACAGAAAGTATGGTTGTTTGATGCAAGGCTACGATTATTTCCAGGGAAGCTACAGAGCAAATGGAAAGGACCCTATTTGGTCAGAAAGGTACACGATAACGGTAGCATTGATATATCTGAGTTATCTTCTGAGAGTACCTTCCGAGTGAACGGCCAGCGGCTCAAACCATTTCTAGATCATGAGCCGCGGGACGTTATTATTGCCGCTATTCATTTTGCGTGAGATGTGGTCTTTTGACTCACATCTTTTACATCTCACGCCTGATTTTCACTGTTCCTCCGCCTGTATAGATCCAGTTGTCCATATCATTCTATTCTTTAGTCCCACATCCCGTCTCTCATCTTATGATTATGCTATACTTAGGGTGTACTTTACCCTAAGTATAGGGGGGATGTCGGACCTGTGAGAATTCTTTTCATTCTTTCTGCTCTTGTTTTTGCTGCCTATACTTAGGGATATTTTACCCTAAGTATAGGGGGGGCAGATTCTGTATCTTCTTCACTCGGCTTTCCCTTCATGTACAGCTTTCTATACTTAGGATTAGTTAATCCTAAGTATAGGGGGAGACCACCGAGTTCCTCTCATTTTATTCATTTATTCGTTCCTGTACTTAGACATTCCTTTTCACTTCCCTTTTACTAAGCACGAGTTATGTCTTCTTCATCGCTCTTGATCACTCTGAGGACATCGCTCGAGCTAAGTATAGGGGGGGTGTGTATATATTTCATATATACTTTAGCCATAACTCGTACTTTGTGTGAGTGTGTTAATAAATAAAATGGCTAAAAATCACAAAATTTAAAAATTTTTCATGTACATAGACCTCTTTTATTCTTGCACATACATAGCTAGTGTACAAAGTATTTTTGTAAAAATGATTTCAAAAATCTTTTGTGTAAAGCTTGTGTAAATATTTTGTATCAAAATTATGTATATAGTACAAAATTTTTCCAAAATGTTTTGAAAATCAAAAGTTTGCAAAAATCTTGTGTAAATGTTTGTAAATATCTTTTTGCAAAACTTGCACTTCATGCATCATTCATTCATGATTTCAAAACATTTTTCAAAAATTTTTGCATGATTGTAAAATATTTGTGAATAGCATCTTGTGTACATATATGTATATACTTTTTCCTGGATAAGAGTTGACATTTAAACTAAGCCTGGAATTAAATTGAGAAATGGAGCTTGAATAAGATCTTAATCCACTTAACTTCAAGAGGAACCTTGTAGGACTTAGGGTTAAGGCTTTTCAGGTCCATAAGGACTTAATTCTTTGAGTCCACTAGGCTATGAGCATATGTCATCTTGATGAGCCTAAGTAGAGCACTTAACAACACACGCATGACTCTCAGAGACAATGGCTTCACTTGCACCTGCACTTTACACATGGCTCTCCACGGATGAGGTGGTGAGGAGGCAGTTTCCTTTGGCTTGGGGTAGCATATGAGGGTAGTACTTCTAGGCGGAACCTCTCTTCTTCTTATAGTGAAGGAAGTGCACCTCAACTGGGTCTAGTGGTGTTGAAAGCTAAAGACAGAAGCTGTGGGTTGCAATAAAGCTTCAAAAGAGGGATAGTCTACCGGCTCAAGGGGAAATTTCTTATATATGCTGCACCATGTAGATATGTTGTACAGAAGTTCTTGAAAAAAAAAATGCAAAAATGCAAAAAGAACTCCAAAAAAATTGGTGGGTCGGATTGAAAATTTAATAACCCCACCGGAGTATAAAGCAAAAGCTTATGGTATCCATGTTACATCTCATGAAGCTTGCAGCGGGAGACTTAGCTACACTGGCTAAGCTTCCAAAACTCTATACTTCTACCCCCTCTCCTTGAGCCGGTTGCACTTGAACTTAGAAGGGAATACCCCGCTTCTCGAGGAAAGAGTTGCTAGACCGAGGCATTAGAGTTACCAGGTTGAGGGAGGTTGTTTCTTTGTTACTTCTGAGGTGGGGAGCCACATATCACCTACACCGCAAGGAAAAATTCATGGTCATTAGAGTTTGTGTATGTAGACTTGTTCTGATCTGGTTTATTGAGGAGTCTTGCCCATAGAGTGGTGGAACTTGGAGGTTGTTGAGTTTTAGGCTTAAGTCCAAATAAGGTTCCGACACATTAATAATCCAAAGATCTGATCGAGCTCCATATTTCAATTTAATGAAGGAAAATTTAATAAGTCAACCTTGATCCATGTACATCCTCTTCCTCTTTTTCTTTTTCTTTCTTTTTCACTTCTTTTTCAAATAAGTGTTTGCTAAGGGACTAGCAAAGTTAAGCATAGGGGGGTGATGAATACCCATTCATCACTCTTTATTCTTCTATTTTAGCTACAAAAACCTTTGCAAATACATGTAGATATGTGTAAATACAAATAATTACCAAAAGCATGCATTGTGTAAAAAACCTATAATTAGCATGTTTTTGTGCACAAAATAAAAGAATAAAGAGCAAAAAGAAAAAGAGGGAAATATTTAGAATAAATATTGAGCAACCTAACCCAAGGGAGGGCTCAGCATGGGCCTGACCGCATAAA
This sequence comes from Ottelia alismoides, assembly GCA_037367405.1. NCBI lineage: Eukaryota > Viridiplantae > Streptophyta > Magnoliopsida > Alismatales > Hydrocharitaceae > Ottelia > Ottelia alismoides. The sequence goes on along the minus strand of JAZKJV010008082.1, from coordinate 200,987 downwards.
AGTCAAAGTAGAGGGAGATAGGAGCTCATGTGTATATACTTCTAAAATTATATTTTCCTCACCCTAAAATATGCTTGTACATATTGTGTGTATATTTTATTAAAGAAAACAAAATAAAAATTTAAAAAAATCAAAAAGTCAAAAAAATACCCTTTCACCATGTGCATAAACCACACCATTGTATTTATTTAACCTTGTAAATAAATTCAATTATTTTCTAAACTTTTTGTAAATATTCTATGTTACATATTGTAAATATATAAAATAACAAGAAACAAAACAAAAATCAAATAAAAATTACAAAATTGAAAATACAAAAATACATTGTATAAATACCATGTATATAAATGTATTCAACCATTTATTTCACCCTTGTATATAAGTGATAAAAATAAAATAAAAATATTCTTTTATTCCTCATTTTATCTTGTAAATAAATAAAATACAAAATGAGCATAAAAATACATAAAAATAACAAATAAAAAATCAAAAATAAAAACTCCATATAGTGTACATATACCTATATATATAGCTACCCTATTTTTATTCCCAAAAATTAATTAAAAATCACCAAAAAATAGAAAAAAATAAAAGAAAAATATTTCATGTTTTGAGTTTTCTTTAATTCGGCCTATTTCTATCTTAAAATAAATAAACAAAAATCAACTGCACGTGGCAGCTTCTGATTGGTCCACGGGGGACTGTTGACCCCGGTCAACTCCCCCGCGGACTCCTTCCTTTTCTGGAAGAAGCGCGCCACCCCATCTTCTCCGATTTTCCCACGCGTCTCCAGGCTGTCTCCCACGCAAATCTCATGCCCGGATTCTTCGCCTATCATCCATCTTCCTCGCCCGATCTTCCGCCACGAAATCAACACCTTCCATCGCTGTCGCCCCTCAACCCTAATCGCCCCTGTCACCTTATATATTCTCATCTCCGCCGCCTCCGCGCCCCATCTTTGGACCATCTCCTTCTTCCCAGTGACCTCCATAGGCATCGCGAGAGTGACAGCAAGCGTCTGCCCTTGTTGCAGTGAGGTGAGGAAGCGAAAACCATTGATCCGGCGATCTTCGCCGCCGCTGCTCCGCCACCAACGTCGAGCATCGAGCCTCGGGCCGAGACGACCCTCGAGGCTACGACCAAGAGCACCCCCTGCTCTTCCCCAGTCTCTCCAACCACCCAGGTAGAACCCTTAGGCCGTAGGATACCGTAGATTTTGATTTTTCAGTTACTGTTAGCGTAGCTCCGCCGCCTTCGCCAGGCACCTCCGACCACCCATCTTCCATTCCGACACCGCCATCATCTCCGCCAGACCTCTCCGCACCTTCTTCACCCATTCACACAACCCAGATCGCACAGGATCTGGGAATCGAGCTCCTCCGCCGACCACCCTCGCCGGAGCTCGCCATTTCGACTCACACTTCACCTTCACGCCGCCTAACCGGGTCGAGGCACTTTGCCCTCGACCCGCGAAGCTTCTGAACTATTTTGCAGGTCAAGAGGAGGCCGTCTGAGGCTTCCCGACATCTTCCCAGGAGCTTCTCCTCTCCCGACCTCGCCGGAGCCTTCCAGGGCTCGGCTGGGGCATCGGAGACCCGCAGCAGCTGCGCAACTTCACGCCGGATCTTCTCCGACCTTCAGGCGCAGCAGAGGAGGGCGGAGACACCTTCACGAGGCCGGCGAAGTTCGCCGTCCATCAGTTCTTTCACCATCCTCCAGAGCCGTCCGATGAGACCTCCGCTCCAGTTCTAATCCCAGCCGTCGATCTGTAGAGGAGCAGCAGCCGTCGATCAATCTGAGGATCTCATCTGGACTGTTGCAGCCGAGGAGAGAGGCGCAGGAGCCCAGCACCGCTTGATCTTCCACGTGGCCTCCCTCGGACCGTCGATCGAGCCCAAGAGCCGATGGAGTAACGCGCCATCCGTTCCCAGCCGTCAGATCACCCACGTGGCGCGCATCTAACCGTCGGCTAATAAAGGGGTAAATATCGTAGGGCCCCCTCGTAGTTTGTCATTTCCTTTTTAGTACTGTAATTATTTTTAGAAACTTTTTCACTTAGGGTTATTTGCAGTATGGACCTCGTGCTTTATTTTAATTGCATGTATGCCCCTGTGTGTGTGTGACCACGTGCGTCGTCACGTGTGTATCTGGGCATTTTACATATTTCGTCCTGTAGATCTGGGATGTTATTCATTGAATGAAATGTTTTGTTTATTTGCAAATATACCCCTGTGAATGCTTTATTTCCACATGTGCGTTATTTAGTGGGCTTTTTGCAACTTCGTCCCTGGGCTTTTGATACGAGTTATCAAAAGGCCCTTGGACTTAGTTTTTCTTGCAATTTGGTCCCTGTGTGCCCCAGCCACGCGCGACGCGCGTGACTTGCTGGGTATTTTGCACCTAGGCCCCCAGATCTTTGGGTATTTGCACTTAGGTCCCTGTGCACAGTGCCCCCTTGTTATTTTTGAATAAAATATCAAACGACCTCCAAATCCAATGAGATTTTGACACATGGCTCCTGCCATGGTGTAGGAATTTCTATGATTTTTGAGGACATTTTTGATTTCATTTATTATTTTTAAAAATTCAAAAACCCCTATTTTTGCTACTGTCTAGATTAAAAAAATACCAAAAAAATATAAAAACATCCCCAAAAATTCCAAAAAAATTAGATACTGTAGTTTGCTTGTTGTTTGATTTTCTAGCCAATTTTGGCTATTTTTCATCACTTAAAAACCCTAAAAATTGAAAAACCCCTAAAAACTCATAAAAATTGTAATAAATAAATTAAAAATCCAAAAACAATAATCAGGGTGCCTAAATTTTCCTTATTCTTTCTAGATTATAGGAAAATTACCTTCAGGGCTTTTTGAGATCCTAAATTATTTTATTTTTGGGTCTTAAGCCTTGCTGGACAGTACCCTCTGTTTTTCGCATTGTTTGATTTTTAATAAATAATTTACCCATTAGAAAAATTCCAAAAATTCACCAAAAACAGTAAAAAACTTAAAAAATATAAAAACCATTTTTCCTTAATTTTTGCATTATTTTTGGAGTGTTTTATAAATTGTTGAAGTTGCCTTGCATTCATTTTATTTCATTTTCTCATCATTTAAAAAATTCTAAAAATTATAAAAACAAATAAAAACACTAAAAAAAAGACTCCCTTGGATTTCTGACTACATCGTAGGCCGCAAGGCCAATCTGTGCTCCTTGTGTTCGACCCTGGGAGCTATACCAGGTTAATCCTATAGCTAGATCGCTCTATTTTGTGCTTGCTTGATTTTATCTGATTTGAGTGATTGATTTCTTCTTGATTGACGCATTCGAGTGACTGAGGTCGCAACGACCTCATTTTATACCTTTACCTCAGTTGTTTGGGATTTCGCGCAATCAGTGATATGATTGTATTGGAGTTTGAAAAAGTGAGTAGTTATTGTGATGTGATTGTATTAAAGTTTGGAAAAGTGAGTAGAAGTGGAGTAGTTTATAATTTTTATATGATATGATGGTATAATATATTAATTTTAATATGATTGATGATGTAAAATTGATTTATTTAATTTTTTAAAAAATGAATAAAGTGGGGCTCACAGGGAGAGAGGGGGATGTGGGTTAAAGGGGGTAAACTCCTCTAACCCACAGGTAACCCGGGACCCGAACGGGCCCCTAGGATGTGTTCGGTTGCAGGGTTACCCGGTGTAAACTGGAGGAGGGTAACCTATTTTTGTGTTTTGGTGTTTGGATAGAGGGTTTTGTGTTGAGTAGGTTTGTTGTGATGTGATTATATTGGAGTTTGAAAAAGTGAGTAGTTATTGTGATGTGATTGTATTGAAGTTTGGAAAAATGAGTAGAAGTTGAGTAGTTTATAATTTTTAAATGATATGATGGTATAATATATTATATTTTGATGGAATAGACGAAAGAGAAGTGATTTATATAATGTATTAAAAAATATAGGAAGAGTGGATCCTACAAGTGAGAGAAGAGATGGGTTTTGTGAGGTAAACCCCCCAAAGGAACGATTAACCCTAAATCCAAACATGACCTTAGGGTATGTTCGGATACCGGGTTAAACCACCCTTGTTCTCAAACCTTATTATCTAACGGTTACCTCTACTAACCTGGTGTCCTCTATGCATTCCTGGATTGGAAATCCATTACAAATCAAAGTGACTTCGTATCACATTCCTTATTCCAACCCTCTCCAAACATTCATAATCATCCAAATAACTACTATTCACATGAGGATATCTCAACCCACCACATCTCAGTAACCAAACAAACCCTAGCTATTCTCATAGTGTCTATTTATTAGGTTTTACCTTATCACTTTTCATACACATATTGTATATAGTAGAGATCACATGTGTGCCTTCGGAACTTTGTCAATAACACTTGCATCCATCTAATCGAGCTCCAACGATTACACCAGTAAACTGTAATATATTTATTATTTGTTCGTGCTGCAACACTCGTCGGGACTCATAGACTTGTTGCCGCACTAGAGTGAGGGAGTATGGAACAAGGAGAAAGGATCATCTGCAGTACTGCAGAGGCCTACTCTAAAGAGGAAGTCGGTCCAAACCGTTCGATCAAGATCTAGCGATTCACATGATAAGGAGGATCCGTGAGCAAGAGAGAAGAAAATAAAAAAGAAGAGAGGGAAAAGATAGGATTGAAAATATATTTAATATAGTTTGAGAACTGTTTGGAAAATTATTTTTCTTTTTAAGCTTATAACCATTGTTTTGTAATGATCGCTCATGGTGTAATTACGAAATAGATTGAGACAAAAGTCATTGTTTGTAAAGACATAAGCGTACAAATTAGTATACAGTATCAAGCAATATATAGAGGGAAAAATGAGGCTGCGCTCGTCCCATTTTCTCTTATTTTTTTATTTTTTTGGAAAATAAAAATATCTATTTTCATTACTATATCCTCCTAATATATGCCTCAAATTTCATCAGAAACAGAGGCTGTTATGCACTCCATCTAGAACATGTTCATTACAACAATTCTAAGACCATTAAAATTACATGTTTTAGTTAGAGGGTATGCGAGTCACTGTCTATGATGAAATTTGAATCGCATATTAAGGGGATGGAAAAAAATGGAGGAAAATGTGGTGGGAACAGCCTCATTTTTCATATATATACATACATATATTGTAACATGAGGCTATCTTCCGTCTATTTTTTCAACTTTCTTCTGGTATTTTTTCTAAACAACTGGGAAGTTTTAGATCACCTAATATCAACATGTTCTCGTTAAAAATTCAGTTCATTTTGAGATTCCTATCCTATCTATCTAGCCTATCAATGAAGATCTCAGAATTGCTGAAATCAGTCCCTTCTAGATGAACGGGTTAGGAATGTCTGTTCTTCACGAAATTTAAATCGCATATTCCTTTTATTGATATAAGCTAATCCCTCCATGCGTTTTTAAAAAAATAACATAAAATAGACGGTGGAAGCTAAACTTCACTCCTCCTGAAAGTAGCCATATTTTACCCCTATATACTTACGTGTGTATGTGTATGTATATAAAGATAAAGCTATGTGATCGATAGTTTGTTATCAAATTTTTTACTGTAGAACATTGTAAACCTGGGAAACAACAAGATTGCTAACACAGTTATACAACCAAACAGGCTTAGCATTTTATTAAGATCCATGTTCTATAACGAGCTGCAGACCTACAGAGTCCAACAAAAAGAAAGAGTATATCTGACACTTCTATACATTAAATACATCCCACGACCACTGATCTCGTACATCCAAAACAAACAAAATACAAACCACAACTACGATATGTATATAGATATCAATATTATCTGTGGCTATTTAGAAGGAAGCAGAAGGTGCGTGCCTCCAATCCAACTCGGCTCTTGCGCATGCAAAAGCTACTGCGAATCAAGAGACACGTAAAGACGAAACACGGATTCCCTTTCTCAGCTTTTGTTGGATAGATACCCATCGCACCGGACGCAACCAAAATTTTTCGCCATGGTAACTTTTTTTTCACGCATTTACGTACGTAGGTCCCAACTTTTACGCACTGTCATGATCAAACAACCATTTTTTTCATGATCAGATGTCATGAAAACTGGCATCTGATCACTGAAGCTATGATCACCATATTTTTTTTGGAGAGATAAGCAACCAGAGCCTTAAATTTCGACACTGCAAATAGAAAGAAAAACTGGAGACGACGACCTATCTATTGTGCAATGGGTTCGGACCAGAGTAGACCTGCCTCTTCTCGTCTTGAAGATCACCATCTCCCACTGGATCTCTGCGGCCGGGTGCTAAACGAGAGCCAAATGCAGCCACCAATCTGGCATACTTGTCAGAGGCATCTGCATGTGGGAGATCGCACTTGAGCTGCGACAGCATCAGCACCACGAGGCAGCAACTTGCCAGCTTCTTCAGCATCATCTCCTCCTGAAGAGCATGGATTAAGGAGAACAATATCAGCATATGACTACCGATCACCACATGCAGGAGAGACTTCAGGTTCTGACCTGTGTGCATGTTCGTTTTGGTGGGGAAGGAGGAAAGAGGCGGAGTCTAGAGAGAGAGAAAGGGCAGAGGATTACCTTGGTATTGTTGTGGCTCTATTGTAGGGATCGATCATTTACTTCTGCTTCTGGAGTTAGGTGGAAAGCCTCCTCAGAGCATTGATGGGAAGAACAGCCGGAGAACAAAAACTCCAAACAGGCCGAGACAAGGGAGAGGAGATGTAGGTTTTGAATAGTAACCACATGCAAGGACGTATATATGGCCCCCTTATGTCGGCAATATATATATACTTTTATGTTGAGTTGTATTGATCGATTTGTCGTGATTAGATGCCTACGTGTGCGTTAATGGTGGCGAAGAGAGGAAGGAGACGAGCCATGCATCTGCCAGATTTCTGTTGTGGAACTCCAGGGATTGCGAGATCGATCAGTCGGAAACAAATATGGGACTTCAAACCTAGGTTTTGGATGCATATATGTCTACCTGTTGGCGTTACTATTGGGACGTTCTTCACGTGGCATGTCAAATCATGATATAATCCAATACCTCTAACTCCATCTTTAAAGATCGAAATCGATGGAACTCTAGAATCATTTCAAAAACAGTTGAATTCTGATCTTTTTTGGATTTCGTGAAAATGGAAGAATGCGCTGACTCTATCTACTACCTAAGATAACTATTTCCAATTGAAATTGGACAAAACTCGAAGTAATTTCTTTTGCAAGAAGAAGATAAGAACACTAGTTCGCCAAGTGAACGGTTCATCTTAGTGTGGAGTTCCATATCTGTTGAGGAACAGTTCGCATGTAGTGTAGTTTGTATTTGTTGATTGATCACATAGGAGAGGGATGAGCATTGGGTGGAACCGATCTGAACTTGACACCAACCGACGTAGCCCGGCGGGTCCAAGCTCAAAGAAAACATGGGCCGGACTTGAGCCCCGAATGTAAGCTCAAAAAATTTCAGGCTCAGCTTGACCAGCTCGCATATCACGCGAACCCGTTCCGACCATATGGCCGGTTAACGCAACTCGGCTAGGCCGGTGATCGGCCTGAAAGAGGGTTTTCAAGTGAGTCCTTAGTTGCAAATGGTTGACTGCAAATTGAATCGTCCATGTCAATTTTCACATCAGTCTGTTTAGATCTATGTGTTTTAGGATTCACCATAACATTCTCAAGCTCCAAGTCTTCCAAAGATATGAGGGGCCGGCATGGCTCTTTCAAACATGCAGCAGAAACAGGTTGCTCCTTCTCTTTGTTCATGTGTATGAGAGCATTCTCAATACATATTCTAGAACCAATAAGACCACCAGTAGCACTAGCCTCGGACTCTTTGAAGGGTACTAATTAATACGACACCCCTCCATTTAGAGCAAAGACGATGAGAAGCGATCCTGTGCCATTGAGTGCAGCACCTAAACAAATGAAAATATATGCATACTTAGCAGTATCAACTAGCTATCTCTAATCAGCATTTCAGCAAAAAATTAGATGTTACCTGACCAAAACGTATGCCAAGGGGTGTTCGTGCATGCAAATATTTCCATATGGGTGCCTTATGCACGAATTAGAAATCAATAGCACTTGCTTGATGGCCATGACTTCATGGGAACATTCATTTTTTTCAGAAAAAAATTATGAGAACCGTAAAGGAACCTGCAAGTGACATCTTTAGCACCATAGTGGCAAGGGCTTTCTAAAAGCTACTGCTGCAGCTATAGCCGCTTGCTCTCCATCGATTTTTCCAACAGCTGCATCAATGTGCATACATCTCCCAGACAAGTTCTCACCGCTACAAAAAAAATCTAGACAGTAGAGGTAGTGAAATTTTCCTTGACCAAACCTCACCTGTATTTTTAGTGACGGAAATAGAGTCTCCACTTGTGTTTTTCATCTTCTTGCAGGGATTGTGATCCACTGAACTTCTTGAACCATTTGAACAAGAGCATGTGATATCATGGTTAACCATTGCAGTGGTTGGAATGGCCATTTCCATTCTGCAATTTTAATTATATATCTTCTTTTCTTGGCAAACTTTTAGAGGATGCCATTGCACAAGTATCTGCTTCACCACAGCATAATGAGGCGTGCAGTTTAGTTATATGGACCTTTTCTCTATTGTTATACGATTCGATGTGAAGCTGGCAAATATGGGACAGACGGACCCAAAAGAATTAGGCCGCGCTGAAAAAAATTATGCATCGGCTCAGCCTGGCCCATGCTATCCTTGCATATGAGAAGAAAATGACTACAAGGATGCATCGATCGTTGTTTAATTAGGAAAATGTTTTCTATCTTTGACATGTATTCTTCTTCTTCTTCTTAAGTTATTGCAACAAGTACAAAACTCGTGTAGAGGTAGAAGGGGCTTTCAATGCATATAATGACCGGCCATCAATTAACATCACACCATGAATGACCCTTTAGAGGTCCAATACCTCCTTCGAGGATTCATAAAGGAAAATGTAATCCCTCGATGTTACATAAGCGTAGAATAGAAAATCCCAGGTGAAATAACAAAGATAACGACCTCGACAAACAAACGAACAAGCAATCAAACCACACACAAAATCACAAATACACAAAGAGATTTTAATGTGGACCCCCCTTGAAAATGGCAGGGGAGAAAACCATGGGGCCAATATGACTCACAACCACTCCACGGCAATGGTGACATAGTTATTCTCCACAAAATGCTAAACAAGCCAAACCCCTCTTGTTCGTCTATCAACCAAAATGAACATCGCCAATGAGATAAAAGCTGGAGATGGAAGATCTTCACCGAGAAGGAGAACCAAATCCACGGGTCTCTTCCAAAAGGAGCCTCGCCAAATGCACCTTATAGTGTCTCCTATGATATAGCATGCACCAAAAACAATTGACGAAGAGGAAATGGTTGAAGAGCTTCTTCGCAGCCTCGCACGGATATGTGGACTGATGTTAGGGAACATAAATTACATCCCTAGATTTTCTCTGATGTGTTTCCTTCGAAAGATTATGGGTTATGCTCACTAGAGAGCAAGAAAATAAGATGGAATCGTCCCAAAGACAAGTGGGGGCCCTCCCGCCGTTTATAGATGCTTAAGTGGGTAGAAGATCCCCATATAAGTGATGATAAGTGGATTTAGCGCATTTTGTCAGCGAACCGCTATGAGCGTGAGCGCTATATCAGGTAACACGCTACACAAGCTGGGGGTGACTAGCTGCAATACACATGTTGCAGCATCACCTATCATCAATCCATTAGTTGTGGATTCACATGCTATCAGTGGCACATGTTGCAACTCACCTGCTGCCATCAAGACCACTTGTTTAAGCACCAATACACATAAAATCTTCCCCTTTAGCCCATGGAGAAATCATTTGTTGTTGAGTTCAATATGAAATGATCCACTCCAATCTAGCAAGGGACCAAAAACTCCAAACTTCCCAAACGACAATGGCATTGTCATCATGTCAGCTCCATTAATTGTCATTAATGTGGATCTTTTCAAGAGCTTTAATCTTGCATGGAAAACAAAGTTCTTTCCAATATTGATGATACTTTGATTGTCACAATAAAGCACATATTTGTCTTAACCAAGACCAAGCTCAGGCATGAACTTTTTATTTCCCACTAACTCCTTGCATGCTTTTGTAGCTGCAATAAATTCAGTCTCTATAGTGGATAAAGCCACATAATTTTGAAGTTGTGATTTTCATGAAAAAACACCACTTGCCAAAGACATAAAATACCCTAATATGGACCTTCTCCCATGTCTAAATCTGTATAGCCAAAGAGAATGTGCTTCTTTATTCCAAAGCAAAGATAATAGTTGCTAGTACCTTAGAGGTATCTCAAAATCTACTTAACTTCTTTCAATGTTCTTTTCATGAAATTGAGATAAATCTACTAACAACTCCAATTACACGAGAAATGTTAGGCCTCGTAGAAACCATGGAATACATCAAGATAAATGTGGTTGATGCGTTGGGAATCTTGTTCATATCTTTCTTCTCCTTATTCATCTGTGGGCATTATTTGGTGACGAATAATCCGTCAACTACCTTTATTCTTCCATTTTATCTTTAAATCTCTAGCAAAATGCCTATAAATATCATTAATTTATACAAATTAACATTCAATATTGATGTAAATACCATGTAATTACATGTATTTAAATCCAAAATTACAAAAAAAAAGGAAAAGAAAAGAAAAGAAAATGAAGTATCAAAGATACTAAATGAACCTAAACCCCGACATCAAGCCAATATTGACTTGATCGATCAGAATTAAAGTAGGGGGAGATAAGGACCGATATAATATTCAAAAACCCTAATTGAATATACTTTAGAGACCCATTTTTGCTCTATTTTATTCACACATATACATACCTCAAATAAAAAAATGTTCAACATGAAACTTGTACACACTAATTATAAAAATAATAGCCAATAAAAATCGTGCACAGTGCAACTTGTAAATATAGATGAAAAAGTTGCAAACCGAACTTCACAGATCAATATCTCCTCCATATAAACTCAAAGTGAACCATACTCACTTTCATTGTATTTTAAATTAAATTATCTATCTTATGAAGGTGTTTCACTAAAAATAGAGTTAAGATACAAAAATTGGTTTTTTGGGTACTATTGTAGTATAATATTAATATATTTTAGTCTTTGTATTTTTAATCTCCTTATATTTTTAAATAATTGTATATATTATTTAAAATATATTAAAAATATAAACACAAAATAAAATCGTAAAATACACTTAAAATAAATAATACAGTTTAATCAATGTATATTATACGTATAATAAATATGCATATGATGCATATAAATAAAATCATAAAAATAAATATATGTAAAAATGTATTTTATAATATTATAAATATATAAATACGTAAATATTATAATAAATAGTAAAAATACAAAATTAAAATAAAATACATAAAACATAGTTATATATACATATAATATACATGTAGAAATTAACATCTTATAAATTGGGTTGCAAAAATAAATAAAATCAAATAAAATGATTTATAAAATTATAAACAACTATGTTTTAATTAATAAAATAATTTACTATTTATTTTTTAATTTATATGCATTTTCTTTTTTTGTTTTGTCTTATTGGTCCTACATGGACCAATGGGATTCTTTGTTTTGTTGTCCCACGGGTCAATTGTTTGGCCTACCTTCTGACTCTGTCAGAACATGCCAACCCCCTCTCTTCTCCCATTTTCCACTCTTCCTCTACACCTCCATCTCCGTTGAGACGATCACCTCCTTAAACACCCCTTAACCCTCTTCCACGCCTTGCCAATAGCATTCACCAACCCATCTTCTCCTTCACGCAAACTCAGACATGGGATTTCCATTTCTCTATTTATAAATAATACCAATTCCTCCCTTCTTTATTTTGATCCATTTGTAGCCATTGTAACTCCAAAAGAACCACTCCAGGCTTGAGTTCTTGGTGACAGCATGAAACTCCGGCTTCTGCAGCGAGGATGAAGCGGTCTAGAGCGAGATCCAGGCGCCGTCAAAGCTTGCTCTGACAATCTTCTGCTCTTTGGTCTGTAAGGCCAGGTACAGGGTGATTTACTTAGGTTTTCAATTGCATTTTCATTTCTTATTTTAATCTAGTATTTAATTTCAGTTGGTTCATCTTAGTTTTAGTTAAATTTCTAAATTTGCAGTTCGTCGGAGCACTAGGCTCCGGCCATCTGTTCACTGTGATCACCACTATCTCCGACCCATATGAGGCCACCATTTCGATCCTCAATGTCTCTACATCATCATATTCATCGTTTCCACCATGATTCTGCATCAGGGCAATTGAGTCTCAACTCTACCGCTTCATCAGAGTCTCACTGCCCCTCCATTTCCTTGCGTTATTTAGCTTCTGAATGGGATGATGAGCTTCACCCCTTTGCCCTTAACCCTTTTGTGCATGAGCCGGGACCAGAAGAAGTACATGGAAGTCCAATCGATCGGTGATGTTCATTCCCAGATCGTCGGAGAAGAAATCACCTCCAAGCCTCCTCCATCAAGGCATGGAGCTTCTGGAGCAGTCATGCTGACGCTAAAGGTTCCCAGGCACGTATTGAGCTGATCAGCATCGAGGAAGGATGTCGAAGTGATGCAGAATCATCGATCGAAGCGAAGACAATAAGGATGTGCTCTTCCTTGTTCTTCATGACAAACTCCCTATTGTCGGGTGAAGATCACAGCCCAGATCTAATTTGAGTCATCCAATTAAGGTGAATTGTTGTGCCCGCTGACCCCTCGGATTTTAAGTGTGCTAGATGGGTGCATGTCAACTGCCCGATCACGCCCTATATTTGGTATATTTCAAGCAAGCCTTCGTACCTTTTTGTTTTAATATTAAGTCATGTCAATATTTAAATTAGTGGATTTTTAATAAAAAAAATTCATATTGGACCATGAACCTTTGTAATATTGCACTTAGGTCCTTCTGCCTCACATGTAGTGCCACGTGAGGCATTATAAATTTTGCATGCATGCCTTATATTCAACGGACTTGTTATTAAATGCATGTCTAATTTATTAAAATTACAAACTAGTCCTTGTATCTGTAGGATTTTTATTGTATTTTATGTACTTTAATTAATTTCATTGCTCTAAAAATTGTAGGAAAATTATGTTAAGTATCTGATACTATTCTTGTTCATGCTTGAATTCTATTTGGTATTTTATGCAGTTTTCCTATTTTATAAAAATCTAAAGTAAGACACATTTTCTTCTTGTTTAGCGTAAAAATCCATAAATTACAAAAAAAATAAAAAATTATAAAAAAATAGATTATCAATATTACTATATATTGTATGACATAACCAAAAATCACTAAAAATATAAAATATAAAACATAAAAATCATAAAATACTAAAATACTTATAAAAATTAGCAAAAATTATATAAAAATTCAAAAATAGTTCTTTTCACTTCTGATTGTATTTAATATATATACTATATGTTAAAAATAGTTTTCAGCGAATTTTTAACTTGTATATATTTATTAAACTCAAGACGATCTCGGATATTTATTCTGATAACTTTTTACTATATTTTCCAATTTTAAATTCATAAAAATTAGAAAAATTCTATAAAAATTTCCAAAAATAAAGGAAAAAAATAAAAACACAAAAATACTTTATTTTATGTGATTAAATTATATTTTTACTTAAATAAAAAATATGTATATCTATAATATCTATTATATACATATTACTTATACAATAGATATAATATCTATATTATTATATATAATTAAATATATTATTTTAAAAATCAAATAGAAATGAAAATTTTAAAAATTAAAAGCAAAATACAAAAAATATAAAACAAATTAAAAATCCATAAAAATTAAATATAATTAAAAATACACATAAAAGCGAGAAAACCAAAAACAAAAAATAAATACAGAGATAATTATTATTAATTAGAAATAATTTTTAATAATTAACTACCCTATCAATTTGCTCGCCGAATTTCGACACTCTACATACTTACACATATACAAACATTTTGTAGAGTTAAATAAAATACATTTTCACTCATAGGTATTTTATTGATTTATCTGGCATATATCATGGGTTAATTATTGCTTAATTGATAGTTGATCATCACAGCAATTGGTGGCTTAGATTGTTAAGTTTCCAGATCAGTCTATCGATTAAACAAATGGCAATGTTTGCTCTTTATTGTTCGACAACTCTACTTACTTGCACTTTGCACACATTTTGTAGAGTTAAATAAAACAAATTTCTAACTCACATCTTACACTTTGATTGAATTATCATTTAATGATGATACGTGAACCAAAAACCACTCCATTATAATGATGATATAGTTGTTCTCCACAAAAGACTACACGAGACAAACCCCTCATGTTGGTCTATTAAAACATCACTAACGTGACAAAAGATGGAGATGGAGGATTTTCACCAAGAAGGAGAACCAAATCAACATCTTTCTTCCAAAAGGATCCTCGATGTTGCACATCGTAGCACTTCCTGTGCTCCAGAACATGCCTCGCACGAATATGGGGAGTGAGGTTAGGGTACAAAGTTGCAGCCCAGCTTTTCCTACATATGTTTACTTTGAAAGATGATGGGTTCTACTCACTGGAGAGTAAAAAGTAAGATGAAGTCGTTCCCAAGACAAGTGTGGGGCCCTTCCATCTGCTCTAGAGGCTTAAGTGAGTCGCATGTCCTCACATAAGTGTTGAAAAGTGAATTCAACATGTGTTGTCCATGACCTACGATGGGCGTGAGCTCCGTATCAGGTCACCTGTTGCACCTACTGCTAGCGACCTGATGTAGTGCACCTACTGCAACATCACCTGCCATCAAGACACTTGTTGCAGTTTCAAATGCTATGTGTTGCACCTGCTATCTAGGCCAACTATTGTAGCCATGTCCCTAAATATCAGTTGTTGTCATCTGTTCGGTGATCGATCGCCCTAAAGGTTGAAATATTAGCCATTTGCCTTGAATTTCGATCACTTGTGGAAATCCAAATTTGACCAAATTTCAAGGAAATTTGAGGCCATGGTTGTAGCTCACATGCTACAATCGAGACCATCTATTGCAGACCGCTTGCTGTAGCACCAATACATGTGTTGGACTACCTTGTCGGTGTCCTCTACTACCAACACATAATTGTATTACTCCTTGTTAGAAATATGCATCCACACAACATATATTAATGATAACAATTATTATTTCTCTTAAACTTGTAAATAAGTAACTAATCTACATATGAAGAAGCAAGCTAAATTGAAGCCTTGACTAAGATATAAAAGGACAACAAAGATCTAACATCAAAACCAGATCCCTATTGCACTAAACATCACAAGCAAAGAAAGAAGATTAGGTTCAATGAAATTAAGTCAAAAAACTAAGACAATTAGAGAAACAGATCAAAATGAAAGAAAAGAGGATCCATATTGGGGTTATCACATTCTTAGTCTTATTATAAATAACCGTAAAATTACAATATAAGCACGATACAACATATAGGACTCATACAACTAGTTGCATAACTTGTTCTTTAATTGGAAAAATGCTTATGATCGATCAACCACAACTTGATGATTGGTCATCATTTCTCGGTCTATTTTGAACAAAAATAAAGATACTTTTTATCTATCAAATATAATTGCGTGATCAATCATTGTTTCCTTTTGATTGATCAATGAGCACAAAATGATTAATTAAATAAACCAACTATCTTCAACCTTTTCTAAAATTATCGATCAACATTTTAGTGAACCCCAATTGTCAAACTTCAATTAGACCAGAAAGATGATTGAAAGATCGTACAGGCTCATTCGAATGATATATCTAACATAAGTGATTAACTAAAGTATTTGATGTGATTGATCATTAGCATCTCGTAAACCCTATTCAAGAAGTGTACAGTTATTGCTTGGCTTTTTTGTTCCATTTGAATCCTAGACTGAATCTAAACCTATAAATACCCACATTATGTTTTTTCAGAAACATACATGAGCAATTTATTATTTCACACTTCACTATGATCTTTACGAGAGAGGTATTAGAGTTCTTTTCCTAATGTGTTTGTTTCAAGATCTACTTTGTTGAAATTGGCAATATTTTATTCCCTTATTTTTTTCTTACATGGAAGAACTTTTACTTATACTTATGCATACCATCGTTTTGTTTTTAATTTTATAAGTTTTGTGATATCATTCATTATACATTGTAATGCATTCCTGAGGTTGTTGAGAAAATTTCTTCTTAGAGGAAGACAGAGTTTCTCTTATAGGTTGCTTGTGCTTGTGTTTCTAATGTTTGGTACAGTTGGATTGCTTGTGCTTTTGTTTCATTGTTAGTGTAGTGACCGAATGGATAAACTATGAAATCTTGAGTCTAGAGGGATCATTATTTTTTACTTGATTGGGTTAAAATGTTGAATTCCTTATGAAAGTGTATGCTCACTTTATTTTATTGTTTTTGTGATTAATTAATTTACATGTAATGTATCTACTAATGTATTTACATGGATACCATGCAAGTCAAACCTTCATTTGATATTAAAAATGAGGTTAGTGATGACAAGCTAAAACTCAACAACATGCGTGGTGAAAAATCAACCGACCTAATAGTTCTAAAAGAAGAAACTATTGTCACTATGTTAGTCGGTTGAAATTTGCAGAAAAAGATTTTATTTTTATTATTTATACTCCTAGACTAATATGTATATCAATAAGTATAGGAGTGTTGAACTCAGGGAGGAAAACTATGAAAAACTAAGGTAAATAGGTAGAGTATCTAAGGTATGAGGGTTTTCTAATTTTTATTTATTTTTAAGGAATTTTTATGGCTTTTTATTTGATTTTATGAACTTTGTATTATTTTATGATTTTATATACCTATAAATAAAGAAATATATGTTTTATATTTTATATTTTATATTTGGTTTTTATTTTGTACATTTTATACTTTTATTTTATTTCTATTTTTGTATATTTTTAGTGGTTTTTAGAATTTTTATGGATTTTAAAATATTTTTAAAGTAAAAAAACAAGGTTTTTATTGAAAATAGGAAAGTATTTTTTTTATTTTTAAAATGTAAATAAGATAAATATGTTTATTTTGTTTTTACTGAAAAGTAGACAAAAATATCTTTCCAATAAGGTATTGTATGTGTTTTTGTGATTTTTATTGAATTAGTTATGATTTTTTGAAGCTTTTATGTATTTTTATTTTTTATTGATTTTAATATTCAATTTTATTTTGTTTTTAATTTAATATGAAAAATATAGTAAAATATATTGTAGGTATTTTTTGGATTTTTAAAAGTGTTTTTCTAATTTTTATGGATTTTTGCAATTTGTTTTTATTTAGTTTTTAGATTATTAAAAATAGAAAATATTTTTATTTTTTTAAAACTGATTTTATATTGTATATAGTGTAATGTTAAGTGTTTTTTATATATTTTTGTTATATTTTTATATTTTGTATTTAATTTAATACGGAATTAATATGTATTATATATGATATACTGTAATAGGGATGATATTGTGTATACTGGAAGTATACAGGTGCACGCGATATATCAGAAAAATAGCGGGGTGCAAGGCACAAGATTAACAATAATTACGTGCTCTGCCATGTGCAGGCAGCTCGTCCTGGACCTGTTCAGAATAAGCACAACATTTGATGCCCGATCCTGTAAAAATACCAAGATGTACGTGCACAACCACATGCAAGCATCTGTGAAGGACCTGTAGGCAAAATTAAAGAGTTCTAGGGACATTAACGCAAAGTACCTAAAAAGAAAAGTTTGGCACGCACTTGGCACGTGACCTCGCTTAAGCGGTTAGGCAGTGCGCGTTCTAGAGGCGACGCGTGGCTACGTCTGAACAGCTATAGATGCTCCCTTCAAATCGAATCGAACGACCTCAGTTTAGTCTGGGGCGTACTTGTATTCTTCCCCAATTTAGGAACGACAACGGCTTCCATTTTGGTTTTTGATTAGAAATCAGAGCGGATCTCCAAGTTGTTACACGATTCTTCTGAGTGCTCTGATCTTTAGGATAACACTCAATACTCAGAGGTATTCAAAGCTCTTCAGGTGGCTTCACTTGATTCTCAATCGAGGTTTGTGCGACTCTAGTTGTTTTGTTTGTTTGTGCCCAGATCTGTGCGTGTGTGATCTGTTGCAAGGTTTTCAGAGTTTCTCAAGTTAGATGCAAATGCTTCATGCCTTGTTCAATCATCTCTAGACGAGTGGCTTCATCTCCAGCAAGTACTGCTCCTTGAGTGTTCCAAGCTCCAGATGTAGTTCGTCTGCGTTGCTAATGGCATCAGATGATCGGCTCGGTGTTGTTCTCTAGGTGGGGACCTCGATGAAATCAGATACGGTGGAAGACGTCAGTGGATTGAACGATGATGCTCCTGATGCTGTTGTGTTTCTCGAGTGGAGCAAATCTCCAGGTGCGATGCAGGTAGCTCAGGTGAAGGATCGATGTATTCCTCGCGCGACGATAAGGTACTCAGATCGATGTGATGCTTCCTGATACTACAAGGGGAAAAACATCTCGAAGTCGACGACCTCGGCCGGGTGTTACATGCATGCATCAACAAATAAAAGGAGTATGGATGCATGATCCACAATGAGGTGAAGGAACATGATCGGATCTCCGGTACGTGTCACCGGAGTTGATTAGGTTGTGAGAGAGGTATGAAGAAGAGGAATGGATCGGAATGGAAACGGATTGACGAGGTAATTAGGAGATTTTTGGTGTCGAATCGAGAATGGAATAGAGGAGAAGAGAGATTGAGAAGAGAACGGAATAGAAGGGGAATCAGAAGAGAAGAAGAAGAGATGAACATGAGATGAAGGAAATCTAAAGGAAATCTAACCTCGGAAGGAATGGATGGAGATGAATGGTTTTGCCTACGGATATAGCTCGAGCGGAGCTTCACGGACGGTTGCCTGCAACGCGCGCGACAAGGAGGCTGAGCGTGCGGTGGAGCTATGTTGCGATGCACGTGATGATCACGTCGGTCCTCCTTCCCCTACCCTCGCTGCAACGACGGAGATGGTTGCGGCTGTCACTCGTTTCCTTTCTCTCTCGGAGCTCACCGGGAAGATGGAAGGTCACAAATGGTGGATTTGTTTTGGAGAGGAGGGGATGACGAGCTTAAACAGAGGAGGGAGATGGCGGTCGACGAGGAAGAGGAAGGCTTACAACCTAACATCCAGGCTGTTAGGTAGTTGAACGGCGATAAGAGCAGGAGGAGGAGAAGGCATCGGGGAAGAAGGGCACAAGCGGAGGAAAAAACAAGGGAGGAAGAAGGGAAGGAGGAGAGAGAAAAAACAATAAATAAATAAAATAAATAAATATCAATTAACCAGATTAATTAATTAATTAATTAAATCAAACTAATAATAAAAATAAATAATAAATTTAGTTATGAATTTCAATTAAATAAATAATATTAGTTAATTAGTTAAATACATATATAGCATGTATATTATATCTATATAATTAATTAATTTGATTATTTAAATAATTTTATTTTTTTAATAAATTTTATTTTTATTTTATATTAATAACATAATATTAATAAAATATTAATAAAATATAAAAATATAAGAAATAATAAAAATTAAGTAGAATAAAATTAAGATACATTGTACAATTTATACCAATAGGGTCCCAAAATCTATTTTTTGCATATTAAATTCGAATTTAGTGAAATCACTTTTATTTGATAGATAATTTTATAAAACAAACTCTAAAAATGAGTGCGCTCAATTCAGAGTTCATATGGTCGAGTTATGAGGTTTGAGAGTTTGGTTTTAAGGCCTTTTAATTTTGAGATTTATTGGTATTTATTAATAACTAATTGTAAGTTATATTTTTATTTTTTTCTACTAATTTTTATAAACACTTTAGAAAAACAATTAAGTTAAACCGATATTAG
Organism: Ottelia alismoides; assembly: GCA_037367405.1. NCBI lineage: Eukaryota > Viridiplantae > Streptophyta > Magnoliopsida > Alismatales > Hydrocharitaceae > Ottelia > Ottelia alismoides. Next base: position 180,986 of record JAZKJV010008082.1, on the reverse strand, counting down.
AAATAATTAAGTAGAATTAAGAAGATTCATTTACATATAATACATATATACAAAGGGGTCTAGATATCAAAACTCGTCCGTTTTATTCTAATATTTTTTTGGTATTTTTAGTAAATAATATTATTTACATTTAAAAGTAAGCTTGGTCAATTTGAATTTTTTTATATAAATAGTTATGAACCTTGAAAATCAGTTTTTTAGGTTCATCATAATTATTTATCTATAAAATAAATAGTTTTTATGATATTTTTATAAATTAATATATATTATTATGATCAACTTTCGTGAATGAAATATTTTTATTTGGAATTATTTGAATGATGAATAAAATAGGTGAATATATGTATAAGGTGAAAAAATGTATTTAGGTGCATTTGTGATCTTGATTTTCCAACATTTTTATAAATCAGGATCCTTATCTCTCCTGAATTGTTTACTTTATCGACCACATCAATATTGGTCTGGTCTCGGGGTTAGGATCAGTCTGTATATATTTCATATCTACATCTTTCTTTTATTTTATTTTTCTTTTTTCTCTTTATTATTTTATTTTGGATGAAATAAGTGTTAAATATATAATATTAACAAATGTAGTTAGAATGTTAATTAGTGAGAATCAATGAATATTTACATGTATTTTACTAAGGATTTTAGCCAAAATGAAAGAATAAATGCAATGAATCATGGATTCATAACATAACCAGCGCAATCTATGGAGTATGCATAGAGGGAAGCTTTAACAATTACTCCCACCCCCTCCAACCTCAATGGGATGAACTACATGGGTTGGAAGATCAACAAATGATAAGCTTGTCATTCCTCTTTCTTCGAGGGAACTAAATGTAGTGCTACCAGATACTCTAAACAGTTAAAGCTTTATGGAGTTAAGGGCATCGAAATAAGTTGATGTGAGGGCGATATTGTAGCTGGATTCAATGTGATAAATTACTTACATATAAAAGGAAAGCAAAGAGCTTAAATTCGTGCCAATAAGACCAAGAAACTTCTCATGAAAATCCTCATTCTGAAATTTATACTAGGCTTCAGAATAAGTAACTATGACCATTGCATTTGCCATAGTTGAAAGTCTTCCGTTCATATCTTTCTCTATATATAAGTGGGTTAAAAATCAATTACGACCTTTGATGAGGTGAGGAAAATGAGCCACGAGTATACAATGGTGAAGTCTCACAAAGTTGGAAAAGTGCATATAAGTATAAAGAGGATATTCTATGAAAAGATTATATTTCTATTGTACAAAAATAGTAACATGAATCCAATAAGGAAATTAATTTTGTGTGCAATCACATAAAGTATCTTAGTTGAGATTTATTAATTACATAATGTTAAAACAATTCTAAAAGTTCAGGTATAACATATGGACAAGGCAACACTATCATTAAGGATTTAAAAATCCATTAGCAAGTATATATAAAATATATACGAAGAAACTTCAAATGATGTGGGTCTCACTACCACAAGATGACGACCCATCCACCTCCTCCATTTATTCTTAATCGTGCATTTGGAATTAATTGCACAATTAATTTATTTGTAAAATGTATGAAAACCTACTTTGGTCATTTTTTTCACATTCCAAATATAGAATGTGATAACCAACCCTGAATCGGATTGAGTTCCCTCTTTCTCTCATGTGAGGGGAGCGTGGCAGCGGCAACACACCGTGCCGACAACCCAAAATGGTGGAAGGCGATGCCAACAGCGTTGAAATAGGCTCATCGACGGCGATGGTCAGGCTGGAAGCACGTTCGGTGGTGGCAGGGTGGCAATGGCCTCGCGTGCGGCTGCAAGAGGCTACACGTGCGGTGGCGGTGGTGTTCCGAGATCGTTGAGCTAGTGCTTTGTGGCAGTGGGGGGTGGCCTCACGAGCTGCAACTAGGCACAAGGGTGGTAGTATTCCTAGATGGATTTCATATTGTTCTTAGATGGATTTTTCCTAATTGAAAATTGAATTCAAGTTGTTGCTGTGAACCTGAGTCACTAGTTGAGTTTTGATTTTTGTTTTCCCCTTGATGTTTTCATATTTTATTGTATTATTTTAATTAAATCGAATCTAAGGTGTTGTCTAATTCCGTGATAGATCGATTAAGTAATACTTGATATAGTGGGTGGAAAGATTTGAGATTCTTGGGAGCGATATTGTATTCACAATCAGTTGGATTTATAGAATTGAAAAGCTTAACATTGACGAAGTTTGTTGGGAACTACATCAAAGGAGAAACAAAAATTGGTGGTCGAGCATGGAGGTCGCATCGCGTGGTGATGGCGGTGGATCATGGTGGTGGCGGTGCGTGCAAATGGATTGAGAGGGTGGTTGCTTTTGGAGGTGAAGCTGGAGAGATGATCGTGGATGGTCAAGTCGGAGGACAATGCGTGGGAGCTGATGCGTGGATTACATTGTGGTATAATTATTTTACATATATGACATTCATATTTACATTTTGATTCACTTTTTTTACATATCTCAATATTTGTTTTCTTTTTTTGCAGAGTTCTACGTAAATTTTACAAAGGAGCGAGATACAATTACAAAGATTCAAGTAAATTTTACAAAATGAAAATACACATTTATAAAAAGGCTGAAGTTTACAAAGAGGAAAATTACTCTTACAGAAACTCGGCAGTATACCCATTTACAAAATAAAAATACGGTGAAAAAATAAAATTATTAATGAAATTATAAAGATGAAAATCACTTTTACAAAAACTCGATGGAATTTACTAAGATATGGTTCATGACGAAAGTGCCAAATCCGAAAGACTCACTTGAAGTTACTAAGAAATTACTTTTACAAAAAAAACTCGCTGGATCAATAAAAGTATTAATAGAAAATATCAAATCCAAAAAAATTTAAAATGGCAATTTGAAACTATTAAATGAAACTCGAATTTAATAAAATTGAGATGACGAAGATGCCTTTTTCTAAACTTTTTGATACTACCGTCAAAATTGAGATCAGACAAATCTGTTTGATAGCTCACCGTAATATTTGTGAGATCCTACCTCATTTGAAAGAGTCTCAGATATATTATATTTGTAATCCATGTGAACTAAATCAAAATCTCTTTCATAGAAAAATCTGAAACATGTAAAATCGAAGGCAGGAGAATATCATACACCACTTTAGTAGTGGTGAAGATCTACAATAGAAGAGAATGAAACGAGAGTTTATACTTTTTGGATAAGAAATAATGACACCCGACATCTGGAGATCATTATCTTGTTTTATTTTTATTTTTGCAAAATGATCCAACGACCGCCAATTCAATTTCATTCTTTTGACGATCATATAAAACGGTTGTTATGATCGTATTAAAGAGAAAAATATATACAATAACTGTATTAACAATTATTGAATTAATAATGAGATTTAAATGTCTTAATAAAGTACTAAAATGACCACACACAAGATCTCTATACACAAATTCCCTCTTCTTGAAAGACAAAACGAATGTTGGGTGATTTGGTTGGAAATAAAAAGGAATGTATGAACATAAATTACCCGAATGGAGAAATCCAAATAGGCACTTGGGGCTTCCCAAATCGGCACCTCAGCCGATCGATAACTATTTTTTTAAATATCAAAACTTGATGTCTATTTAATTAATTATGAATATTTTAATAATTATTTAAAGAGGTGTATGACCTTTAATATTATTTACAATCATTGGATTGATGTATAATTATTGCAATAAAACAGATCATCGATAATTAGTATGACAAAGATTTTTCTATAAATAACCACTGGTATTTGATATTAGGGGGCAGGGAGATGCACCCTGGGGTGTAGGAAACTCCCTTCACCCACCCCATTTTTCGATTATTTTGTTTATTTTTTTGAATTAAAAGTTGGGGGATTTACTTAATATGAGGAGGGAAATATGTGTTTCAAATTTCATGCAAAACAAACGTTCTTAACGCATTCATCTAGACAGGTCCGATTTCAGCAATTCTGAGACCGTTAAAATTGAATAGTCTTGATGGAAATGATAGAAGTCTCGAATTAAGTTGAATTTGGAATGACAACATGGTGATATATAGTGATCTAAATCTTCAAAGTTTCATTTCAAAAAAATCAAAAAATAATGAAAAATTAGGTTGGATGTAGGGAGTTTCTTACACCCGCCAGTATAGGGTCCTTTTTCCCTTTATATTATTAGAAATATTTTTCTACAAATATCAGCATTGTGTAAATATTTTTATACTTTACATGTAAGATGAAAACAATCAAATATGGTTACAGATATAGATATTTGTGGTATCTTATATGTATCAATTTTAAAATGTATATGGATGTTGATATAGATATTGATGGATATGAAAAACATGTTATCCTAGTTTTAATAGCAGGTAAAATTTAAATGAATACGGAATGGATAAAGATAATCACATAAATACATTATAGATTAACGTAAATAAAAGCATGTAGAATAGTTTACACGTAAATAGATATACTGAGTTATTATAAAAAATTTACCGATAGTAATGAGCAATTGAATATTTGTTGTTATAGGCCAAATCTATTGCAATGAATATATTTATTTCATAATAATAATAGCAAAGTAATGAAAAGTAATTTTAACTTTATCGAATAAAGATATAGATAAATTTATTACTATATTTATATATTAAAATGAATATGTGATTTACAAATATTAAAGTGATATATACATCTGTACACGTTTTAACATTGATACAAATATATATGTTAAGATAAGTATAAAACAAACAAAACAACAGATTAGATATATAATATATACACAAAAATGAAGTGTGCCCATGACCATTTACAATTGTTTGTCCTCATCTTTAAAGATGAATATTTGTAATAAAAATATAAATCAAATCAGTTTTTCTTGATTTGTACTATAAAATGAAGACCGTATTAAAATTTCATTCATTTGGTGTAACGGCTTGGAATTTTGTACAACTAAAGCATCTTTCTTTTTCTCTCAACGCCATTATTAAAGCATTTAAAAGGAGAATTAATTGAATTAAAGGATATTTATAGCCACAAATCTCTCCTCATTGATATCAATAAAAATCAATCACATACAATTCTCATGTTACCTTCTCTTCCCAACATTTGTGCAAGGAGAGAGAGAGAGGGAGATGAGGAGAAAGAGAGAAAGAGAGGAGGAAAGATAGAGTTAGAGAGAGGACTCACCAGGAGGATCGATTTCATCGTAGGAGACGGTGGCATCGAATGGGAGATTGAGGATAGAGTAGATACGTGACCGGAAGGATCCGCGACGATCGTGATGAGGAAAGTCAAGCTTTGGACATGAGGTATGTATCGGTTTAGGATTTCATATGATAAAAAGATCATATCCTAATTATGATTTCTAGATGTATGTATCGATTTTTAGGCTAATGCATGGATCATTTCCAAAATGAACCATCTGTTGGGTTAGCACATAGTTAGGAATCGTTGATCCATAATTATTATTTGATCATTTCTCATGATTTGCTCATATTATACGCAAATACGTTAAACTGATGGTGCATGTTGAACCCTTGAAATATTAGTAATGGTTTGTAAATTCTCATAAATATTAGCAAATTTGTTTTATAGTGTGAAGGATTGGATGAAGTCAATGAATTTGGACGGTCTATTTGTAATCTGTCAAAAGTTTTATGATAATGAAGATACCGTCATGTTAATCCCCATTGGTGGTTCTGATATGCCGTTCTAGAAGGGTTGACGTTGTGATAAAAATAGTTAAGCAATTTGTAATTACACAAATATATAGTTAATTACACTCTAAAATATTTATATCATAAAGTGAATAATTCACATAAAGCTGTTGTAAACCGTGGCATTCCTTGCTGGAAAAATTACACGTAGAACCCCATGCACACTTGATATTCATGTGCATATCATCAGATCAAGGCATCATCCATCTTCGTCCATAACTTTAAAGCAGAAAATCAGATTAGATATTGTGCTATCCACAAGAGATTGAATCGTAGGTTAACTTATTATTGGAGAATCTCACTCATAGATAGGATAACAATAAGCAATTCTGAGTTTTATTATCCGTAAACAAGGTCATAAAACATCGATTGTTGTTTTAATATTTACATATTTTGGAAATCATCTGCAATCAAGATAAACACTATGAGGTCTCTAACACATTTAATTTAATATTTTAACACCGATCGAATTATGAAAAGTTATTCTCGACATTGTGAAAGAAATCGATTGGTGGAAAGGAAAAGGAATATGATGTGTATACAACTATTGCAAGAAAAAGGAAATGGTATTAAAGAATTGAAAGTTTCTTTAATATGAATAATGGCACGATAACGATAAGCAGAGATAAGTGCTACACCTAATGGTGGGAGCCACTTCTAGAGTCCAATTATCGTGTTAGCTCAAGGGGCAACGCCACAAGGGGCGTATGGTTGCAAGGAACCACAGAGGCAAAAGCTAAGTCCACTACAGTTGTAGCTACACTGTCATGTTATATTATGGACCGCTAGTGCCAGCAGTAAAGCCAGCAAAGCCATCAAAGTTGTTGGACATGCGAGCCCACGGTGAGCCATTATGCAATAAATGTTATTGCAATTCACTCCTTAATCTGAAATAAAGAGTACATAATTTGCATAATAGGTCCCTTAGTACAATTAGGGTTGTGTACCATGACCATCTTAATGATCATACAGCTGTTGATTCAATTATTGAATCATAGAGGCTGGTGCTTAGATGAATATCTAATGAGTTAGATTGAGGACTCATCGAGCACCGTCAAATGATTGTTAAGAGATGATCTCCAGCCTGAGTAGGAGATGGCAATCCTATCTCATTTAGGCGTATATCTGACCGACCTCTTGATGCAGGTCCTCTGCATAGGAATAGAGATTCGGAGGTGTCAGATGCGTTGGGTCAAAGAGTTGACTTAACGAGATCGAGATAACCAAAGTCCTATATCATATGCTGTCATGATATAGGCACACATCCTCTGACCGGAGACAGATGTGTTACTATATGTCTGAGTATGTATATTTGGCAGACCAATAGGTTGATGACCTAATCAAGGTCTATACACCGGCGCGCTGGTGTGCATATAAGGGCATATGAGTAATACGATCTCTCAAAGGGATCATACATGTTCAGTTACTGAACCGGAAGATATGAGCTCACTCATGAGATATTGGGAAGAATCAAATTCCATGCGCATGGTCGTCTCGCTTTGGAAGCTTGACTGAATTTGTAGGTTTGATATATACTTTTGGAAAGTATATGATCAAGGCCTAGGTATGATATATGCTTTTGGAAAGTATATGACGATACCGACTCCCAATGATCGAATGAGAAACTTACTGATAAAACCCTGAAGTAGACAGTATAAAGTTGATCTAATACTTCGGGTTTATTCTGAGTCTTCCAGTATGCAGGATGTACAGGTATTAGGAATGCCTGAGGGTGATGTGATCATAAAGGGTTGTATAACCATGACGCTTCCATTCCTAAGGAGTGATGAAACGGGTCTGGATTTTAGTGACTCCTCTCAGTAGAGAAGTAATCTGATCTTAGTCCAAATGTTGGACATTAATCTGAATGTGATTCAGATTCAATGAGAATATTAGATTTACGGTCTTGATTTAATCAAGCATCTATGGGAGGCCCGAGATCTGGATTTGAGATGTGATCTCAATATCCATGTCACTATACGTGGAACAATACAATCGCCATGTCCTTATCTCCAAGTATTCGCGGAGAAAGCGCATTATCCTTGAAAGAGTTCATGGATAATTCTATTGTTGATATATGTATCCGAGCATTGAGAAAATGGATAATTAAATGTGATTTAATTATCATGAATAGTATGAATTTGATTCATATTATAAGGAGAGTTATCTTAGATAATTAAATATGATTTGATTATCAAAGATGTAAATAATGTGAATGTGATTCATATTATTTGAGCACATGAGAATAAGTTATCCAATATAATTAAATGTGATTTAATTATTATGGATAAGAATAATGTGGATAGTAATATCCAATTATTCATAATATATTATAAATGTGATTTATAATGTATTAGAGAGAGCTAATTATAATTTATATGTGTTGATTAATTATTATGTGTATTGGATACACATTGTGTAATTAATTGACAATGTAAATTATATGTTGTTTTAGGTTGTGAATTTGATTCACAATTTTTCCATGGCAAGATTGCAATATTTTTAAATATAATTGTGAATTATTTTTGAAGAATAAAACCCAACAAAAGTTGTTGGAAATAAATAAAGAGATTTCCATGGAGATATGCAATCTCATGACATGTCATGAGATTGCTCTCCTCATGGAAAGCTTGGGCTGCACCCAATTCCAAATAGGAATGGGTGGCCGTCCATATGGAATGTACATGGAGATGTAATCTCCATTTATATTCTCTCCTTATTTATTTGGTGTAATTTTGGATTAATTTGTATTTGATTTTGTCAAATATATTTTGATCTAAATTTGTTGGTTTTACCAACAACAATCTTAGCCATTGGATTGACATAAATCAATCTCATCCATTGATTTTATATGTCACATGGATTGAGATCCATGGATCCCAAAACCCTATAAATAGAGAGGCATACCATGCTCTCTATTTTACACACAATGCTTGAGAAGCATCTCTCTCTCTTCTCTCTACTCGACAGCCCTCTCTCTCCCTCTCATGTGGCCGTCCACCATGGATGACCTAAGAGAGGTTCTCCATCGCCGCGGCATCGTCGTTATGCTGCCCGTTCATCTGCTCGTGGATCTCCATCTCCTTCGGTGCGCCTCGCTAATGAAGAAGACGTCGGATCTCGTGTGTCGAGATCAGCAGATCCTCCGCTTGGATCATCAACATGGATTGCGAGAAGCACGCGGTTCATCCCCGCGCTCGCAAGCGTTTCCTCCGTCGGATCGGACTTGAGACAGGAGGTCTCTTCGTTTAGAGACTCGATCGCAACTACGCTTCAAGAGGTAATCCTATTACTTGTTTGTGGTTTAGACTAAACGATATGAGAAGTGTTCTTGGATCATGTGGTTTCGTCGTAAGAAAATTTTTTAAATTCCGTTGCATCGAGCAACTAGTGCGACTAGTCGCTCCTCCTCATATTTGATACGACGTTCACGCTTTCGTGATGCGTTTGAGGATCTAACCATATCCTTCAAGTGGTATCAGAGCCTTAGGTTGATGGTTTCGAATATGATTCGCTAACCGAGGATGACTTGGGTTCGTTAAGGTCGCGAAAGATTTAATCGCATTTGATTTCGCAGATCTGTTTAGTAAATAAATTCGGCACTATTTAAATTGTTTAAACACGAATTTAATACTTGGATTTTGTTCCCCATTAAATAAGGAAACCATAGGATCTGAGTTTGCGTAAATCGGATTTCGTATGCTCTAGATATGGTAGTTTTAATGAACATGTATTCACTGTTACGGGAACTGCGAATCTTAACGTAATTAAGGAATTAATTACTGTTTAGAGACGCCTCGAAATGCGTGCAAAACACATAGGTTGTGTTGTAAATCAAGTTAGCAAACTATGGAAACTTACTTTGCTTAATTTGGATTTAAATTGATTGAGATATGCTAATTTTAGTAAGTAAGGGTCACTGCTGAAATTACTTTCCTAATCAAGAATCATGTGATTGTCAATTAGTGAAATTAATTGTTAATTTCATAAAATAATTATGGAAAATATTTGAGAAATATTGGAATATGATTATTTCCTTAATTGATTGGCCCCAATCAATTAATTGATTAGATTTGATCTAAATCATAATTGGAATCACAATCATCAAACCACTTGCTTGAATATGATTGGGAATTTGTCTAGCAAATTTCCTTATAATCAAAATTGTTTTGATTACTATATGGTATAATTTCGGTTGAAAAACCGATGATCATCTCAAGTACAAATTAATCAATTTGGCATTATCCTTTCCCGAGGCGGATATGGTGTCTAGTCGGGGATCGCTGGGGTAGCGGGTTGCAACGTATGCGGTCCGTCCCACTCCCGCCAGTACTGGTCATGACAACGGGTAGGGCCGGGATAATGTCCGAGGGATTAAGATGTAATTTTCTAATTATTAAAATACAAATTAATACGTACTTTGAGAATAATATCATATATATTCAAGCATAACAATCAAGTTTGATTGATTGAATTGGATTGATAATTAATTTAATATGATTGAATCGATTATGTCCAATTATACTCTAATATGATTAGAGTTAATAATTCCCTTGCAAAAATTAACTATATGAATGTGATTCATAGTAATTAATTAAATTTGAATAAGAGGTGGAGGATCACATAAGTGACATCCATGGTCTCCCGTCAAGGCGAAGGGTTTTCGTCGCCAGGGATTGTATATAGGAGACGCCTGTACGAAGTGACAGCTCCTATATGCAAGCGCATCTGGATCGTACTCTTTGCTTCTCGAAAGAGTAAGGCCGTATGCATAGTGACCCCAATATCGGATCCTCATATTATTTGGGCGATATTGGATTGCGCATAGCGAGTTATATTACCGTTGATGGTTGATTCAATTAACGACGGGTCAACATCACCTTAGGGGTGGTGGGCCCGGGTGTTAAAGACCGAATTGGGAAATGCAAGTTGGACTTGCAAGGCGGAATGTGTTCCCGCTTCTCTTTATTGGAGTTGCAGTTTCTCATATTATTGGGATGTAACAAAGATAAAGAGGAGATCCCAGATCTTGTTGAGATATAATGGTAAGTATATCTCTTACATTGAAAGTGATTAAGGGAATGAACTTTCATTGTTGACATGGCAAGACAACTTTGATATAAAAACTCCTAAATCAAAGTATAATATGTAGATATATAAATATATACACTCATGCAAATTTCTTATTTCAGATAATCCTTCATTAAACCCACTCAATTCTATGCTCAATAATAACCAGTAAAATATCATGGATTGAACTCATGATCCGGATATTGTACTTGCAATTGGACACATAATGTATGTGGTTGCAATGTGCAAATTTCCTCATAATAATGAGGAATGACAATTAAATAGATAATAGGACTTCGAACCTAGGGTTTGTATGTTTCTATAGTCTTGATATCATCAAATATGCTTTGGAAGTGACATGTTGATGATGATCGCAATTGTCAAATTAATCCTTATAAAATCAATAAAGACATTCTGGCATACATATGTGCTCTCAACATTTAATCATGAATGACATGGTTCTCTGCATCATGCAGAATGGTGGCTCCATAAGAGATGATGTATTCAAAACATTTGAATACCTACCTGAACCAATGTTTTAAGAGTTTAGATGGATGTAGGTGATGAGTGTCATCATTCTACTATCTTTACTCTAGCCATTCATGAAGCTTCATAATATTCATATTGTATGAATTTAATGAAGCATATATTAAGTGTTGAAATACTCTTATTTTGAATTCTTTTGAATTTAATATGAGAGATCCTTTAGTCTTGAGCAATGGTTGCATAGAGATAAAGGGAGCGCAGTGGAAGCATGGGTTGGACCCAAGTAAGAAGTATAGTCAAAGAGTTGATTGTACTTCTGTGACTTCCATCCAAAGAGTTGGATGAATGCCGATATTGCAATAAGTTGATGTGTTGATAGTATGACTATCAAGTCTGTCTAAAATCCCCAGAAAAGGACTCGGATGGAGCATCAGTATAATCTACATAGATCATTGATAATGACTTGCTTATTGAATAATATAAAGTCTTATAATTGTATCTCAATCTTCTAACAACACTTGCAATGGGTTGCATATGTTTTAGAAGACTGGAAAAACCGATCTTAAGGTTTATAGTCTTCTACATGGATATTGATGCAATTGTTGCAACAATCTCTATTGGATTGATAGACTCCTCAATTTCAGTGGGAGCCCTTGGTCATAGAGAATGTCTCTATGATCCAGATATTAGAATACATTATTGTTTATTTCTAAATGTTGGAGATAAACATGAATTCTGAAATTATCTATCATAAAGAGTTATGATGGATATATATTTCAGATTGTAATCTAACATCTAGCGGACTCCACAAAATTAGAAATTAATGAATGGTTCATTAAGCTTTCTAATACTGAAAATTAAACCTTTAAAGATCAATAGGAGGATAAAGATCATTTGACAATGATCTGGCATCATGTTTTGGACATATGTCTGTTGATGAAATCAATGGACTAGTAAGACATGAAACTTTAGATTGTCTAAAGATTCAAATCTCACATACTTATGAATATTGTATTCAAAGTAAAAATGTCTAATACACCCTTCTTTGGGAAAGGTGTAAGATGTTAAGGTATTCAAGATCTCATACATATTGATGTATGTGAATCATCTATACCAGAATAAATATTATGGATATGTGATATCTATTAGTGATTATTTGTGATATGAGATTTCTTCTCTTCACTTAGAAAACTTTGAAATGTTCAAAGATTTCACAATTTTGATTTAGAACCAAAGTTTGAAGGAAGATGAAATGAATTTGATCTAACCAAGGTAGCCTGTACCTATTAGATGAATTCAAGAAATACCTTATGGAGATATGAATATCATTCCTATCTCAATCCTCCTAATGAACCTTAACTCAATGGAGTTGTAGGGAGATACAATTGATCATGTGTGACATGATTTAATCAATGACTAATCCTAGCATAATTATCTCTTAGTTTCCAAGGTATATATGTAGTAGAGACTACATTATATACTTAATAAGCTTCCATGCATGTAAGCTAGACTCTAGCACTAGAGAGTGCTACTTCATTAGGAATTTAAAGGATGGTATTGTATACCTACTTTATGACCTTGAGATTCTTAAAGGATCTCATCTCTGAGAATGTGATTCTTAGATGATGACTCTCTTAAGAATCAAGATAAAATGAAGTGAAGGAACTCATTTAATCTTGAGAAGATAATGAGGCTCCTGAAATTGGAAACTAAAAGGACAATTAAAGATGAAACACTAATACCTCTTCAAATGAGTTTGAGGATGTATTCCATGTGAAAATGATCAGACTTCATGTGATGAAGCTCCAGAGGATCATGACATGGAAAGATGGATGTTAGCAATAAAAGTCTAATGTAGACTTCATATACAAGTGTTGTATATGGACCCTCGAGGATCCACCTATATGGGTCCGACCCATTAAGGTGTAAATGGATCTTCAAGAGAAAGAGGGAACCTGATGAGAAGGTAGGGACTTCAAAGCACGGTTCGTAGTCATGAGCTACACACTGAAGAGAAGACATCGCTCGCGATGAGACTTGCTCTCCAGTGACCTTGCTTTAACCCATCAGAATATTGCTAACTATAGCTACACAACTTGACTATGACTTCTTCATGATGTGAGTCAAGATTGCTTTCCTCTATGAATACCTCTCTGAGGATATTCATATGAAGTAGCCCCAGGGCTTCAAAATTGAGGAAAGAAAGATGTGCTAGCTAAAGAACTCCATCTTTGGACTCAAATAAGCTTCTTGTAGTTGGAACATTGGATCTGATGAATTCATAAATGTTATGGTTTCAGATAGTATCTTGATGTACCATGTGAAGCTTAGTGGAAGTGCCATTGTGTTCATCACGCTAAATGTAGATATTATTCTAATCATTTGGAATAATATAAGAATAATAATAAGTGCTTTATAATTTGGTTGTTCCATACCTTGAGGTACGATCCCAAGGATACCTCTTAGATCTTAATTCTGAAGTCGTTCAGAAGCAAAGAGAAGAGGGTATTGGGACTGTCGCATTAGTAGTACACCTTGGACTTATTCCAATTTTCTGGAAAATTCCAAGAAAAGCTTCCTTCCCTTAAGATATGGCAGTGACCTGTCTAAAGGGATAGCACCTCAACGAGTTGAGGAAGAGAATGCTAGAACTGCTTGCACTTGTGCATCAGTTACAAGAAGCTGAAGTGTATGCTAGATGTGTACAAAAGCCATATGTCTGCCATGCAGTGGGAGTAGTAAACTGTTATTAATCCTACTCTGGAGATAAAACACTTGGTTGCAGTAATAACAATATCTTCAAAGATGATGAAACTTAGAGATAGTGATCTCAAAGTCTTATCTTCAAAAGTTTAAAACCTTGTAGATAGTGATCTATAAGGATCTTAACTGTAGATACCTTAGGAGATAGAGATCTCCAGGAATGAAGGTATTCTAATAAGGATTGTGGGAATACTGGTTATGATAATTAATAAGATGTAGTGTCAAGGACACTATAACCGACAAAATTGAGTATTGGTTGCATAGGATGCAACATTCGCATTGGATGCGAGCACTATTACTAGGAGATATGCAAGTGCCGTAAAAGGACTTGGTGTAGTCTCTTGGGAACAGAGTGACTGATGAGCTTACCTAGCTATTTTCTAAATAGCCTATGATTGTCACATGAGTGTGGGTTTAAATGATTAGTCCATTAATGGCCCTTTGGGATAGTGGGAGATTGTTGGACATGCGAGCCCACGGTGAGCCATTATGCAATAAATGTTATTGCAATTCACTCCTTAATCTGAAATAAAGAGTACATAATTTGCATAATAGGTCCCTTAGTACAATTAGGGTTGTGTACCATGGCCATCTTAATGATCATACAGCTGTTGATTCAATTATTGAATCAAAGAGGCTGGTGCTTAGATGAATATCTAATGAGTTAGATTGAGGACTCATCGAGCACCGTCAAATGATTGTTAAGAGATGATCTCCAGCCTGAGTAGGAGATGGAAATCCTATCTCATTTAGGCGGATATCTGACCGACCTCTTGATGCAGGTCCTCTGCATAGGAATAGAGATTCGGAGGTGTCAGATGAGTTGGGTCAAAGAGTTGACTTAACGAGATCGAGATAACCAAAGTCCTATATCATATGCTGTCATGATATAGGCACACATCATCTGACCGGAGACAGATGTGTTACTATATGTCTGAGTATGTACATTTGGCAGACCAATAGGTTGATGACCTAATCAAGGTCTATACACCGGCGCGCTGGTGTGCATATAAGGGCATATGAGTAATACGATCTCTCAAAGGGATCATACATGTTCAGTTACTGAACCGGAAGACATGAGCTCACTCATGATATATTGGGAAGAATCAAATTCCATGCGCATGGTCGTCTCGCTTTGGAAGCTTGACTGAATTTGTAGGTTTGATATATAATTTTGGAAAGTATATGATCAAGACCTAGGTATGATATATGCTTTTGGAAAGTATATGATCGATACCGACTCCCAATGATCGAATGAGAAACTTACTGATAAAACCCTGAAGTAGACAGTATAAAGTTGATCTAATACTTCGGATTTATTCTGAGTCTTCCAGTATGCAGGATGTACAGGTATTGGGAATGCCTGAGGGTGATGTGATCATAAACGGTTGTATAACCATGACGCTTCCATTCCTAGGGAGTGATGAAACGGGTCTGGATTTTAGTGACTCCTCTCAGTAGAGAAGTAATCGGATCTTAGTCCAAATGTTGGACATTAATCTGAATGTGATTCAGATTCAATGAGAAGATTAGATTTGCGATCTTGATTTAATCAAGCATCTATGGGAGGCCCGAGATCTGGATTTGAGATGTGATCTCAATATCCATGTCACTATACGTGGAACAATACAATCGCCCTGTCCTTATCTCCAAGTATTCGCGGAGAAGCGCATTATCCTTGAAAGAGTTCATGGATAATTCTATTGTTGATATATGTATCCGAGCATTGAGAAAATGGATAATTAAATGTGATTTAATTATCATGAATAGTATGAATTTGATTCATATTATAAGGAGAGTTATCTTAGATAATTAAATGTGATTTGATTATCAAAGATGTAAATAATGTGAATGTGATTCATATTATTTGAGCACATGAGAATAAGTTATCCAATATAATTAAATGTGATTAAATTATTATGGATAACAATAATGTGGATAGTAATATCCAATTATTCATAATATATTATAAATGTGATTTATAATGTATTAGAGAGAGCTAATTATAATTTATATGTGTTGATTAATTATTACGTATATTGGATACACATTGTGTAATTAATTGACAATGTAAATTATATGTTGTTTTAGGTTGTGAATTCGATTCACAATTTTTCCATGGCAAGATTGCAATATTCTTAAATATAATTGTGAATTATTTTTGAAGAATAAAACCCAACAAAAGTTGTTGGAAATAAATAAAGAGATTTCCATGGAGATATTGATGAATCCACGTTTCATCATCTTTATTCTATCATTTTGGCCTTAAAAACCCTAGTAAATGCGTGTAAATAGGCGTAATTCATGCATTTTAGCATTCATGTATATGTGTGTAAATCTTGTATAAAATGCGGTTTTTAAAGCCAAAATTATAGAATAAAATAAAAAAAGAAAAAGAATAAAATATTGTAAATATTTTATGACCCGAAACCCCGAGACCTAGGCATCTTGATGAATAGGTCGACAAGGAATAAAGTAGGGGGAGATAAGGGCCAAAATACAGATAAAATACCTATACATTCTATTCATTCTCTATTCATTTTGGGACCTATTTGTGGTTCCACTTTTTGTGCATCAAATAAAGAAACTTTGTACATGAAAGTTGTAGATAATTTTATAAAGAAAAATACAAAATTGATTTCACAGAAAAATAATGCACTGATAAAAAGTTATGGTCTGAATAAAAATCCAGAATCCCAACTTCCCAGACCCGTATCTCACAAACGACAACTCCAAATGTAGCGTACTCACCTTTAATTGTATATAGAACAAAATAAGCTATTTAATGACGGTGGTTTCGCATTTGGCGGAGCTACGGTTTGAAAGTTGAGTTTTGGACCCTCACTGTATACTTGTACATAATAAAATATTCAATTTATTATTTATTTATTATTTTTATAATGTTATATTTTTATAATGTTGTAAATATTACTTATAATAATTAGGTGTATTAAAATCAGAATAAAAATGCAAAGAAAAATAAAAATAAAAATACCTGTATATATTCAATACATAGATACATTACACATACTTATACATTATACCGTTATATTTTATTTAATATACAAAACACCTCATAAAAATAAAATAAAAATATATTTGTGTATATAAAAGTATTTTATAATTTTATAAAATAATAATCAAAAATAAATAAATCAAATATATACAATTAAAAATAAAAGACTCCAATACATAGATATAGATACCTATAGGGGTATAAATGCAAACTTGTAAAAATATACTCCATAAAAATAAATAAAAATCACCATAAATTAATTCATAAAATAAGAAACATTTTTTATTTTATAATCAAAAATTAATAAAATCGTTTGCTATTTTAATTTGAATTTAGAAATCTTTTTCTCCAGGTTTTTCCTGGTTGGTCCACGTGGACCAACCAGGGGGCTAGGAGAGTTGACCTCGGTCAACTCTCTGCCCAACACCTGGGCTGTTGTCAGAGATGACTTTTCCTCGACTTCGTGGATTTTTGGAGACCGCTCCTTTCACCGAATGAGGTCGGTTTCTTCACGAGATATGTAGCCCTACCATAGGGCATACTCGTCCGATCATTGTTTCGACCTTTGGGTCGTTGTGCCACCCGTGATACCTCCTCGAAAGTCACCACTCGACCATGATTCAAAATGGACCCTCCGACTTCCCTTGAGTCTTTGATCACTCTTCCACTTCCTAATCCCTGCCCTAGACCTTTGGCGAGACCCTTGGTGACAGCAGGAGTCCGGAGGGCCTCTTCACGGGACAAAGAAGTGTCGAATCGAGCTCGATCCCCTCGCCGGAGTTCTCGCCGGAGAACACTTTGTGCTCGCACGGGTGAGGTCTCTTCTTCCCCCTTTTCTCTTCTTTCCTCTGAGGTTTGAATGTTAAAGAGCCCCAGTGGCTTTTCCTTGATCAAGATCTTCGTTCGGTAGCCTTCACTTCATCTCGATTCACCGCGGCCGGCATCGAGTTTCGTCGGCCGCCCTCATTTTTTCCAAACAGTCACCCCCTGTGCGAAATCCTCCACGAGGTTGGGGCACTTTGCCCCCAACTTCTTCACCCCTTTTTTTGCAGGTACCCAGCGCCGACGAGCCGCCCGCGCGCCACTTCCGCCTGCGCGCACCTGCGCAAGAACGAAGGAGAGGGGGGCGCGTACAGCTGCCGTTGATCTGGCCCCCCTTCCTTTGATCGCAACCGTCAATCCAAGAAAGAAGCCCAGCCGTCCATCCTTCCTCAGCAAAGCCATCCACGCTGCCACGTGTATAAGTGGTGGATTTTGCATCCAGGCCCTCCACATTTGTTGTAATTTCCAGATACTCTAAAAACTTTCATTTGCCTTTTTATATTTTTGTAACATTTATAAGTAGACCCCTAATATCGTAGGTAAGTGCGTTTTGGTCCAGGCGCACATGCTCAGCGCATGTGTCGTGGACATTTTGCACTAGTTACCTTGTCTCTTTTGTTATTTACGATTAAGTGCGCAACATTTTTGGTTCAGTCTATTATTTTATGCGAAAATTGCAGGTGCGCCCCTACAGTGTTGTCTATTTACACTTGTGCCCCTGTCAGGCCCCTATTTTATGCTTGTTTAATCTAATTATTTGAAGACTCATTTTTATCCCAAAAATTCTCAAATTTTAGACTTAAGCTTCTGTGCACCTATGCTTCCACGCCATCAATTTAGTTTCTGATTTTATTTTATTTTTATATTTATTAAAAATAAAAAACATGCTTTTTGTGCATTGTCTAGCTTAGAAAATCCATAAAAAATATAAAAACATTCCAAAAAAATCCCAAAAAAATATATATTGTGTCTTTTAGTTTGTTTTAACTCCCAGCCAAAAATCATTAAAAAATACAAAACTAAACTCCTAAAAATTGCAAAACTCTAAAAACCTTCATAAAAATTTATAAAATTCATAAAAAATCCAAAAATAGTGTTTTCTTTTCCTGAATTTTCTTTGTTTTATTATCTTTAAGAAGAGAAAATTAATTTGGAGAATTTCTGTTACTGATTGCTATTTTATTCCTCCATTTTAAGTTTCAGCCTTGCATTTTATTCACTGTTTGCTTTTTTTTTGCTAATTAAAAATACCAAAAACATTCTAAAAATTACCCAAAAATCACAAAAACAGTAAAAAATATAAAAACACCAAAAAAGACTTTATTTGCTTATTTTTGAACATTTTTATCTTTTTTTATAAATATCCCTTTCTTGTTCTATTACATTGTCCTTATTTTCCAATATTGAAAAAGAAAATAGAAAAATATAAAATATAAAAAGAAAATATAAAAATCAGTAAATTAAAAACCAAAACACAAAAAAATATAAGATCAAAAATTAGATAACAAAAAAAATATAAAATTAAAAACCCACAAAAATTCTAGATTGGCTGGGTTGCTTATTAGACTTAGGTTTGGATTCTTATCTGTGCTCTACACCTTTGCTTCTTGAGTTCGACCCCTACTTGCTTGCCATTGTACATCTTTAGTAGGGTATAATAAATTTTA
Source organism: Ottelia alismoides (assembly GCA_037367405.1). Classification (NCBI taxonomy): domain Eukaryota; kingdom Viridiplantae; phylum Streptophyta; class Magnoliopsida; order Alismatales; family Hydrocharitaceae; genus Ottelia; species Ottelia alismoides. The sequence goes on along the minus strand of JAZKJV010008082.1, from coordinate 161,443 downwards.
ATCCTTGTTGTTCATTCTCTGATTGATTGTATGGGTTAATTGTTGAAGACCGAGGAAGTTTGAGCAGTCGCATCAGCGACAGCGAGTCTGACTTGTCAGACCGCTATTTAGCGGCTCTCGTTTTCTCGCTTTTCAAATGGCGCCGTTGCCGGGGAGCAACAGCGCGTAGTTCGGGTCTTGTTTGTGTTTGTGATTTATTGTCTATTTCGAGGCTTTTATTTTTCGCTATTTTATTTTCTTTCTTTTTGATATATCTCTTGATCGGTCTAACCTTCTCTTTTGTGGACTTTGTGCGAGGAACCGCGGATCGAGGGAGGCGCTCCACCCTAGGCGCCTACGCACCCACGTGAAGCCGGCATCTGCCGGCCGAGCACTGAGGAGACGAAGAGGAAATTTTGAAGACCGAGCTCTACTTTAGTTGCAGAATTTATTTCCTGCAATTGTTTTTGTAATTTTTGCGAGAGAGAGACCACTATATTTGTAATAATACAGGTACCACCGAACTTGGACATTCGAGCCTAATTTCCAAGTGATTGTTCACTTGGGGGCTCACCGCAGTTTTGACGGTTTTCATCGCATTTTTTTTACTTTGTTTTTTGATTTTCGATTTTCTTTATTTTGTGTGATTGAGCCCCTAGTTCTAGGATTGCTTGCGATAGACTAAGACCAAACACCTAATATTTTGCATGCACCTATAGTTTCGTTTGGACTTAGTCAAATTTTAAACGGTTGATCATCACCTTCAATCCGTCGCGCCGCGAGCTCTCCCCGCAAAGCGCTTTCTCCTACCCTCAATTTGTTGAGCAGAGGAGGGGTGAGCCTAGACCGGACTCTAGGGTTGAGGATTGGTGGTCAACTTGTGGTTCTTCCCGATAATAGCAATTACTGAACTTAGGGCGATTTCATCGGCTTGCATTTGCATATAGATAGGTTTCAATTCTGCTGAGCATCCTTGCATGTAGAGTGTTGGAGGCAAGGTGAGCATTTACGATTTAGCATTCATCATCGTTTTGCCGCTTACATTGCTTTCCCGCTCCTCTACCTCTGATTTTGATCACATAGGAGCTTAAAGGAATTGACTCCCCGATAGGAATGTGCATTTTTATTAAAAATCCAAAAAAAGTGATAATCAATAAAATTGGGACTGCTAATATTACTTGACCCTAAAAACCGATCAAAAAGAAAAATCTTGTCTTGGGGCGAGTAATTCCCTCATTGTCTTCGATTTTATTTGCTCACGCACACACTAAGGATTAGTGCCCAAATCCCATCAAGCCCCTAAGTGTGTGTGAAAACTCTTTGACTTCTCACCTAACTCTAAAACAGACTAGATAAAAAGACCGCATTTGTGGTCTTCACCGAGTTGAGTAGGTGAATTGAGGGTTTGTCTTATTTTTCATTTTTGTTTGTGATTGTTTTGTGTGTGTCCTAGATCATCCCCGCGCATTTGCGCCTTCTTCTCCACTCTCTTGACTTGACCGTCGTGATCTCCCGATCATTTTCCTTTTGTTTTCGAGATGGCCGACTGGAGCGTATTTTATCCGGATTTTGCGGATCATTCGCTCACTCCAGCTGGTCCACCTCCTTTTTTTCCAGGAGGACTTTGCTCCTGACTTTTGTATATATCCGCCTCAGCCACAGTATCAGACCTCGGATTTCTACCCACACCCACCTCCACCTCCACATGTATATTATCCTCCTCCACCTTCACATCCACCCGAGACTGGGCTGCTGGAGTCACCTTTCATGGAGTCCACCCTTGAGCACTTGACCCAGATGATGGATCATATGAGACAGAGGATTGACACCCTCACTAGTACCAATAAGAGCAATTTCATGGTGACCGAAGGAATCGTGCTGGGTCACGTTGTTTCTAAACGTGGCATGGAGGTTGACCCAGCCAAGGTGGATGTAATTTCTAAGCTGGAGACACCTACAAATATCAAGCAAGTCCGGTCATTCTTGGGCCATGTCGGTTTTTACCGACGATTTATTAAAGATTTCAGCAAATTGGCCAGACCGCTGACTGAGTTGCTCGGCAAGGACAATGAGTTCATTGTAGACGACCGTGTGCTCCTTGCCTTTAATCAGTTGAAAGAGCTCATCACACAGGCCCCTGTCCTACAACCGCCGATTTGGACTCAGCCCTTCAAGATCATGACCGACGCGTCAGATTATGCCATCGGAGCTGTACTGGGGCAGAGAAAAGACAATGTACCATTTGCGATTCACTACGCTAGCCGAACGCTCGACGAAGCCTAGAGAAATTACACTGTCACTGAAAAGGAGCTGCTAGCGGTAGTCTTTGCTTTGGAAAAGTTCAGATCTTACCTTCTTGGGTCCAAAGTTGTCATCTACACTGATCATTCGGCCATTAGGTATTTACAGCAGAAGAAGGATGCCAAACCACGTCTCATCCGGTGGATCCTGCTCCTCCAGGAGTTTGACATGGAGATCAGAGATAAACCTGGGGTAAAGAATGTAGTGGCCGATCATCTGTCAAGACTTCCTGAACCGGAGTCTCCTGAGTTGAACTTGCAGCCTATCACAGAGACCTTTCCAGATGAATCGATTCTGTCTGTCGCCTCACTTCCTTGGTATGCGGACATTGTGAATTATCTAGTTGCCAAGAAAATCCCACAGGACTGGCCTAAGTTGAAAATAGACAGATTTTTGTCTAAAATCCATTTCTACCAGTGGGAAGACCCGTATCTGTTTCGTGAGGGAGCAGATTGCATCTGGAGAAGGTGTATTCCTCAGGAGGAAGTTCCAAGTGTCCTCGCTTTATGTCATGATCAAGATTCTGGAGGACATCATTCAGGAAAACGGACGGCAGCAAAAGTTCTTCAAAGTGGCCTCTGGTGGCCTTCATTGTTCAAAGATGCAGATGAATACGTCAAAGGTTGCACTGACTGTCAGAAGATGGGTGGAACCATAGGAATGAGAGATACGATGCCTCTGAAGTACATTCAGATCTCAGATGTCTTTGACGCATGGGGCATTGACTTTATGGGCATGTTTCCTAACAGTCAGGGTTATGAGTATATTCTGCTTGATGTCGATTATGTCAGTCGATGGGTGGAGGCTATCCCCGCCCGAGCCGCCGACAGTCGGACTGTCTGTCGATTCTTACGAGATCACATCATAGCACGGTTCGGGATTCCCAAGATTCTCATATCTGACAGGGGCAGTCATTTCATAAACAGAGAGGTGAAGAAGCTGACCCAAGAATTCTGCATCGAGCATCGTGTTGCTTCACCCTATCACCCGCAGTCCAATGGCTTAGCTGAATGTTCAAACAGGGAGATCAAGACAATTCTACAGAAACTTGTGCGTCCGGATCGCAAGAACTGGTCTCAGCTGCTTGATTCCGTTCTTTGGGCTTACAGAACAGCGTACAAGTCACCCTTGGGAATGTCTCCCTACCGCCTGGTGTATGGCAAGCCATGCCACTTGCCCGTGGAACTTATTCACAAATCTTTATGGGCTATTAACATCTGTAATTTGGACTCCAAGCAAGCAGGACAAAACAGGAAGCTGGATCTGAACGGATTACTGGAATTCAGAGATTATGCATATGACAACAGCCTGATGTACAAGGAAAAGGTCAAAATATGGCATGACAAGCACATCCGCCACAAGTCCTTTGATCCAGGTCAGAAGGTATGGTTGTTCGATGCGAAATTAAAGATCTTTCCAGGCAAATTGAAGAGCAAATGGACTGGGCCGTTTTTGGTTAGGCAGGTGCGTGACAACGGAAGCGTCTTGATATCTAATCTGTCATCTGACGCACAGCCTTTTGTAGTCAATGGACAGCTTCTGAAGCCATACCTTGAACATGACACATTCATGGCTGTCATTGACTCCATTCAAGTAATATATGAGAATGAGCTGAACAGCTCGGGACAGGCAGAGGAAGGCGAAGCACATAAAAATATTTTTGAATGATTTTCTTTTTCGTCTTTCTTCTTTTCTTCTTTTCAAGTTCTTTCATCTTGTTCTACCGAATTGATGCCGTCCCTTTCATCACTGCTACACTTTGGATGTACCTTATCCTAAGTATAGGGGGGATGTGCATCCCGAGTTGTTCATATCCAATCTCATCTCTTTCTTCTTTTCTTCTTTTCTTCTTTTCCTTTTCTATCTTCTGTATCTATCAAAAAGGTGCCACCCCTTGTAGACAGTTTTCTATACTTAGGACGCACTTTGTCCTAAGTATAGGGGGGTGTGCACCCCGAGTTTCTTCTATTCTTGTCAATCCTCTCCATTGTCTCCTCTTCTTGTCTATACTTAGGGATATTTTACCCTAAGTATAGGGGGAGACAATCTGAGTACGATCTGTTCATTCCCACCCTTGACCCTCCCTGCGTTGTGTACAGTCTGCTATACTTAGGATTATTTGATCCTAAGTATAAGGGGGACGGTCAACTTCTCATTCATTGACTCATTGATTCATTCCTTTATTCTTTAGACTTTCCTATACTTAGTACGAGTTATGTCTTCTCTTTTCTCTCCGATCTATGAGGACATAGCTCAAGCTAAGTATAGGGGGGTCGTATACACTCCGTATATACTTTAGCCATAACTCGTACTTTCGTATTTTCTTAATAATATAGGCTAATAATTCATCAAAAATTCATTAAAAATCTTAATAAAAAGATGTGATTATTCCTCAAATTCTTTTTGTATTTACTGATTAATAAATCAGGTGAAAATGTTTTTTTTTGCAAAATGTTTGAAAAATAGTTTGAAAATCTTTGTGAACATCTATTGAAAACTATTTTGAAAATATTTTGTTACACGTTTTCAACCTTTGTAAAAATGTGTGGTTTGTAAAATTTCTTTTCTTTGTGTGAAATAAAATGTTTGAAAAATGATTTGCAAATGGTGTGAAAAATGGTTGCAAAAATGATTTGAAAAACCTATATATACTGTTTTGAAAACCTTTGCAAAATGATTTTCAAATGTGTGTACATGTTTGCAAAAATGTTTGTAAAAATTATTTTGGACTAGAGTTTTCAAAAATTGTGTGAAAAGCTTGTGTCAAATAAGATTGAGGAATATACACATCACACCAAAATTCACTATATATGTATATATATATGTATAAAATTGATCACTTACCCTTGCAAATTCTTAAAATCCACTTCTTGTAGATATAAGAAGCACTCCCGTGTACATATTTTTAACCTAGTTTTCAGCCAAAATCCTTTTATTTTCAAAAAGAAAGTCCCAAAAACATTTGCAAAAATTAAAATCCAAAAACATTTGAAAAATCTTTTTGAAAAATACAAAAAAATGCATCTGCATATGCATCATCATCATATTTTCAAAAACCCATAAAAAGTTCAAAATCTTGAAAATTGCATCACAAAAATATTTTCTGCATCGCATTGCATAGCGTCCGTATTTTTCGGATTGAGTTTGATAGTTGAACAAGTCTAAGTAAAATCCGGAGATTGGAGCTTGATTGGACCTTCAAATCTACCTAATAACAGGAACCTTATAGGAACTTGGTTTGAGGTACTTCAGGTCTAGTTGACTTAATTCTTTGAGGATCACGAGACTTGGTTCAATGGATTCTTGACTGCCTAAGTAGAGTATTTCGGAGCACACGCACGACTCTTGTTGATAATGACCTAACTTGGACACCTGCACCTTTCACATGGCTCAACTCAGTTGGAGTGGTGAGGGGATTGGATTTGCCGGTATGAGACGCACACAAGTGGAAACACTTGTCCTCCTCTAGGGAGGGAAGTGCACCCCAACCCGTCCAGTGATTAGGAAGTCTAAAGACAGGAGACTGTGGGTTGCGATAAAGCTTCAAAAGAGGGATAGTCTACTGGCTCAAGAGGAAAAACTCCTTATGTAAATGCTGTTGTATATAGTATTAAAAAAAAAGAGTTCAGGCATGTACAAAAAATAAAAAGCCTGTGAAGTATGTGAATATGTTGTAAAGTCAATAAGCAAGTTTGAGTTCCAAAGTCATATCATGTGAGCCTGCAGCTGGATGACTTGACTACACTGGTCTTGCATCTCAGGATAGGTAGCTACACTGGCTACCGTCCATTCTTCTCTTCACCCCCTCCTCTTGAGATGGTTGCCACTTGAACTTAGAAGGGAATACCCCGCTCCTCGAGGATGGAGTTGCTGGATTGGGGAATCATTGGGTTGTCGTACTGGAGAAGTCAGTTTCTTTGTCATTCCAGTTGGGGAGAGCCACCATCACTTACACTGTACGAGTCAGACTCATAGTCGTAAGGGTTTGCGTATGAATTGAAGTATTTCTGATCTGGCTATTGAGGAGACTTGGGCAGAGTTTTGGGATCCTCAGGGACTGTTGGATTTCAAAATTTGGTTCTCAATAAGGTTCCGCCCGCACTAAAACTCCAAAGGTCCAACTTAAGCTCCAAACTTTGATTTTGTGAAGACAAGTTTGATAATTAAATTTAGTCCATCTTTCTTCTTTTTCTTTTCTTTATTTTTCTTTTCTGCACTTATTGCATAAGTGTTTGCTAGGGACTAGCAAAGGCAAGTATAGGGGGATGATGAATCCACGTTTCATCATCTTTATTCTATCATTTTGGCCTTAAAAACCCTAGTAAATGCGTGTAAATAGGCGTAATTCATGCATTTTAGCATTCATGTATATGTGTGTAAATCTTGTATAAAATACGGTTTTTAAAGCCAAAATTATAGAATAAAGAAAAGAAAAGAAAAAGAATAAAATATTGTAAATATTTTATGACCCGAAACCCCGAGACCTAGGCATCTTGATGAATAGGTCGACAAGGAATAAAGTAGGGGGAGATAAGGGCCAAAATACAGATAAAATACCTATACATTCTATTCATTCTCTATTCATTTTGGGACCTATTTGTGGTTCCACTTTTTGTGCATCAAATAAAGAAACTTTGTACATGAAAGTTGTAGATAATTTTATAAAGAAAAATACAAAATTGATTTCACAGAAAAATAATGCACTGATAAAAAGTTATGATCTGAATAAAAATCTAGAATCCCAACTTCCCAGACCCGTATCTCACAAACGACAACTCCAAATGTAGCGTACTCACCTTTAATTGTATATAGACCAAAATAAGCTATTTAATGACGGTGGTTTCGCATTTGGCGGAGCTACGGTTTGAAAGTTGAGTTTTGGACCCTCACTGTATACTTGTATATAATAAAATATTCAATTTATTATTTATTTATTATTTTTATAATGTTATATTTTTATAATGTTGTAAATATTACTTATAATAATTAGGTGTATTAAAATCAGAATAAAAATGCAAAGAAAAATAAAAATAAAAATACCTGTATATATTCAATACATAGATACATTACACATACATATACATTATACCGTTATATTTTATTTAATATACAAAACACCTCATAAAAATAAAATAAAAATATATTTGTGTATATAAAAGTATTTTATAATTTTATAAAATAATAATCAAAAATAAATAAATCAAATATGTATAATTAAAAATAAAAGACTCCAATACATAGATATAGATACCTATAGGGGTATAAATGCAAACTTGTAAAAATATACTCCATAAAAATAAATAAAAATCACCATAAATTAATTCATAAAATAAGAAACATTTTTTATTTTATAATCAAAAATTAATAAAATCGTTTGCTATTTTAATTTGAATTTAGAAATCTTTTTCTCCAGGTTTTTCCTGGTTGGTCCACGTGGACCAACCAGGGGGCTAGGAGAGTTGACCTCGGTCAACTCTCTGCCCAACACCTGGGCTGTTGTCAGAGATGACTTTTCCTCGACTTCGCGGATTTTTGGAGACCGCTCCTTTCACCGAATGAGGTCGGTTTCTTCACGAGATATGTAGCCCTACCATAGGGCATACTCGCCCGATCATTGTTTCGACCTTTGGGTCGTTGTGCCACCCGTGATACCTCCTCGAAAGTCACCACTCGACCATGATTCAAAATGGACCCTCCGACTTCCCTTGAGTCTTTGATCACTCTTCCACTTCCTAATCCCTGCCCTAGACCTTTGGCGAGACCCTTGGTGACAGCAGGAGTCCGGAGGGCCTCTTCACGGGACAAAGAAGTGTCGAATCGAGCTCGATCCCCTCGCCGGAGTTCTCGCCGGAGAACACTTTGTGCTCGCACGGGTGAGGTCTCTTCTTCCCCCTTTTCTCTTCTTTCCTCTGAGGTTTGAATGTTAAAGAGCCCCAGTGGCTTTTCCTTGATCAAGATCTTCGTTCGGTAGCCTTCACTTCATCTCGATTCACCGCGGCCGGCATCGAGTTTCGCCGGCCGCCCTCATTTTTTCCAAACAGTCACCCCCTATGTGAAATCCTCCACGAGGTTGGGGCACTTTGCCCCCAACTTCTTCACCCCTTTTTTTGCAGGTACCCAGCACCGACGAGCCGTCCATTTGAGGGGTATCTCGAGGCTCGCCGGAGGAAGAAGCCCGCGCGCCGCCGTCGCTGCCGCCCGCGCGCCACTTCCGCCTGCGCGCACCTGCGCAAGAACGAAGGAGAGGGGGCGCGTACAGCTGCCGTTGATCTGGCCCCCCTTCCTTTGATCGCAACCGTCAATCCAAGAAAGAAGCCCAGCCGTCCATCCTTCCTCAGCAAAGCCATCCACGCTGCCACGTGGATAAGTGGTGGATTTTGCATCCAGGCCCCCCACATTTGTTGTAATTTCCAGATACTCTAAAAACTTTCATTTGCCTTTTTATATTTTTGTAACATTTATAAGTAGACCCCTAATATCGTAGGTAAGTGCGTTTTGGTCCAGGCGCACATGCTCAGCGCATGCGTCGTGGACATTTTGCATTTTGCAGTAGTTACCTTGTCTCTTTTGTTATTTACGATTAAGTGCGCAACATTTTTGGTTCAGTCTATTATTTTATGCGAAAATTGCAGGTGCGCCCCTACAGTGTTGTCTATTTACACTTGTGCCCCTGCCAGGCCCCTATTTTATGCTTGTTTAATCTAATTATTTGAAGACTCATTTTCATCCCAAAAATTCTCAAATTTTAGACTTAAGCTTCTGTGCACCTATGCTTCCACGCCATCAATTTAGTTTCTGATTTTATTTTATTTTTATATTTACTAAAAATCAAGAATATGCTTTTTGTGCACTGTCTAGCTTAGAAAATCCATAAAAAATATAAAAACATTCCAGAAAAATCCCAAAAAAATATATATTGTGTCTTTTAGTTTGTTTTAACTCCCAGCCAAAAGTCATTAAAAAATACAAAACTAAACTCCTAAAAATTGCAAAACTCTAAAAACCTTCATAAAAATTTATAAAATTCATAAAAAATCCAAAAATAGTGTTTTCTTTTCCTGAATTTTCTTTGTTTTATTATCTTTAAGTGAAAATTAATTTGGAGAATTTTTATTACTGATTGCTATTTTATTCCTCCATTTTAAGTTTCAGCCTTGCATTTTATTCACTGTTTGCTTTATTTTGCTAATTAAAAATACCAAAAACATTCTAAAAATTACCCAAAAATCACAAAAATAGTAAAAATTATAAAAACACCAAAAAGACTTTATTTGCTTATTTTTGAACATTTTTATCTTTTTTTATAAATATCCCTTTCTTGCTCTATTACATTATCCTTATTTTCCAATATTGAAAAAGAAAATAGAAAAATATAAAATATAAAAAGAGAATATAAAAATCAATAAATTAAAAACCAAAACACAAAAAAATATAAGATCAAAAATTAAATAATAAAAAAATATAAAATTAAAAACCCACAAAAATTCTAGATTGGCTGAGTTGCTTATTAGACTTAGGTTTGGATTCTTATCTGTGCTCTACACCTTTGCTTCTTGAGTTCGACCCCTACTTGCTTGCCATTGTACATCTTTAGTAGGGTATAATAAATTTTAATCCTTGCTGTTCATTCTCTGATTGATTGTGTGGGTTAATTGTTGAAGACCGAGGAAGTTTGAGCAGTCGCATCAGCGACAGCGAGTCTGACTTGTCAGACCGCTATTTAGCGGCTCTCGTTTTCTCGCTTTTCAGATATGCAATCTCATGACATGTCATGAGATTGCTCTCCTCATGGAAAGCTTGGACGGCACCCAATTCCAAATAGGAATGGGTGGCCGTCCATATGGAATGTACATGGAGATGTAATCTCCATGTATATTCTCTCCTTATTTATTTGGTGTAATTTTGGATTAATTTGTATTTGATTTTGTCAAATATATTTTGATCTAAATTTGTTGGTTTTACCAACAACAATCTTAGCCATTGGATTGACATAAATCAATCTCATCCATTGCTTTTATATGTCACATGGATTGAGATCCATGGATCCCAAAATCCTATAAATAGATAGGCATACCATGCTCTCTATTTTACACACAATGCTTGAGAAGCATCTCTCTCTCTTCTCTCTACTCGACAACCCTCTCTCTCCCTCTCATGTGGCCGTCTGTCACACCCCCAAATTCCGTGATCGAGAATGATCGTGCAGACACGGTAGCGGATGCTCGAGAATGATCGATGGAGCTAGGACTTTAGGAGGAGTCCAAAATGCATGGATATCAGGGAGGTTATCCATGAGAGTTTGGAGGCTCTACCGTACGTGATGGAGAAGCGTCACAGGACACTAGCTCGGTAGCAGAGTGTCGTGGTACTAATAGCAGTGCGAGCAACGAGTACAGACAGCAGTGCAAGACATGACAGTGGATGCACGCAGCGGTACGTACGCGAGCGCAGAAGGGTGGTACGTAGTGAAGCAGTACGCATCGAGGAGCAATGCGGTACGGTCACATAGGCGTACGCACGAAGGCGCACGGTATCGGTATTGATGCGTGGTGATCCAAGGAGGCATGGAGCGTTGCAGGTGCTGAGTACGAGCATTGTCGAGCATGCTCGGTAGTACGCGTACGAGAGTGGTCTGGAGGCCACGATAGCGAAGTTCTGGAGGACTTCCCCTTAGCATGCAGAACGCTAAGGAAGGGTTTACCGCACGAGGGTCTGGAGGCCGCGGGTTCCCTTATGGCACAAGACCAAGTGTTCGGTGGCACTTGGTGAATTATGGCAAAGCTGCATCAGCAGGGTGTTGGAGCGCATGCGTGCTGGTGAATGGGCGGTTGACTGGGCGTCGACCGTGCGGGAAGACGAAAGGACAACAAGGGAGTCGAAGAGACGAGCAGACGAAGAGTTGCTGAGGAACGCGAAGGGTTGCCAAAGAACTCGAAGGGTCTCTTGTGTCTTTATGTGTCATTATTGTAAATGTAATAATGAGTGTCCCTTGGGTTGCCTTGAGTCTTGTATAAAAGGAGAGGTGGTGGCTCATTTGAAAACACACAACACAACACAAGTGTAGAGTGTCACCCACTTCAGAGAGAGTTCCCCTTCTAATAAGAGAAGAGCTTTGTGCCCGTGCTTGTGTGATCGTGTGGTCGTGTTCTTGAGCATTCTTGAGCGTGTTCTTGAGAGTGTTCTTGAGCGATCCGGAGTTCGTGCTCGTGTTTGTGTTGGAGGCGTCGGCGCGCTAGCAAGCAGGAGTACGAGAAGAGTTGGAGCGCGTCCATGACCATTCTACTCGGGAAGGCTGGTTAGCTACGGGTTAGCTAACGCCGCACAGGATCGGTCGAAATCGGTAGCGGAATTTTGACCCTGTGACAATTGGTATCAGAGCTGAAGGCGATACCATTCGTTGGCACGAATTGGTATCAGAGCTTGGTTGGTGCCAAGAAAGCGGGCAAAGCTACGAGCGGCTGTTGGTGCAGACGATCGCGGGAACAAGGATACTTGTTGGTGCAAGTACATCTTCAACCAGTGGAGCGAAGATGGTGGGCGTTACCGATCGCGTAGCAGCATTGGAGCAGGCGATGGCAGAAGTGGAGTCCACCATTGAGACTCATGCCCATCGCATCGCCGTCTTGGAGGATCGCTCTTCAGAAGGATCGGATGTTGGGGACGAGACCCAACGCTCAGCAGAGCAGATCAAGTCTTTGGAGGACAAGCTGGAGGCGTTCAGCACGATGATGGAGGATCTACGCAGTGAGATCTCCCTCATCAAGAAGGCATTGGCGAACAGCGGAGGCTCCACGGAGGTGCAGCGATGCAAGGTACCGGAACCTAAACCCTTCACAGGTACGCGGAGTGCTAAGGATTTGGAGAACTTCCTATGGGACATGGAAGTTTACTTCGAGGCGACCAAAACGAGGGAAGCCGAGAAGGTCGGGTTGGCATCGATGTACATGTCGAGCGACGCCAAGCTATGGTGGAGGAGCCGTGCAGCAGATGAGGCAAGACCGAAGATATCCAGGTGGGATGATCTAGTCACGGAACTGAAGGCGCAGTTCCTGCCGAAGAACACTGCGTGGATTGCACGGGAGGCTCTTCGACGCCTGAAGCAGACAGGCACTGTTCGTGAATACGTCAAGCAGTTCACGTCCTTGTTGTTGGACATCAAGGGAATGTCAGAGGAGGACAAGCTGTTCAACTTCACGATCGGGTTGCAAAGCTGGGCGCAAGCCGAACTGCGGAGGCAGGGCGTGAAGGACCTGAATTCAGCGATCGTGGTGGCAGATGCATTGGTCGATTATGGGGCGACTCAACCAGGCTACAACGCTGAAGAGAAGGAGTTCACCAGCAAGCTGAAGGCACGGTCGAAGGACAAGGGCAAAGGCGTTGCCCAAGATCCACCAACGGAGGAATGGGAGTACTCCAAGAAGAAGGAGCAACCCAGGAGCAAGGAATGCTTCATATGCGATGGTCCGCATCGGGCGCGGGAGTGCCCAAAGAAGGAGAAGCTGAACTCTCTTCGTACGGACGAGGAGGATGAAGAAGAAGGTGAGGTACGCTTGGGAGCAATCGGTGCTATGCGCAAGGTAAGCCTCACAACACTTCGGGTTGGAGCTTCGACTTCGGTGGAGCGAGGGAACTCCACAACAAAGAGCTTTGGAGGCGCCAAGGCTCGATCGAGGATGCACAGAAGTGCGCAGGTGCGTGCGGAGCACCAAGGTGTGCAATGGAGGCACACAACCGAAGCCGCGGATGGAAGAAGATCCGTGCATGAGAAGCCGATGCAGAGCTCAGGAGGGCGATGCAGCATGGACAAGGAGTTGAACGTCCATGGAGGTGGAGTGGTGACGAACTACACTACCAACGATCTTGCAGGAGGCAAGATATCGAAGATGCTCGGAGCACAGGAGGTGCTCACTTCCCAGGACACGGGTACGTCTACAGGGAACGATAGAGATCGTCAACGAGCAAGCGTGGAGGTGAGTACTCCACAGGTGGAGCTGGAGCTGCCACACAACAGCGATGGAGCTGCTGTATCCAGGAGGGATACATTGAGAACAGGAGCTGATGAGGAAGCTCCATTTCTCACGATGAAGACCAAGTCATGGAGGGACGCGGTTCGTGGGAAGAACAAGTGCGGGAAGGGCGACGGTGCACTCTTGCACCACCCTTCCAATTGAGCAGCATCAGGAGGTGCATAGCGGATGGAGGATCGTGACGGGACGCCAGCTGAAGAGGAGATACTCGGTTGAGGACAACCGATTCTTCAGGTGGGGGAGGCTTGTCACACCCCCAAATTCCGTGATCGAGAATGATCGTGCAGACACGGTAGCGGATGCTCGAGAATGATCGATGGAGCTAGGGCTTCAGGAGGAGTCCAAAATGCATGGATATCAGGGAGGTTATCCATGAGAGTCTGGAGGCTCTACCGTACGTGATGGAGAAGCGTCACAGGACACTAGCTCGGTAGCAGAGTGTCGTGGTGCTAATAGCAGTGCGAGCAACGAGTACAGACAGCAGTGCAAGACATGACGGTGGATGCACGCAGCGGTACGTACGCGAGCGCAGAAGGGTGGTACGTAGTGAAGCAGTACGCATCGAGGAGCAATGCGGTACGGTCACATAGGCGTACGCACGAAGGCACACGGTATCGGTATTGATGCGTGGTGATCCAAGGAGGCATGGAGCGTTGCAGGTGCTGAGTACGAGCATTGTCGAGCATGCTCGGTAGTACACGTACGAGAGTGGTCTGGAGGCCACGATAGCGAAGTTCTGGAGGACTTCCCCTTAGCATGCAGAACGCTAAGGAAGGGTTTACCGCACGAGGGTCTGGAGGCCGCGGGTTCCCTTATGGCACAAGACCAAGTGTTCGGTGGCACTTGATGAATTATGGCAAAGCTGCATCAGCAGGGCGTTGGAGCGCATGCGTGCTGGTGACTGGGCGGTTGACTGGGCGTCGACCGTGCGGGAAGACGAAAGGACAACAAGAGAGTCGAAGAGACGAGCAGACGAAGAGTTGCTGAGGAACGCGAAGGGTTGCCAAAGAACTCGAAGGGTCTCTTGTGTCTTTATGTGTCATTATTGTAAATGTAATAATGAGTGTCCCTTGGGTTGCCTTGAGTCTTGTATAAAAGGAGAGGTGGTGGCTCATTTGAAAACACACAACACAAGTGTAGAGTGTCACCCACTCCAGAGAGAGTTCCCCTTATAATAAGAGAAGAGCTTTGTGCCCGTGCTTGTGTGATCGTGTGGTCGTGTTCTTGAGCGTTCTTGAGCGTGTTCTTGAGAGTGTTCTTGAGCGATCCGGAGTTCGTGCTCGTGTTTGTGTTGGAGGCGTCGGCGCGCTAGCAAGCAGGAGTACGAGAAGAGTTGGAGCGCGTCCGTGACCGTTCTACTCGGGAAGGCTGGTTAGCTACGGGTTAGCTAACGCCGCACAGGATCGGTCGAAATCGGTAGCGGGATTTTGACCCTGTGACACCGTCCACCATGGATGACCTAAGAGAGGTTCTCCATCGCCGCGGCATCGTCGTTATGCTGCCCGTTCGTCTGCTCGTAGATCTCCGTCTCCTTCGGTGCACCTCGCTTGTGAAGAAGACGTCGGATCTCGTGTGTCGAGATCAGCAGATCCTTCGCTTGGATCATCAACATGGATTGCGAGAAGCACACGGTTCATCCCCGCGCTCGCAAGCGTCTCCTCCGTCGGATCGAACTTGAGACATGAGGTCTCTTCGTTTAGAGACTCGATCGCAACCACATATCAAGAAGTAATCCTATTACTTGTTTGTGGTTTAGACGAAACGATACGAGAAGTGTTCTTGGATCATGTGGTTTCGTCGTAAGAACATTTTTAAAATTCCGTTGCATCGAGCAACTAGTGCGACTAGTCGCTCCTCGTCGTATTCGATACGACGCTCACGCTTCCGTGATGCGCTTGAGGATCTAACCATATCCTTCGAAAGCCACCTAAGAATCTAACAATTAAGACAACCCTAAACATTGAAAATATTATGGGCATATGTGAAATTAAGTTAATGTCATGGGAACATGTGCAATTATATTAATGTCATGGGTATATGTACAGTTATGTTAATGTTAAAGTATATGTACACATGTACTGAAATATCATGCAAGAAAATGGTTTAAATAAAGAATAAACCATTAGAAGTTATGAAGGAAATGGTTTAGAAAGGTAAGCCATTACATGTTATGAAAGAAATAGTTTATAATAGTAAACCATTACATGCTATGAAAGAAATGGTTTAGAAAGGTAAGCCATTACATGTTGTGAAAGAAATTGTTTATAATGGTAAGCCATTACATGTTATGCAAGGAAACGATTTAATCAAAGATAAATCATTATATGTTAGAAGAGAAATGGTTTAAGAATAATAAACCGTCACAAGTCATGCAAAAGAATGATCTAAATGACAAAGGATGTATAAACATATCATGAATTTCAGAAACATACCCCTTATGATGAAAAATGATAGCTTATATATTTTTATGTGTATTGCACATGTATATTCATGTCGAATTCAATATGCAACTTGTTAGGGGGAACGAACTTAGACATGCATGGGACAATTAGGCACGTAACGATGTTATTCCATTGAGAGTTAAGTACATGATCATGAATTATAACATGTTAAAAGGCCGTTAGAATTCCCATGCATGGACCCCGATACATACTGGGCATTAGGCTCATGCAAATTATGTTTATTTATTTCAGGTGAAAGAACAAGTTTGATCAATCATTCAAGTTCATGCAACAAACTCAATAAGACATTCAGCGCGGTATGAATATTGTATGGTTTATAGTGGATATCTATATGCCCACTGGAACAGGGACCCATCTTGTGAAATTATTTAGTTTCTTTTGCAAGTATACTCTTTATAGATGTAATAATGGAACTCTTGGTTGAATCGGATTTTATGGATCTTTTTGAGAATGATTTTTGTATACTCAATGATTACCATGCATGAATTGGTTCAGTTCGGTCGTGCAAATTCAAGTTGCACGCTTCCGCCAGTTGTCGCGATCCGTTCCATTACATTTGGAGTTCTATAACCCATTTATCGGACGATGCTGAATTCATTTCATTATACACATTAATTGATTATTATTGTTGGATTGTATTCACACTAGTACTTGAGTAAAATTTAGTGGGCACACTATAGCAAAGTTGGATAAGATTGGAATGAGTACGCCCACAAACACATACTCTTTGCTCATATATAGGTAAAATGGGGCTACCTTTGGGGGAGCTAACTTGGCTCCCACTGTCTTATTTTTATCATATTTTTATTTTAATTTTGAAAAATCAATTCATAAATAAAGAATCTAATATAAGTAACTGAGCCTCCAAAATTCAAAGAAAAAAACTCAAGCGGTGAGGTAGCCTACAAAAGGCTCTTCTATCTCGCCCTCTAATTGGAAGAGCGGTCCAATAGAGGGATAGGTATACTCCAAAACTACACCATTGAGACAGGTGAGAGAGACTCTTCGGAAAAGTCACTCTAAAAGAAAAATCGGCCCGACTGGTACATGCTAATGAGCTCGAAAAAAACCAAGGGTCCTCCAGCCTATGTACCCTAAAGAATAAGGGTCAGCGGAACTGGTCTTTAAAAGAAAACCTGTGGATCCCAGAGAGGCGTAAAAACTGCGAGCACTCGCGAAAAAAAATCGAGAAAAAGACTAGGATCCTAGACCCGCGCACGAAGCGGTCGCTGCCCTAACTTGGCTTCCTAATCTCCCGCCCAGCTAAGGGTCACCGCACCCTCGCACAGTCAGACGTAAAGCTCACCATGACTGGCACTCTTAATCATTAGTCATCATTGAATTTCTCATCCTTTCTCAATCTCTATTGTGATTAACTTTACAGATCTAGGCATCTTATCTACAATCTTATTGAATAGTAATCCATAGTTGTGATTCATACTTAAATGATTGATCAAGAAAATTTCCGATCATTGATCATAGATTATCACATAATTTGGCGGCCTGCTTGTTGATCTAGATTTTGAAAGTCACTTGTATGTAAATACCCCAATGATCTCATGTTTCAAGTCATGAGATTAGAAGTTGTTTATTAGATATGAATTCTATTTTAGATCAATGTTAGACTCCCAATTTTTTTATTTAAATATGGGGATTAAGAGCTACTCATTAGATCTTGGATTCAGGTTCAAAACAATACAATTTTCCAATGCCTATCTTCTTTGATTTATAACTTCTAAATTGCTTATAAGATCTATATTAAATTTCAATTTGTATGATAGTATTTCTAGATCACCCCAATCTATCAAGTTTTAATTATGAAAATAATGGCTAATTAATGCTCTAAAACTTGACTTAATTATACATAAATCACCCTTAAATTTTCATCAATCAACATAAAATCAGAAGTCTGAAATTATATTTAGTTTTATTTAACTCATCCCCAAATCATCATCATTCAAGCATGAAAATCTGAAATATTTATAAATCTGATTTTTAACTCCAATCTCATGCAATGGACCCCAATTCTTTCAATTTTATGTACAAACCTGTAAATATTAGTATTTAAATTGGGTCCTAGTTGTTTAATCACCTCCAAATCTCATTTTTTTAACAACAACATTCAATAAATATTTTTCCTATTGGAGTGAACATTATCTGATAATGATGGAATTCTTAATATGTATACTATTGATTCAACGAAGCATAACAAAAATGACATATTTTCTCATATCTAATACGGACCATTGACATTGTTTGCCATCAATGCATAGCTCAGGTCCCTGTAACTTTTAAAAATTTGAGAATATTGTTGGATATTCTTTCAAAACCATTGCTCAATATTGTTAAGCTCATCAGCCAACTCTTTACACGCCAAAGAACGTTGGACCCACAAATATCTTAAGTATTCTAAACATATTCTTTTAACATAAATTTGCTTTGAGTCTGTGCAAACGTTTTAGCTAATATTTCTATCATGATTGATATTCCCACACAGAACGACATTAGCATCTTTACATTTTTTTTCTCGTGAGAATCTTGATTAAGGTGGTCAGGACGTCTTTAGAGAAAGCCAATTGATGCTTTTATGCAAGGTAATGAAGTATGCAAAGATTAAGCTACGAGTCAAGAACAACCCAAGATAACGAATTGACAAAGAATCACGCTATGCCCCCTTCCTAAAACAAACCTAAGGTCAACAACAATTTTTTTCAGATATTTTAATGAATCACCACATAACTCCAGGATTTCAAGAAATAAACAGGAATATCTTTCAAAGTAATTTATGATAATGTACTATTTGTTACTTTTACAAAAATAGACATATTGACCTTGGTTCTTCAATGTTAAGCTATGAAAGCAAAGCTTATGTATTTTTTGCATGTACATATAAATTACTCCACAATTCTTCATATTTGATGATGAAATCAAGTATAGAGTGGTGAAATTTTGAATTTAAAGACATGCATGGAAAGCAGCAAAAGAGACGGGGAAGATTGTACCTTTGATCCTCTAAGTTTGGAGGGATTTTGTGGCTTTATCTAACATACAACGATAGCTAAATAACCTGATGGACAGCAACAAAAAACTGAATTAGAGACTCCAACATTGACTTTAATGAAAGTAAAGTGAATAGAGATATGTACCTTTAAATATCTCCACTTTGGAGATCCAAACTTGCTTGTAACATCCTTTTCTTGACAGAAGCTTCAGTTCATTCGGATCTGGATGTTACAAATATAAAAACCTCAAAGGGAGTCTCGTCCTCGAGACTCGAGTCAAAATAAGTACATTTAATTATTTATATTGAAAGAACATGTCTTGTTTTCCCTTTGAGGTTTTTATAGGTGCAAAATCTTTTGAGGTTTTTATGGCCAGATGAGATCCAAACAAGACATAAAGTAATCTTCGCCGGCAGACTTGGCGATGCTACATCCGAATCATCCATGTATACATATGAATCCTCTATGGCTACATCTGAATCAGTTACAGTTGAATTTGGAAAAGTTACATTGAGATTGGATTGTGCCACAAATGAGTTTAGCTAAAGTTGAATTACAGTTGAGTTGATTACATGGGAGCTTGATTCAGTCGAGTTGGTTGTAGTTGAGCGTAGTTTCCATTGAACTAGTTACTGTCCCGCCGGTAATTCCTGACGAAGAGAAAAGACCAGTTTATGAAAATCACTCTTATCAAACTACAAGCTACTATCACAGTTGTTTGAAATAGCTGGTGGACGTGTTGGGAACTTAGATAGGATGTATTTTACTCCACCGCATGCCTACGGAGGCACCCCAACTCTAAGGCTTCCTTACTACCTTAGAGTCATAGTGTGAGGTCTTACGCAGACCAAGACCACAAACTATCCACTAAGCTTGAGAAAATCAACAAGAAAAGAATCAAAACCCCAGATCCATCATATACTCTTACTATGATCAATCTACAAAATTCTTAAACATCGTTATAAGCATTTAATAGAGATAATGATCATATCAGAGTCTCATCATTCGTATTCTCAAGACCAATCAAACTTATGTTACAATTATAGAAAGGCAATGACTTAAATATGGACCATATGATATTTGTATATAAATGATTAGTGTGGGTAATTAGTGTAGGATGAGTAGAACGAGGTTTTACATACCAACAACTTGAAACCTTGTTTCATTGCAAGTAGCTTTAAATTTTAATTGTCAAGGCCAAATTACTTGCTTTCTTTTGGAGCCACTAAATTTCCTGTTATTTCTAATTAATAAGATGTGCTCAACATTTGTTGATGTTCTTTTCTCCCTATTCCATGGATTGCAGGTAAAATACCTGCACCGTTGTATTGGGAGAGTTGAACATCAGCTTCTGCAGTTACAATTATCAGGTACGCATGCTATAGTTTGTTCAAGATATTATATGCTTTTATTTCTCTTCTGATATAATTGGGATTTTATTTCTATTGTTACATGTTAGCTGCTATGGAAATTTATGCAATATAATTGTGACATACTGCAGTTCTGCGTTTATTGGCTAATTTGTGAATGTCATTCATAGATGCGAAAAATTTTCCCTAATTTCCAGTTCTCTAATGCGATCTTTAGCGAGTATAATACTACGAGTAATATATAAACGGATATTCCAGATCCGCGGGAGCGGGCTCAACAGTAATTTACAAGGTTGATATGGTTATATGTTGTGCAAAAAGTCATAGAGGTAATTTAACAAGTTTCTAAGGTTCGCGAGGTTAAAAATAACATATATATGGTGGAAAATAGAGCTGCCTCTTGAGAGAGCTAATTTAGCTCCATCGGCCTATTTTCCTCATTTTTTAAATGAATCCGTAGAAATTCATCAACATATCCTTATATTATGTAATTTAAGTTTCATGAAAAACATAAACTCCTACGGTCTTCATCTAGACAGGCATATTTTAACGGTCGCATAATTTTTGAAATCGACCTGATCTGGACGGAGGCTGTAGGAGTCTCTGTTTCACATGAAATTTGAATGACATAATATAGAGATATAATGATGATAACATACGGAAGTATTTTTCAAAAAAAATATGAGGAAAAGAGGATGTAGGAACCAAGTTAGCTCCTCCAAGGGGCAGTCCCATTTTACCCCCATAGACACATGTGTGGGTAAATTAGGGTTGCCCCTGGAAGGAGTTAACTTGGCTCCCCCGCCTTTTTTCTTCATTTTTTTATTTTTTTGAAAAATGGTTTCGCATATCTTCATCATTATATCCCTATATTATGTCATTTAGATTTCGTGTGAAACAGAGACTCATACGACCTCCATCCAGACGGGATCAATTTTAACAATTATGCGATCGTTAAAAAATGCCTGTTTGGATGGAGGTCGTAGGGGTCTTTGTTTCTGACAAAACTTGAAAGACATAATATAGGGATATAGTGATAAATTTTCATGAATTTATTTTTGGAGAAAATGAGGCGGGGGGAGCCAAGTTAGGGACTGTCCTCTCAAGGGAGAGCTAACTTGGCTCCCCCAACCTATTTTCCCTTATTTTTTATTTTTGAAAAATAAATCCATGAAAATTCATTGATATATCCCTATACCATGCCATTCAAGTTTCGTGTGAAACAGAGACTCCTACGGCCTCCATTATAGACAGTCATTTTTTAACGGTAGTTGAATTGTTGAAATCAATCCCATCTGGATGGGGTAGCATGAGTCTCCGTTTCACACGAAATTTTAATGACATAATATAATGATATAGTTATGATAATCTACGAAAATATTTTACAAAAAAATAAAAATAGAGAAAATGGGGTGGGGGAGCCAAGTTAGCTCCCTTGAGGACAACCCCATTTTACCCTGAGGTTGCCCCCGGAGGGAGCTAACTTGACTCCCCTGTCCCATTTTCCCAATGTTTCATTTATAAAATGAATCCATAAGTTTCCATCGTTATATCCCTACATTATGTTATTCAAGTTTCGTGCGAAACAACGACTCTCACGACTTCCATCCAAATAGTCATTTTTTAACAGTCACTAAATTATTAAAATCAATCCCATCTAGATAGAGGTCGTAGGAGTCTCTGTTTCACGCAAAACTCTTTCACATAAGACCAGACTTGAGATAGAATGTCTCTTACTTAGAGACAAGGATCGCAACCACACTTCACGAGGTATTCCTAAAACTTTTTTGTGATCTTGATGAAACGATTTGAGAAGTACCTTCGAATCATGTGGTTTTATATCTTTAAAAATTTTAATTTCCGTTGTCTCGAGCAACTAGTATGATCGTCACTCTTAATCATATTTAATATGATCTTCACACTTCCATGATGCACTAAGATTAAAAACCTAATC
The DNA here is from genome assembly GCA_037367405.1 of Ottelia alismoides. Classification (NCBI taxonomy): domain Eukaryota; kingdom Viridiplantae; phylum Streptophyta; class Magnoliopsida; order Alismatales; family Hydrocharitaceae; genus Ottelia; species Ottelia alismoides. The sequence continues at coordinate 139,348 of JAZKJV010008082.1, read as the reverse complement.
TTCTTACAAATACGCGTATACGCAAATACCATGAAAATGATGCAAAAAGTATTCTTCAAATAAATCCCAAACACAACACATGATTCAACATATGACATGAACAAATAAGCATTCACATGATGCAACGAGAGAATCGGCAATATGTTAATATGCATACGAGAGTTCGAGACTCAAAGCAAGTGCAACCTCTCCGAGCGTGACAAGTAGCAACATCGGGGGTATGTTACAAGGTGGGCGTTGTGAAGGAATTGGCCAGCGTAAGAAGGTGAGGAAGGTCGACGCCGGGGCTAACTGAGAAGGAATGAAAATGCATGTGGGCATTGCCACTAAGGGAGTATGAGCCTTCATGCATGACTCACTAGAGAAAGACAACGAGAAGGGCTCACCTTGTGAATTGTGCAAGGAGAAGCTACCATTTTGGGAAGAGGGAGAGCGCTAGGAGGAGGAACAATCGTCGACTTCGTCAGTGAATCCTATCTTGTGTGTATGAGAATTACGTGCTGCAGGAGGGAGGGGAGCATGTGCAGGTGAGAGAGTAGGAGGACATGGATGGGGGAGTAAATACGGCATGTGACGTGGAGAAGAGGTTTCTTGTAATTCAGGAGGAGGGCGGATCCTCTGCTGTAAAAGCGGAGGTCTTCTGGAAAGTGGAGGCCCGTCAAGCATAGCATAGTGGATCGTCTGCTGTAGTGCAACAGGTGCTGTACTCGCAGGAGCTGTCCGATGGGATCGTACATCTCCCCCGAGTACAACAAATGTTGCACTACAACAGATGATCGATTCTTTGAGCAGAGAGGATCGTCTGATGTGATTTCTCCTGCAGTAACACAGGAGAGCCGTCGCATGCAAGATGGACGGTCCTGATCTTGTACACCATAGGATCCGGGATCCATCGTCATCCAGGAGACCTGAGGAAAAGGGTCTCGCGATTTGTGGAGGGCATCTTCAATCCAACCGTAGATGACTATGCAATGAACTGCCATGTCGCAACAGGGATGTTTTCTACTTTGTAGAGCATGCTCCCTCTCCCCTTTCAAATATAATTTTCTAATATTTGTAAATATTTTCGCTGATTTTTTTATTTTAAAATTTATTCTTTCTATTACCCATCTTATCAATGATGTAATTTACGATAATAATTTTAATTATCTTTCACACTATACTTTCTTCTATCATCAGTTCAATAAATGTCATGCACGTAGTGTGCACTAGTAAAAACAACACGAGAGTATTTTTTTTATATTTACAAGTGAGATTAATAAGATCCCTTTATCCGACATCCATATACCTACTAAGGGCCTGTTTGGTTGCTGGGTTGGACTGGGTTGGCCCAACCCTGGTTACTATTCACAAGGGTACTTCCTCCTCACAAATTACTATTCACCCACCCCAACCCAGCCCAACCCAACCCAGTCCAACCCAGCAACCAAACAGGCCCTAAGGGTTGGAAGGAAATTTGATTGCTCCCACCTTAACATGTGATTATATTTCCCAAAACCTCCGCTCTTCGTAGCTAAAGTCCCGCCTCAGACCACACACACAGTTGTAGTTATCAACTAACTCTTCACCCCATCATGCATACTCTCAGTTATTTTTAACCATGTGCCTTCTCTTTATCTCCTTCATTTCAATGGCGATAGATTTTATTTTATGGGTCTCAGAGATGGATAAAAATTGGTATTCTTCTGCTTTCTTATTATAAATATATCATCTATGTATTTTTTTCACTAATGCTGTAACTTTCTTCCATTGTTTATTTATGCCATTCACGGTCAAGTTTAAATATCTCATCTTCTTCTTCTATAGTACAATAAAATTGGCCCAATGCATATATATCATGTAGTTGAATATATATATATATATATATATATATATATATATATGGGAATAGGGAAGCTGTTGCATGTAGCAGCTATGTTAACTGCTCCATCGATCTGGACCGTCCATCACGGTCGAGATCAATCGTCCGATCAAAGAGAATCCACACCCCCCGCCCAAGCAGCCCCTCGGCTTCTCCCCTAACCCGCCCAAGCCGCCATTCGATCTCCCCCTTCCTCCCCACACGAAGCCCGTCCCCTCCCCATCCACCTCGGACCCGGCCGCAGGTAGCCGGCCCTCTCCATCTGGCTCTCTCTTCACACGACGCTCGCCCCCCCCCATCTCCTCCCCGTGTGTGCCCTAGAATGTCGCGTGACGTGGATCACCCCTGCCCAGCGCAACTTCTTCCCCGTCCGAAGCCTCCATCGCCTGCTCTTGAGTAATATTTTTTTGATTATATTATTTCTAATAGGTCTAATTCGAAAGCCATATGCTTCGTTTAGAAGTGTATATTGTGATAATTTTCACGGAATCAAACTGAATTGATTATGCATGTTATCATCCAAATTTTTATAATTTTATCTATGATATCCACTTTCGATTTTGCTGATGAATGGAAATTGCGGCCGTAGTAGTTCTATTCAGATTTTTATCCATCTTTGTCTCTTCCTCATACGTGGTTTCTGCACTAATTTATCCATGTCCATCACATATGGGGATTCATTTCGTCATTGGCCACTTAATGGGGTCAATGTACGAGCATAACTTTGTTTTGCATACAATCTGAACAGAACTACCACGGCTGCAATTTCCATTCATCAGCAAAATCGAAAGTGGATATCATAGATAAAATTATAAAAAATTGGATGATAACATGCATAATCAATTCAGTTTGATTCCATGAAAATTATCACAATATACACTTCTAAACGAAGCATATGACTTTCGAATAGAACTGTTAGAAATAATCTAATCAAAAAAATATTACTCAAGAGCAGGCGATGGAGGCTTCGGACGGGGAAGAAGTCGCGCTGGGCAGGGGTGCTCCACGTCACGCGTCGTTCTAGGGCACACACGGGGAGGAGATGGGGTGGTGGGGGGGGGGAGCGTCGTGTGAAGAGAGAGCCAGATGGAGAGGGCCAGCTACCTGCAGCCGGGTCCGAGGTAGATGGGGAGGGACGAGCTTCGTGTGGGGAGGAAGGGGGAGGCCGAGTGGCGGCTTGGGCGGGTTAGGGGAGAAGCCGAGGGGTTGCTTGGGCAGGGGGTGTGGATTCCCTTTGATCGAACGGTTGATCTCGACCGTGATGGACGGTCCAGATCGATGGAGCAACTAACATAGCTGCAACATGCAACAACTTTCCTATTCCCTATATATATATATCAACTAATACTTTTCGTTGCCTAATTCTTTAAATTCGCAATGAAATCGTATTCTTATTATATTTCTCACAACTAAGGATGCCCGAAAGATCTCAAGTTCGATTTAATAAGAGTCTGATTCAAATTTTGTTCGAACATAAATGAACCAAATCTTAACATACGTTTGAGCTTGTTTATATAAATGAACCAAACTTGGAAATGGTAGATTCGCTCAAGTTCGATTCGTTAATATTTCGATATAATAAATAAATAAATTTATATATAATATTATGATTTGGTAACAAAACCTACACCTTTTATATCATATTTTAATTTCAATTTTTAAAAAAATCAAGGGTTATTTCCACTTTTTTAAAGGATGATTGGATGGTGAAAATTTACCAATTCTCAGCATAATTCCTAAAAGGCTAAAATTATAAACCCTAATTAAGTCCCACTCCCCACCGACCCACGAAGACCTTCTGCTGCCCTCTCCCTCTCCTCAACTCACCCTCGACGGACGACAGGCGGCTGCCGCCCGCCCCACTCTCCTTCCACTCAAGCACAGCGGCCACCTATCCTTCCGGCCTCACTGCCCCTGCATCAGCGGGCCGCGGCACGCCGGCACCTCCATTTCCTCACCCACGCCGCCCCCTCCCTCTCCTCAGCATCAGAGGGCGGGTAATAAAATGGCGGAGGTTGAGGCAAAGCGGCTATTTAGGATCAGGAAGACGCTGATGCAGATGTTGAAGGATCGCGGGTACCTCGTCGGGGATTATGATCTTAATATGACCTTTGATAGGTTTCTTGATAAGTTTGGCGACAACGTCAAGAGGGACGATCTTGTAGTCAACAAATCCAAGAGGAACGACAGCTCCGATCAGGTTCAACTCTTTTTGGGAAAAAAACCCTTTTTTTCTGCTTTCCAAAAGTTTGGCAGTGCAAGTTTATATAAGATCGATCCGATTCGTTTAAAGGAACGGTTTTGGTGAGGAGGTGAACAAGAAAGAGAGCTTCACCCTCCATACATAGGCAAAAAAGCAAGTACCGGCTGTCAGAATGAAGGAACCCGCTTGGGAGGCCAACCTAAAACTCGCAATCTCTTACACTTCCCCGGCTCTGATCACATAGTGCGAGACTCCTTGTCAATCCCTTCCCCGATCAGATTATGGAAGGCAAAAGAAGACTGCCTACCAAGATTGCACCCCGAGCCCAAATATCTCGAGTACCCCACCTAGTACTGTCACAAGGAAAACAATAATAACAATCCTTTTTTGTGGCATTAACTTGGAATTGTGTGTTTCTAAATTCTAAAGCACCGTACTAAAGCCAATGTAGCGTCCTACCACATCACTCATTGAAATCTTGGCACCAATGGGAGTGTCTATATCTCATATCTTTCACCATTTTGCAAGTAGAACTTCATTCACAAAATGTGGGGTCTTGCTCACCTATCCTTTCTTTGGGATCAATCTAGAGATCCCATCTTGTGTTATGAGTAGTATATATATCTTCCCACGTTTTTGCCACCCTTTGAGAGCAAACTCCGTCCTAAGGAGTCCACTATCCTTTCTACTTTCTTAAGGAGTTCGGAAGTTGACACTCATGGATGGACATTGGCAAAAACACCAATTTCGAAAGCAGTGTCCCCACCTTTAGATTTTGGCTTTCAATCTCTCTCACCTTATCTTTAGTCATCAATACTAGTCCACAGTCCACTGCTCTAACCGGCAATGACACTAGAGGCAAATCCAAGAATGTTACAATTAATTCAAGGTTGCGAGTCCATATCAAAGCGGTGCAGCTCATGCTTCATCCTCTGATGAACTGTAGAATATGAGAAAAACATTCAACAAGGATGCCATATTTCTTCCCTCATCACTAGAGCCTTTTACAAAGAAGACAAAATTGTCGACAAACAATAACTGAAGGGGCCAAAGACCCCTGTTATGCGCAAGTAAGAAGTCCAACAAGATCCATCCTTACAGACTCAAAAGCACTTAATGTTGGGGCATCGGTGTTGTCAACAACCAAAACCAAAAGAATGAGAGCTCAGGCGTAACCTTGCATGTCCTTATGCTACTACTAAATCCATCTTCCCACTTACCCAACAATTAATGAATATAAGGGTAATAAATATAAGGATTTTAAGTTCACACCTCTTCATTCAGGAAATCAATTGGTTTTGGGAGCCTTTCTCTTGTAGTAAGTCAGAAGAAAGACCAACTAACAGAATCATAGACTTTGACAAAATTTACCTTTCACGTGAATGCCTTTCAAGTTCCTTTTCCAAAAGACTATTGTATATGCTCCCAACGAAGTTCTACGCCCATGTTCTTCCCTTTATTGAGGGATATTTGAGTAATCTTGGATTTCTTGCATTTATATTGGACACGTAGGACATTATCCTGTATGTCTACTTTCTATCTGTTCGTGAGGACTTATTAATGATATTCATCATTATTAGATTTTGGATTTGATATCCCTCCTATCTCTTCAATTTCTTTCTCGTCCTAAACCATCGATTTCAATCCTCTCTTTTCTTCTTTCCCTTGCACATGGTTTAGTGCTCCCCCACCCCATTTCTTCTCTTGCTACTCCCAGTTTTTTCTCTCGAAAATGTAAGTTGCGTCAGGTGGTATTAAACTCGATTTATGATCCTAACTCCTAAGAGATACTTGCAACAAATTGAGACTGAAAGGAGAAGTGTAAATTTCTCATCTTCTGTTATATGAATGTTAAGGGATCTTCATGTATTATGCCTAAAGGCTATTGATACACTGATGTGGGTATATGAGGAACTCAAAGCCATTAAAGAAGAAACTATTCAAGCGAAAGGCGTGCATGACTTCTGCCAACTCCATGTGGCATCAACCGAATCTTCACAATTGCAAGCCAATGAAACACCTATATGGGAAACACCATACAAATCGTCACCTAAAGATTATGTTGCTTGCAATAATTGTTTCCATGAGCCTTCACCCACCATTATTGATGTTGGATCCAACTATCACCCATCTGTGCTATCAAAATTAGTTGAGATGTTGTGACCAATGTCAGTTGTCAATACCTTCATCATAAACATCCGCATATGCTATTATAATTGCACCGACAAGACAACACCATGGGCATGAAATTTGCCTTTGATCAGCACCCTTTCCCACCCATCAGCACTTTACGACCCCCATCCGTACCATTGTGTGCAAAATCAAAGGTCCACCTTTGTCATGCCCCTTTTAGTATTCAATTTATGCAAGTATTAGTTTGACTCGCATGCTCTACCATGGTCTTGACCTGACTACACCAAAGCCTTTGTCGTCATCTTTATTCCTCAATATTTTATGACACTAAGCCATTGCCACCTCGCCTTCTTTGTGATGGCTCCACCACTCAGCCTGCCTACCTTCCGTGGCATCACTCCAGATCTTCCTCTCGCCCTCGGGAAGCCATTACCGCTTCCTTCTCTTCTCCCTCTAGAAGTAGCCACAATCATAACTTCTATCCTACAACATGATTAATTCAACCGAAAAAGAAAGCAGTTGTCCGGATATCTGTTTTTCAAAACAGGGATATAATTGATGCAACTTGTTTTCATTTTTCCATTTTTCTTGTAACTTTCATCTAATTTTATTCTTGTAAATGTAAGGGAGGACTTCTTCCAATGTGTCCTTTAGGTTAAGAGACATGCCTTTTAGCTGAAGGCACTGAAGTTATATGTTCCACATCATCTTGAAGCTCCAAAATCTGGGCTATTTCTGGACGACCACAAAGCTTGTGTAACTTCATTGGAAGCATCTTGTAGATATCCTATACATAATAACTCGAAATATGCCAACTCTTGGAGTTACTACCTGGGGATCTGCCAACTTTTGATGATTGGCATGCCAACCTCGAAACATTCACATCTTATCCAAATATGTTGTTTCTAATGAAGAGCTGGCAACATTGCCTTGTTTTATTTCATTTTTGGCTTGGCTTATTTGAAAAAGTTTCAGCCGCCACTTTCTTCTACGGTAGCCTTTTTCTGCCTTGTCTTGAAATTTAATTATTGCAATTTTGTCAAATTCTGAAAAAATCCCCAACAATTGTTTTATAATGACTGTGTTTGTTGAAACAGATATATGTCTTCTTCCCTGAGGAACCAAAGGTTGGAGTAAAGACCATGAAGAACTATGTTAATCGCATGAAATCGGAGAATGTTTTCAGGGCAATATTGGTTGTTCAACAGAATCTTACTCCCTTTGCCAGGACGGCTCTGCAAGAGTTTGCTGGGAAATTTCATTTGGAAGTCTTTCAGGTACAGTGACAAACATGACGGTAACTCTTACCTTGAGTTGAAATTGTCGGACTTAGTTTTCAATTTGATACAGACACATGGAAATTTTCCAATGACCACATGGCCTATTCGGATTGTAACGAGCACCCTTAATTTTACAAATTTCTACTATAATTTTGAGTAAAGTATTAATTATTTTACAAATATAATATCATGTTTTACTATGATTAATCATTTTTAAAAAACTTAAATTATCACGAAATGATCATTCGCAAGAATAGAAAAGGCATTTGTAGTACAAATATATGTTCAAACATTTTGTACTAATTTACTATTTATTGTTGCAAAAATGATTATTTATAGTAAAAATATGAAATACCATCGGTAAATTTATAGAACATGATATAACAATTGTAAAATTGAGGGTGCATATTACAACCCTCTTGAGCCTTGTGCTGGAATAGCCTCCTTATATATTAATATTTGTGAATTGTTGATGCATTGACATAGTTCCCTTTCATTGCTTCTTCATTGTTATATTGACCATGGCATGTTTTTGGTTCTCTTATGCTGAAGTTTGAAACCTTTCAATTAAGTGATTTGCAATATATCATGCAATGCATACAAGTTAATTCAGACTTCCACAGAAAATGTGTATTATTTTAAATATTCCACTTTCATCAATAAAAGAACCACCCAAACTTGTTGAAATTCCGTGTTTCACCTAGTTTAGCATGCTAGAGAAAGCTTCCTTTCTTATCTAAATTGCCGCTGTACACTAAAAGAGCCCATAATAGGTTCTCATTTTATTGCTACTTTTTGAACCCAGGAAGCGGAGTTGCTGGTAAATATAAAAGAGCATGTTCTTGTACCAGAGCATCAATTGCTGACAAATGAGGAAAAGAAAACTTTGTTGGAGCGTTATACATTGAAGGAAACTCAGGTTTATTGGTTTCTAATCTATGTTTGATTGATCGGTTCCACTTCTCCCTTCTAGTTCCATGACTCTTCTATTTGTCTTGAGTTTGAGTGCTGATTTTTTGTTTATATGTTTTTTATTGGCAAGTTCACAGTTTTTCTTTATTTTCTTGAAGTTGTGTGATATGAGTTGTACCTTTTTGGAGGTTATTTTGTCTTTCTCTTTCTATGATGAAATCCCAGCCCTATTCCCTCCCTATATAAAGAGGCCTAATAACTCATTTCTAAATAAGAAATATTCTTTCCTTCCACTTAGTATTAGAACCCCTCCCCCCCTCCCCCCCTCCCGCCCGCCTCCTCACCAAGTTTCTGGCCCAGCATTCTGTAGCCTAACTGTTGGAGTATTCGTGTATGCGTCATATTGAGTTGTAGTAGGGTAAATGGATCCTGGAGAAGATCCATTTACCCCATCCAGTGTTTAGTCCCACACCGCCTAGTGGTGGGACTTGGAGGCTCTGGAGAGGCTATATAAGGACCCCCTGACCTCCTTTACTCATTGAGAAAGTCAATAGACAAACACGGCCCTTAGAGGCCTTCTCCCGTGGTTTCATCCCGCTCCTCACGGAGTAGGGTTCCACGTAAAACCATGGTGTTCCCATGTTTATCTTTCTTGTTCTTTGCTCTGTTTTATCGTTCCGCTTCCGCTTCCGATTTTCTAACATGGTCTCAGAGCGGGTTTGATTCTTGCGGTTTTATGCTCTTGTTATATCCGAGATTCGGTTTATGAAGAAGAATCAATTTATGCTTGTTCTTGAAGAATCGTTAAAGGGATTTTGTTGTGCATTTTTGCTCATGAAGTTCATTTATTCATCATCAAGATGGGATCTGCCGTGTTCTGGTTCTATTATCCAAGTTTACGGTTTCAATGGAAACCCTTGAAACCCTAATTTCTGTCAGCCCATGACGGCGCAACACCCTTTGGGTGCCTCCAGATCTCGTGCAACGCACCATCCAGACAAAGGCGCCCCAGATCCTATCGCTATTCGGGCCAATGGCGGCGCTCCATCACAGCCTCCAGCACATCCCGAGCGGCGGTGCACCCTCCAACAGTTCAGAGATCCCCTCCCACTGCCAGGCGATTGGAGCACTCGCCGCGATCCCCCCCGTGCGCATGTGCGCCGCTCCGACTTCTCCTGGCGGGCGCAACATCCCAGGCGCACCTTAGACGTCTTCTGGCGGCAGGCTGCAGTTTCATAATCGAGCGACGCACCTCTCCAACGGCGCAACAGATCTAGCGCAGGTCTTCTCCAGAGCCCTCGTCATCCTTCCACCGTCGACCCCGTGCGAGCCACCCTCCTTCTCCAAGCGGCAGAGTCTTGCCATCATGGTGCTCCTCCAAGCGGCGGAGCTTCAAGTTCCCGGCGGGGGCGATCCCGCTCCCCATAGCTTCTAGCGGCGCTCCTTCAAGCCGCGCACCAGGCCGCAAGCATCTCCAGTAGCAGGGCCCCATCGGCCGGCGCCTCCCCCACGAAGTGTTCCAGCGGCGCCTCTCCCATGAAGGGTTCCTCGCATGGAACCCTAAATAGAAGTATGGGCCCTGTGGGCCGGTTAAAAAAATTGAGAGGTGAATGGCAAATAAAAAAAAGGAGAGAGAAAAGGGTAGAGGGCGTGTACATTTTAAAAATTGAGTGAGGCATATGAAAGGGCAGCTGAGTGGGCTGCTACTATGGGCCGTTTTTTTTCCATTTGTTCAAAAAAAAAGAAGTCGAAAAAAAGACGCGTACAAAAAAAAGAGCCGTACGCAAGTAAAAAAAAGATTTGTGAAAGCCGAAAGAAAAAAATGTTGAAACGACTTTAAAAAAATTGATGAAAAGCCGGAAAAAAAAGAAGAAAAAAATGTCAACGGCTTAAAAAAAGGTGTTTCAAAAAAATGATGAATGTTTGAAAAGCCGACAATGTTTGATCGGCTAAGTGATTTTGTTTTGTACCCCTATTTATCTTATCTTCTCCCAACTTTGTCGTTGTCATTTTCCGACGAGTATGGGAGAAAGGGGGAGTATATATGTAGAGTCACAGGTCTTGTGCTACAGATTCAGATGCCAGATGCAGATTATTCAGACCAGCCAGATATTCAGACTCTACAGTTGTTCAAACTCGATGTCAAAAGGTTCCGAGTCCAGTTTCAGACACGCACGAGTTTGCGGTCATTTTCAGATGAGCATATGTTACCATCATTGTCAGAGGTCCCCATCATTCTTCTTGTTGTCAGGCCAGAGTTTTCATGTGAGCCATAGGGACTCCAGAGCAGAGGACCATTCCCTATGCCATGTTGGCAAGGGTTTTCATGTGGTATCATAGGTACGCCAGAGCAGTGCACCATTCTCTGAGCCAGATGGGAGAGACCCAGTTCTCCGACGAGGAGACTTCAGGCGCAGTTCAGACTCGATGGTCAGATTCCGAGTCTTCAGTTGACTCACACTCCAGCCCGTTCGTCCTCCTCACCTGCACGGCATGAGAAGCAACGTCCTCGACTTCAGCAATGTGCGCGTTGGGTTGATATTGTCCGTAGTGTCCTGTAGCGTTGAGTTGAGTCTCTTTCTGTTTGTCCAAGCTGAGCATTGCATGCTCCTGCTTGAGGGGGAGTGTTGGAGTATTCGTGTATGCGTCATATTGAGTTGTAGCAGGGTAAATGGATCCTGGAGAAGATCCATTTACCCCATCCAGTGTTTAGTCCCACACCGCCTAGTGGTGGGACTTGGAGGCTCTGGAGAGGCTATATAAGGACCCCCTGACCTCCTGTACTCATTGAGAAAGTCAATAGACAAACACGACCCTTAGAGGCCTTCTCCCGTGGTTTCATCCCGCTCCTCACGGAGTAGGGTTCTACGTAAAACCATGGTGTTCCCATGTTTATCTTTCTTGTTCTTTGCTATGTTTATCATTCCGCTTCCGATTTTCTAACACTAACCATACCACCCTATGTCGTTGTCACGTCGTCGGGTTACCCCCTCCTCGACCCTACACTGCTTCATGTTGGACATAAAGTCCTGCATCTTCGTTGTTTGCCATGAACCCCACATTCATGTGTTGATGATGTGGTTAAAGCTAGTCTAGGTATTTTGTTGGTTTATCCAAGGTTTTGTTTGTGGACGCATCTCGTGGTATGGTATGACTTTATTCTATATGATTACCTAAATTGTATTAGCAATCGTTGGTTGTGCATATAAGATATCTGATTCATTCAGTGTAACATCCATGTGGAATGACAGAAAGTACCTATCTCATTTGGCTTGATCCTGAAAGCTGGATGGGACTATTTATCCCAAGTGGTCACCTGCTTCTTGATGGTTGTATGAGGGTTCGACAAGGAGCACATTCTTCTGGAGCCAAATCCTGTCACGGAGACTGAGAAAAATGTCACATGGGACAAGGACAATATGGTTTGTTTTTGGATCATGCTGTCATTTCCAGGGTTACATATGAAATTTGTTTATTATGAGAAGCATATGAATTTTGGAGCATTATAAAGGAGACGTATGAGCATGACAAGAACTCTAGCATTGTGTTTCATATATACTATGATATGATGAATCTGAAGAAGTCTACATGTCCCTTAGCAAGTATATCGCTATGCTGAAATCCTTATTCGGGAAATACAATGCACGTTTTAGGGTGCAAATGACCAAATTAGAAAGATCACAAGCATATGGTAGTTATGATGTTTCTTGCACAACTTGACCCTATTTATGTAGCTTCTAAAGACTAGACGATCACGACCTCGACAAAACTAACACTTGAGGAAGCATACGACAAGCTAAGTTGCTTGGCTAGTAGGCCACTACTACCTTTGCCGCTTCTTCAAGTACATATTGAGGACATGACTATATGACACCTACTAGAGTACAAGGATCTTCGACGTGAGCAAGAGACACAAGAATCATAGGTTGGTGCAGAGGCAGCCGCCCGCCCGCTACCGATCCTAAATCAGAACCCTGGCATCAGAGCCTTTTCAGCACCACCAAAAAAACCACCCTTTATAGCAGGAGTAAGCGACTACCAATCATCCATCCGGAAGAAGGGTAAGCTGTTAGCTTAGGCGGTGAGCGAGCGAGGAGGCGAAGTGGAGTAGAGAGGGAAGAGTGAACTGTGGACTAAAAGTAGGAAAGAGAGTCCATATTTCTCATAGGCATGGAAGGAAATATCGCGATATATCGTCGATATATTGATATCGAGATGAGACCATGGGTACCGATATGGCGATATATCATCCTTTTCAGGCATTTCATTCACAAAAGTGCGTCGATATGGGTGACTCATCGAAATATTGTATCAACGCGATATCGAAACAATATCGAAATCGATATGGCCTTCCATGCTCATAGGTTCCTTTAAAAAGGCTAAAAACCCGTTTCTAAACTTTATAATAATTGGTGCGATGAATATATATAATATCTAAATTGCGGTCAGATTACCCTAAGACTGACTGTTGGGCTAAGCATAGTCAAAATCATGCTGCTTGTGTCGTCACTATGTACAATCATGGACTGTCTGTGGTGGTCCCTAGAGGGGACTTTGATGATCTGATTCATTGATTGGGTATGTCATCTCCTGGTATTTTCACAGCATGCTAGCAGGATCATCATTCTGATATGACTGTTGCATTGCATCTCACTCTTTTATCTTTGCTTGCTTTGTTAAGCATGGATTAAATGCGAATTGATTGGGTGATACAAGAACCTTTACCCATCTTTGTGGAGATTCCTTAGACAATTGCGCCTAGTGAGCTCGTGATGGACAATGCATGTTGTTGATGGCAAACTATCCCTTGTTGAAGGGAGGGGATGCTACCGTTACCCCAAGTATCGGACCCAATAAGATTCTTTTTGTTCCTGAGTTTGCCATCAGCATGTTATCTGTTGATCGGATTTGCTAATTACCTAGCTATTTTTTACACTGTCTTGTTTTTATGGACCTTTTGATGGGGAGTATGATTGATGCGGGTCATGAAGAAATGAGTTTTTATAATTTGGTTCAATCCACGGTTGATGCTAGTTGATGCGGGATTTAGTTTTCTCCTTTTTGAGGCGCTCTGTCAGGTGCTTTCTTAGCACCCTCCCAGTGTTCGGTTAGAGTGTAGGGTCTGTCAATTTGGAAAGCATCACCGGGGTTTTATGTTATTATTCATTTTACTGTTTTGTTTAATTTGATCCTCTTTGATGTTTAGAGGCCTAGTAGATCTGATCGTTTGGTGAATCTTTATTATCTTATCGTTTGGTGAATCCTTATTATCTTGTTCTTATGATGACTTTTTCCACGTTTTTGAATATTCTTGATGAAGAATAAATATGATATTTATTCTCTTATTATCATATTTTATAATGAAATAAAACTCAATTTGGTGCCAATGTAAAAACTCCGTTCTAATAATATCATGGTGTTTCACTCCCGTGACTTGCCATCTTTTTTCTCCTACCGTATGATTATTCATCAGATGACTTATGCTCATCTTTCACAACAAAATGGGAATGTCAAAAACAAGAATCTACACGTTCTTGATGTTGCTCGTAATCTGCTCATACATTTCTATGTAACTAGTTCATATTGTGGGATTGTGGTCCTCACGTTTGCATTCTTAATGAATCCATTGAGGTCCTTTATCAGGGAATGGGGTATTTCCTTTTCCTCCTAGAGTATTTGAGTGCATTACTTTTGTTCGCATTATTGATACCGGGAGGGACAAGTTGTCTGCTAAGGCATCAAATATGTTCTTAGGGTAAATTGGGAATCAGACTGGTTGATGTTGCCATGACCTGAGGTCACGAAGGCAGTATATTAGTGCAGATGCCACCTTTTCTGAGTATATTTCCTTCTTTTTTATAGTACTTATGCCCATGTGTTGCCAAACTACTGTCTTTGAGTCTGTTTCGATACCTTTACCTCTTACGGAGCCTGAAGATAATCAATTCAGCAGTGTTGCAAAAGTCACCCGACTGGTCCGACTAGTAGGTCCGACTAGTCTAGTCAGTGGGGTGGCCGACCGAGTAGCGACTATTTTCGATTAGGTACGCTAATCGACCAATTTTTGCTCGGAGATACCATTTTTTAATGTTTTGCTTTTTTTATAAGCAAACTTATTATAATATGCTTAATGTTTTATTTAAATTCAATTACTTCTTTTATTTTATTATGGTAGTATAAAAATGTACAAAATCTATGTAAATATATGTATAAAAATGACTTATATATTTAAAATAATCATAAAATTCAAAGCCGATTAAAGTTCGACTAAATCCGATTAGTCGCCCGACTGCCGATTAATCCTTAGTCAGTGACCCAATCGACCGAGTACCGACTACCGACTTTTGCAACCTTGCAATTCAGATTTCATTATTAGCGGACACAACCCCCTTTTAAGCATGCACCTGCTCCTTCGATCAAGGTGAGTACGTTGGCAAATGTTTCATAAACGAACAGTTATTTTGCCAAAATTGATAGTACCACAAGGATATGTACTTCTAAAATTGGTGCGGATGCCAATGGTACATGTAATAGTTCACCTACTGTTATGACATTTTTAATAGCCCTCAAAATGGTAAGCACTATTTTATCATATATCATAATTCCGCAGCAGTATCCTTCTCCAGCCTTGGACCGCCACATAGACCAAGCTTGCAAAAATTGGTCGACTAGGCTGATTAGTCGAATTGGAGGTTGCCCTACATAAATAGGCATAGTCGACCAATATTAGGAGGCCTGATTAGCTGACCATCTAATTTGCCTTATTGGTCGATTTTTAATAATATTTATATTTTTTATGGATTTTTAGAAGTAAACAAAATCTGTTTGATGTTTGGTTAGAATTCAAATGTTACTTCTATTTATGGAGAAGAGAGGTGAATGAGATATCTATTATATAGGGTTAGGGTCTCTTATATTATAGAGAAAATCCTAGAGAGTACAAAAAGAAAAATACATAAATACTCCTGAGGGATTATAGAACCCGAAGGGTTAAATGTTATGAAACCCAAAGGTTTAAGGGTTACGGAACCCGAAGGGTTACGAACATAAATGTAAGTATAATAACTCTAACACTCTCCCTCAAGTTGGAGCATATCTGTCAATCATGTCCAACTTGGATCATGGCCTCAAATTTCAGCGAAATTCGGTCGAATTTCTGTCGAATATCGATATCCAGTCGAAATCGAAATTCGACCGAAATGACCGAAATATGGGGATCCTAGTACAAAAAATGACCGAAATGACCGAAATTTCGGTCGAAATTCCACCGAAATTCCATCGAAATTCTGTTTTGGTCGGTACCGAAATGGTGATCGAAACCGACATTTAAGGCCTTGACTTGGATACTAAGTACACGAGGCGCTTCTTTGGAAGAGCCTTTGTAAAGATGTCAACAGGTAGAAGTTCAGTGGAGATATGTGGAGTGTTGATTCGTCCTCCTCGTAACGCATCACAAATGAAATGACAATCAACTTCAATGTGTTTTGTCCGCTCATGGAAAACTGGAATAGTGGCGATGTACGTGGCAGACTTGTTGTCATAGTATAAGGGTTCAGGAATGGCGATTGATACACCAAGTTATGTTAGGAAAGAGACAAGCCATGTGATCTCACAGGTGGCCTGAGCCATTGGCCTATTTTCTGCTTCCGCACTGGATCTGGAGACCATTGTATGCTTCTTGCTTCGCCAAGTGACATGGTTATCCCCAACAAACACGTCATATCCTGTAGTGGATCGACGATCCTTAGGAGAGCTAGCATAGTCAGATTTTGTATAGACAAAGATATTAGTGTGCCCATTCACCCCATAGAAGAGTCTGCGTCCCAGAGATTTCTTTAAATATCGAAGGATCAAAAGAACATCCTTCCATTGATTGTAAGGAGGCTTCTCCATATGCTGACTGGTTGTGCTCACATCATATGATATATCTAGCCTAGTAACAGTGAAATAGAGTAATTTTCCCAATAAGCTTCTGCACCGTGTTGGATCCTCAAAAGCTAGATCAATAAATGTTGAATATTTTCTCACTTCTGCAGGGATGCTAGATGGCTTGCATCCAAGTAGTCCTGCTTCAGTCAGAATATCGAGGCAATACTTCCTATATGAAAGATGGATGCCAAGAAAATAACGAAGTTGACCGAGGTCTTTCGTGACAGACCTTTTGGAGAAAGGTCTTGGTCTCCTGAATACCGTCTACATCATCTCATGTGACAACCATATCATCAACATAGACAACAAGAATGATCATGCCAGTATACCGCCGTCTAACAAAGACAGAGTAGTCAGATGTTATCCTCTGAAAACCGAGTGAACCTGTCAAACCATGTCCTGTAGCTCTACATTAGACCATAAAAGACCTTGCATAGTCGACATACATGCTCCCCCTTGACTACATACCCTGACGGTTACATTATGTAGACCTCCTCAAGATCACCATAAAGAAAGGCGTTCTTCACATCAAGTTGATAAATAAGCCAAGCCTTGTTGGCAGCAACATATAGAATGGTACATATCGACCCCATTCTGGCAACGAGCGAGGTCTCAAAATAATCAACTCTAAAGGTTTGTGTGAAACCTTTGGCAACAAGTCCGGCTTTCAACCTGTCAATAGAACCATCAGGCGACTGTTTGGTCGTGAAGACCCATCGACAAGCCACATGGCAAGCTCCCAGGGGGGCACGGCATAAGATCCCACGTGCCCGGGGATGTAAGTGCATCCATCTCCTCATTAATGGCCTGTCGCCAACCATGATCCTGCATTGCACTGAAATGATCTCTTGGAACAGAAATTGCATTCAGAGCATCTGCAAGTCTCTTGTCACAGCTAGATAAACCACATGTAGAAGTAAAATGTGACATGGGGTAATATGTACATTGCCTTTTTTTGCTTGCGTAGAGGCATAGGAAGCTCCTCGGGTACATCTGGCAACGGGCGAGAAGGTCTCAAAATAATCAACTCCAAAAGTTCGTGTGAAACATTTGGCAACAATTCTGGCTTTCAACCTGTCAATAGAACCATCAAGCGACTGTTTGGTCGTGAAGACCCATCAACAAGCCACGAGACGAACTTCCGAGGGGCACGACACAAGATCCCTTGTGCCCCGGGAGATAAGTGCATCCATCTCCTCATCCATGGCCTGTTGCCAACCATGATCTTTCATTGCACTGAAATGATCTATTGGAACATAAATAACATTCAAAGCATCTGCAAATCTCTTGTCACAACTAGATAAACCATCTGTAGAAGTAAAATGTGACATGTGGTGATATGTACATTGTCGTTTTTGCTTGGGTAGAGCTATAAAAATCTCTTCGGGTACATCTGGGGTAGTAGTGGTGGGAGCACTTGAAGTGGTCATATCGTCCTGCATAAAAGGGATAGACAAAGGTACATACATTGGTGTAGAAGGTATAGAGGTACGCTGGCGAGTATAGACGATTGATGGAAGAGGGAGGTCCAGAGGAATTCACTCACAATCTGTGTGAAATAACTTGTTTGCTCAAAGAAAGTGACATCAACAGACGCATAGTATCGACGCCCAACAGGATCATACCAACAATAGCCTTTCTGGTTATGAGAGTACCCAAGAAAGACATATTTGATGGCACGAGAGGATAATTTGTCAGTTGTATGAAAGTTATGAACAAATGCGATACAACCAAAAATTCGTAGAGGTATGGGAAAATAAGACTCAATAGGGTAAAGTAAGGAAAATGGAGTCTCCCCTTCTAGGACAGACAAAGGAACATGGTTGATGACATAAACTACAGTAAGGATAGCATTTCCCCTGTAATGTTTAGGACCACTCATTTGACTAAGAAGAGATATGGCAACATTTAGCAAGTGTCGAAGTTTCTTCTCAGCTATACCATTCTGTTGTGAGGTATATGTACATGATGTTTAATGAACAGTTCCGTGGGACACAAAGAAAGAGGTCAAGTCCTGTTAGGTTAACTCAAGAGCATTGTCAGTACGAATGATCTTAACAATGCTAAAAAAGAAGGTTTTAACATATTGAAAGAAGTTTCTGACAATTTGATTATTCTCTGAGCGTTCCTTTAATAGATATACTCAAGAAGATCGGCTATAATCATCAACGAAAACTATAAAATAGCGATGACCACTTAATGTACGGATCGGATAAGGTCCCCAAACATCACAATGAACAAGATGAAAAGCAGCAGTACTGCGAGACTCAGTACGAACAGGAAACGAAGCTCGATGGTGTTTTCCGAACTCACATGCCTCACACTGAAAAGGCTTCAGAGCAAAGAGTTGAGGAAACATCATGGAGATAGCTTTGGCAGAGGGATGCCCAAGGCGTAGATGCCATAGGAGCGGATCTTTGGAAATGGATACAACACCAATAAAATTGGAATTCGATGGTATGTCAAGATAATATAGGCTATTCTTCTCATGATCCCCACCAAAAATCTGCCTCGTCTGAATGTCCTGAAAATAACAAGACTCATCAAATATCACACGACAATGAAGCTCAACACAAAGCTTATGAACTGATAGCAAGCTAAGAGTCAAATTAGGAGCGCAGTGAACCCCAGAAAGTCAGAGCTTGGAAGAGAATTATAGTAGTAATTATAGTAGTAATCGGTGATCGAGTCCCATTAGCAACTTGAACTGACTTCACAGAGGTAGATGGTTCGGAAGAGGTGAGCAGACTGCCTTCTCCAGTGAGATGAGTAGAGGCACCAGAATCAATAATCCAAGCTGGAGCATGTATGACAATAGAGTTGGCTATTGTACCTAAAGGAATAGCCAAAGCAGCAGTGGTAGTGTTACTAGTGGTAGTAGGCCCCGGAGTCTGAAGGATCTACATCAGGCGAGGGTAATCCGCGTCACTAAGATAAACTGTCTTACCACTGGAGGTTGCTGTAGGCGATGCCTCTTCCACATCATAGGCATCCTCATAGGCATTATTAGCGTGATAAGAAGGTACGCCAAACTTTTGCCAACATCGTTCAGTCGGGTGGTTCCACCTATCATAGTGAGTGCATGGGGTAGTAGAGTCTCACCCACGGTCATAGCCAAAGTCACTGCCTCGTCCAGATTCCCGTCCATGGCCACGACTTGGATCACGACCGCGTCCTCCTCGTAAGCTGTATCTGCCTCTTCGTCCAGATGAGATGATGTGTGCAAAGTTCTCTATTGAAGGTAAGACGAGAGATTAGGCAGCCGATGTCTCGAGTTCCTCAAGTCGCCCAAAGATGACTTTCATTGTTGGCAGTGTGTCTGATATAAGAAATTGCTCTTTTGCTGCATTGTATCTAGAATGCATGTCATCAAGAAAGCGATATACTTGCCAGTCAGAACACTCTTGTATCTGTTTGGTGCAACATGAGGGTTGGAATATTGCAAGCTCCTCATACAGGCGGGAGAGATGCTTGTAGTACTCGATGAGGGTGGAATCATGGAAAGAAATATCGGCGATATATCGGTGATATATCACCGATATATCGATATCGACATGGGACCGATATGGGCACCGATAGGGCGATATATCCTGATTTCCAGGCATTTTCTTCACAAAGGCTCGCCGATATGGGCGATATTTCGTCGATATGTCGTCGAAATGTCGTATCGAAACGATATCGAAACGATATCGATATCGATACAGCCTTCCATGGATGGAATTACCTTGAGATGCCGACCAGATTCGCTTGTAAATGTCTGCAAGCGCGACTTCGTCTTCTTCTGGGAGTATGTTTGCTCGAGATCCTCCCATATTTCCTTGGCCGTATTTTTGTAAATAAGATTTGAGGAAATGTGAGCCTCAACACCGTTGGTCATCCAGTTGATAACCAAGTAGTTATCTGTCTGCCAATTGTCGTACTCTTTATCCTTTTCATCTAAAGGATCTTTAGTCAGAATGTAGAGTTTCCTCAGACCACCAATGAGCACCATAAAAGTCGAGACCAGCAAATGTGTAATTTTTTGTGCCCTTGAGTTTGATAGTAGTGCCTTGTGCCACAATATTCATGGCCAAGGGCTTTGTCTCGGTAGAAGAATGCTCCATGGTGGTCTTAAAATAGAAAGAAGATCTTGTGATCAACTAAGGATGCAGAAAAAGGTTAGAAAATACCTTAGAACTCACGTTTGCCCTTGAAGAAGGGTTGAAAAACCTCAACGAACAACAGATTTGGATTCCTGGAAGTGCTGGACAGCGCTAACGGAGGGTAGTGGCTCTCCGGCGGCATTAGTGGGCCTCCGTAGGTGGTTCCAACAGCATCGATAGGTGCTGGAGATGCTCCTCTGGGGTTGAGCTGCTAGACTGGAGGTGATTGGAGGGCCTTGCACGGGGCCCTAATTCGAGGAAGAGGGCCCTTGCAGGCTTTTGCGAGGCTTTAAGGTGGTAGTGAGGATTTTAGGTCAGAACCCCAGTCTAGGACCATTGCTCTGATACCATGTGGAGAAGAGATTCGAATGAGATATCTATTCCATAGGGTTAGGGTCTCTGATATAGAGAGAAAACCCTAGAGTACAAAAGGAGACATACATAATTAACCCCGAGGGGTTACGGAACCCCAAGGGTTAAAGGTTATAGAACCTGAAGCGTTACAAACATAAATGTAAGTATAATAACTCTAACACTATTTAATTATAATTTTGAGAATGTCAAAATCTATATAATTATATAACAATATATGTATAAGAATAATTTGTATATTGAAAATACTAAAAAAATACAAAATTGACTAAAATTGATTAGTCGCTTGCAAACAATTGATCCTTAATCCTTAACCATACCGAGGAAATATCGACTACTTGCTTTTGCAAGCTTGATGTAGACTGTTTACAACAACATTATCAACAACAAAGATTTCTAAGTACTCGTGTGTCACATGACTTCATATGGGGACATATACCTTGTAGAAGAAAATGTATGCTCTCATCTCGCGTGGCATGTAGCAGCTTGTAAATCCACTTGCATACGTCGATGTGGTTGGTTTTAAATTGGTCTTTTTAGTCCAATACAACGTAGATTGATTTATTGCTACATACAAAGTCGGGCTGGTGGACTAAGGCTTCATCAAATACACATCAATTTTTTTGACAACATCTTGTGTCCAATGTGTACCCACTTAATGGTCTAGTGGTAATACAGAGTGTCTACCACACAAAAGACCAGGGTTCAAATCCCACTCTTGCAGGGGTTGCGTTAGGTAGTCGACGGCCAGCGTAAAAAATAGTCGAATCTTTCAACATGGATTTGAGCAAGAATCCATGTAGCGGACCCTACTTATAGTGGGAGAAGGCTTAGTACATTTTTTATCTTGTGTCAAGTGTATTATTTTTAAAAGCGTGCCTCGAAGTGCTGAGGTGTATGCCTCGAGGCGTTTTTTCAAGGAAAAACGCCTCGAGGTTATAGCCTCATGCAACCTCAGTGAGGCGTGTGCCTCGAGGCTTATGAGGCGCGCCTCGAGGCGCTGTCTCATTTGTGTGCTGATTTTTTTTTATTTTTTTACAATATTTTTTTCTTTTATTTTTTATTGTGGGCTTTTCATCTTTCGTAGACAAGTATTTTCAAGTCCTTAAGCCCAAAATTCACCAAAATACATTTTTTTAGTTTATTAAAGTATTAGGCTTATTTTTACTTTGTTATGTGTGTTCTATAAATCAACATGAACAAAAAATTGAGTCTTGAGTACTTAAAACATGTCATCTTTTCTTCTATTCAATCGAGACTAAATTAATACACATCAAAGCATGCATGAACAAAGATGGTCATAACATGCAATATTCAAGTATTTTATCCCCCAACCCTTATGGTAAAGTAAAAAGTGATCATTGATTTACTGCTTACTCTCTTATCCTTCTCAATTGAATGACACACATATCTCACTTAATTTGAAAATGATGTGTTACATCTAGTCTCTTTAGTTAAATTTTATTCAAAACTTTAAATTTTGCGGAGAGTTACCCATTACTGTGCTTGCATATCCATATTTACTTTATTCCTTACCGATTTAGAGTCCAAAAAAAGGAAGTTATATAACAAGTTGGATGTTTAAACCATGATGTTAGGCTTGAAATGTCACGGAGTTATGTATTTAATCATAACTATTTAATTTCTAGAACTTTAAAATTGTAATTACGATTAATTATTATGTTTTATGAATTTTCTTTCACGAGCGAGGCTTACGCCTCGAGGCAATACCGAGAAAACGTCTCGATACACCTCACGCTTTTTAAAACCTTCCAGTGTCTTTCGACAGTAGTGATTCTTGTTTTTTGTAGCACTGTAGGAGGTGGTCTATATGCAACATCCTCCCAGATTTGAGTTTTAAGGAGAGTGTAAAAGGTTTTTTTTTTAGGAAGGATATTTACAGCCTTAAGCAGAGTCCTGGAACCAGAAGCTATTAAAGGTCCTTGAGAATCCGGCACTATCTGGATCCTCATTGGATTATTCTTTGCTTGTGCGAAAGGCAAAGAAAGTCATTGTGGCTATATTAGTATATGTGGATGATATCATCCTCACCAGTGATTACTCACAGGACATTGTGGAGTTGAAGAAGCATTTGGTAACGTAATTTGTGATTAAGGATCTTGGAGCACTGAGATGCTTCCGTAGGGTTTCGGTTTGAGACTGCTTGTTCCCAGTGAGGTCTATTGATCTAAAGCAAGAGATTGGAATATGTAAGCACACATCTACGAGCCTAGAGAGACTAGAGATACGAGCTGCTAGAAGTGTTGGTTGGAAATGGGTAATAACATGATCTTATATTTTCTTACATCTTAGCCAGTTCATAGATTGTCTTACTCAGGCTCACTTCGATGCATGTACGGTGATTTTAGGATAAATAAAGCTCTTCATGAAGGGGATGTTCACCGAGGTAGCCATTCTGGACCTTATTTCACATTCTGATGCTGATTGTGTGGGATGTTGCTAGATAAGAAGTCCACTATTCGCTTCTGCACGTACTTGGCAAGGAATATAATCACTTGGAGAGGAAAGAAGTATGCAGTTTCCCATTCTAGTGTAGAGGGGGCAAGTACAGGACGATGGCTCATGCACAATGAGTTAGTGTAGATTCACAAGACAAAGTTGCTCATACTAGGTTTATGGAGCTTAGATGTGAACATGACAACCATGCAAATAACCCAACAACCCTATGTTTCATTAGCGAACAAAGTATGTGGAGATTAACTGCCATCACACTTGGGACTTGATATAAAGGAGGTTGTTGCACAATGCTAGTTGGACTTCAAAGGATTAGGCTCTTGATATACACGCTCACCAGGTTTCTTGGTCGTACTCAATCTGAGAGATGTAGCGAGCTGAATATATTTGCTATATATGCTGCGACTTTGGGGGGGAGGGGGTGTTAATCACTTGGCAATGCGCTTTGATTGTAGATGATTGGTTTTATGGGTGTCGGGTTCCTCTACTTTTTTTCCTCTTTTACAAAATACATACTATGATTTTTGGTATTGATAATGGTAGAGATGGGTCCATGTAATGGGAGCTCTTTTGGATGTTTACGAGGATGCATCAAGATTAATGGTTATTCACCAAGTATCTAGCTTCATCTGATCATATTTGAGATGCTCTGTATTAGTCTACTCTTTGGGAACTTGCAGATTACCTACATGCCTCTCATTAGCTCTGGGGCTATATATGTTGACTGGGGGCAGTTCTCGGTAGATTGGTTGGAGGATGGGTTTCCAAGGTGTGCTATCCCGAGGTTGCAGACTCACCCTGTTGAGATTCATGCTTATCTCAACCAGAGTATCTTAATTTTTTTTATCTCAACCTGGATATTTTAAAAAGTGGATGCCTCGGGGAGGATGAATTTATGGTGGGTTTTTGAGATAAATGGTGGAGGGTACCGCCTGTGAATGGCAGGAGATGTTTCAATGCATGTAAGGAGGATTCAGATGAAGCACTTGATAATTTGGAATTTTGTTTTCCTTTCCAGGTGGGTACTGAGACTGCTAAAATATGAGGATGGCTTTATTGAGAATATTGTTCTTCTGTGAAGGTCATCCCATCCCTTTCTGAGTTTATCAAGTGGAGGCTTGGAGATGGTGCCCATTCTTTCTTTTGGCTGAATAATTTGTCAGGATTTGGCCAACATGTGGAGATGCTCCCGATGCTTATGAAACTTGCTGTTGATTTTTCATGCTTCAGTGGCTGATTATTAGTCACCCTTTGATGGTGACCTTTTTGTCTCGATTTTGCTGGCATTCTTCTTAGATGTCCATTTTTTAAAATTTGCATTTGCTGACAGTGAGGCATGAATAAACTAGATGTCTTGGGAGGCTTAGCGGAAGTTGGCAATATGAGCCACTTAGTTTGGTTTAATCTTTCTTTGGGAACGCAAGGGCATGTGGAAGGTTAAAGCTCTGATCAATATCAATATACAAAATGTACTTACTGCCCTTTCGGATGTTTTTTTTCTTGATAGGAGTTTGATGAAGACCTGACATCTCTTTTTTTGCACACCTCTCAGCGCTAAAAAGGTCATTATGTCGTTACTTGAGAAGATCTGAGCGAGCTAGGCATTGTTATTATTTGTGTTATCTGGTTGCAAAAGAATAGTCAGTTCTAGATCAGTTGAACCATAAGTAGAATGCTATTTGGTCTTCATCGCATTGCCGGAGCGGAAGGATTACTTGTAACCTTTTCTTGTTGGCTTTTTTTATTAAAGCTGAATTAAAATTCACTGGATGATTAAACTATAATGGTCATTATTTGGCTTTTTGAAGAAGACTGCTGGTTGCGTCTGAAATCGGTAGCACAAAATAATGTAGCATTTTAAACATGGTAGTAGTTATCAGCATCACCTTCTTTATGTGATAATTCTTTGTTACGCTTAGATATCAATCTAATTTTATTTATCAGTATGAATGATTAGGCTACTAACATTGTTTTTGCCTCGACAGAGGGGTTGTCTAACCTATGTTTCGTATTTCTTTATATGGTTTAATAAGAAGCTGACCGCAATTCCCATCTTACAGAATTGGGGGATTTGTTAAAGATGGGAAAGAATGACATGTGTTATTTATCTTATTCTCTCCATAAGCTGTGGATAGCATACAAAGAGCTTTTACACCTTAATAACTGTTAGGTTTATGCCTTGTGGTGAATATTATATTATCTCGATTCGCCTCATATACTTAAGAGGATTGATTCGATGAAATTTTACGAAGGAGTTGGGTCTAGGTTTTTTTGGGAACTTGGAGGATTCATTTTAGTGCGGCGAGCCTCTCAAATCTGTCTTAGAAAGCGTTCCAATTAGTGGATTTCGATTTAGTAGACCTCATTGTGAGTGGAAATGTTGTCAAAATTTGGCAAGTGTTATTCTTGTCTTCAGGGGAATGTGATCCTTATATTGATAATTGGCTATGTTTAGTATTTTACTGGTAATATTATCTATTCGATATTCAACATTCTTGCTCTTGAGGAGTCAATCTCTTTAACCCCATTTTTTTTACAGAAGATGTCTGTTTTTCGCCTATAATTCATACTTTTTTTTCATACTTACACATTTTTTCATGGTTGTCATAGTCGTGTTGTTTGCTAGAGTTGGATCTGTATTTTAATCTAACATTCCATCCCTAATTGATACGCTGTGCTCTCCTTTCTGTTGGCTCGAAATCATCTGATCACTGTCAGTTCTATATCTCACTAGTTCCTTAAAGTTGATTATGATTTTTTCCTTGTTTTTTTTGTTTATTAAGCTTCCGCGGATACAAGTCACAGATCCAGTAGCAAGATACTATGGTTTAAAACGTGGACAGGTTGTAAAGATTATCCGGCCTAGTGAGACCGCTGGAAGATACGTCACCTATCGCTTTGTGGTCTGAGTGGCCCGATGTGGAGCAGCAGAGTAACATCGTTGCGTATACTGAATTGTCCTCGCATGCTAGACTTGCAATATTGTATACTAAATGTAGCTTTGTGCTGGTACCCATCAAGCATCGCGAATATGCAACATTATGACTTTTTAGATGTTTATTTATTTTGTTCGATGGAACCATGGATGTGCTGATTCTGGCTTAAATTTTATTATACTTTAAGATATTCCATGTGATTCACTAGTCTCTTGTGTTTTACGTGTTGGTGGAGATGGCATGTTTTACGTGTTTATTTCACGTGAAATATATAGCATCGTTATGAAACTGACAAGTAAGATTTTACTCAATAACATGTTGGTAGAACAATGTGCTTACGATGATCATCAGGATGGTTTGAGGGTTGGAATGGTAAGATATGTTGTGATATCGTCTTATATGTTACATGGGATATTTACACTCATAACCTTGTATATTCATAACTATGTATGCAACTCTTGATAATCCATAATTACATGAGAAATCGTGAATAATTGTTAACCCTTATATGCCAAACCATGTGTTAACTTTCGTCTATTTCATCTTTGATGGAATCTGTCGATTTTTTTTACTATTTTGCCCCTTGAATTTAATAGCATTTGCAAAAAATGCCATTCATTGCTCTTTCCTCCATGGATTGATGGTAACGAGGATAGGCTGGTGACAATGGATGAGAGGAAGCGCTTGGGGATGATTGGGTGCGTTCTTGTTCTGGAGGTGTGTTTAATGGCTCGAGCTTCATTGTGGCCTGCAAGTGAGCACAAAAGGGCAGTAGATGGATGGAATGTAGCGGAGAAGCTAGAAGAGGGTTTTGTTGAAGGTGATGAAGTGGGTTCTCCCTCCTTGTCGTTCTAGTTCACGATGAAGGAGCCTGGCTACAAATTCACCATGGAAGATGTTGGTGTGGCTCATTCTTTAGCCTCGGAAAAGTTCCTTTGCTTGGTGGTGATGGCTTTGGGATTGTCCAGCAGCTCTGTCATCCTTTAGTGGTTGTTTTGTGAAGAAATGGTCAAAAGAGGCCTGCAAATGGATGATAGAACTCGTGACTGGTAGGTCTTGGTTGAGGTTAAGTTACTTATCAAAGAGATGATAGGTGGGGCTCCTTCGGGTGGAGGGGTTGGAGGGGAGGGACTTCAGGCGTAGTGGGGAGGGGGCTTCAGGCGAAGGGGAGGGTGGGAGAGGACTTTGGTCTGGAGGGTGAAGGGGAGGCAGTTTCAGGTGGAGGGAAGGTAACGGAGGATGGGCAGCGGGGAGGAGCCTTCAAGCAGAGGGGATGTAGCTTTGGTCGAAGGATGAAAGGTGGGGAGGGGCCTTCAAGCAGTGGGAGGGGGGGGGGGGACGGTGGATGGGCGGAGGGGATGTAAGGGAGGGTAGGGTGCTGGAGAAGGAAGTGGGAGTGTTTTTTTTGGAAATTTTTAATAGCTATGAGATCATAAGTTAGATTAACCTAATGATCTTGTTGGGTTAATGGATAAAATTAACAGAGGATTATGAGGGTGAGATGGAGTGACTATTCGAGATTTCTAGTGTAATTATGGATTATCGAAGGTTATGTACGTAAATACAAAACTAGGCATCATTATAGGTGTAAATGCCCCATTTCACATTGATTATATTTATGATCAAGATGTGTTGATGTTTGACTTTTTTGTTTGAATTATTTAGAAATATTGTAGAAAAAGATGTAAGATCAGGCACATTAATTCCTACTCAGGAACTTTGATGTCGAAATCGAATAACTCAGACCCAAGATGGATTATATTTGGGCAGACCGTTTACGCTCTGATAAACCTGTAACCAAGCAGGCCTTGTCAAGTTGACAAGGATTCAAATACGATTCTCGACTCAGCAGCCTCTGCAAGATTCTAGCTATTGATGATAAACCACAACGTATCCTTACAAATAATGAAATAAAATAATTCCGTATCAAAAAATGGGGACGAGTCCCAGATTCGTCAATCCTCAAAAACTTGTCCTTGTCTTTAACCGTAAACAGGCAGAGAATAAAGAGAACAAGGATACCTATCTGTGTTAAATACAACGTAATATAATCAACCAAATAATAACTTCTGAACATAAAAAGGATTTTGCGGCTTCCTTCCTCTAAAGATTGCTAGCATACAACAGCAATACATGACGAATCTCCATCTATCATCCAGAAACCGGCATTTCTGAGCTGATCTTCCACAGGGACCGATCCGCTATCAGACTTCCAGAAAACGAATTTCTTTGCGTTTGAATCAGCATGCTGGAAATCATTAAGTTTTGCACCAAAGTCTAGTGCAACACATCTAACTACCCTTGCACCACTTAAATCTCCAAGTGCATCTCCTACAAGATTAGCAAAGAGCATCTGATTATCCAAGTTCGAACCGGCGTTAACAGAAGACCTGGCAGCTGATGCCAACTTATGGATGAACTCATTACTCCAAATTTTATTAGAAAATAAAGAGCTCCGTGCATGCAAAAGTTCTGCATCCCTCGCTGCAAAGAAATCATAAGCTTCACCTGCTTGCTGAAATAAGGAATCTGAAAGAGGAAGCAAATTGCCGCTAACCATCCATGCATCATGTCCACGCTCCAAACATTTTTTAATGGCGTATGCCCTCACCAAAACTTCTCGTAGTGTAGCTGAATCAACAAACTGCATGTCCCTGAATTCGTGTGCAGCGACATCCATGCTTAGGTCATCTGCGTGAACCACAGGGTGTCCCCTCCTAGCAAGATCAAGCAGGTACTCAGATTCGGGGCCAACAAGAATGTAATTTCTGATTTTTAACCTCTCAAGATGGCATAGCAAGTTTCTCACGACCCTCTCAGCTGTCCCAAACAAGCTAATAAATACTATGCTTTTGCTTTTCTGCATAGAATCCAGAAGAAACCCAAGCTCATTAGATCTCCTTGCAACACTTCCGGGAAGCACTTCCCTGAAGCAGAAATCGTACCATCGTAATTTTCTCAATGGCTGTAGTTCCCAAATGTTGAAGTCAAGAGATCTCTCATCTAACAAAGTAGAATCAGGGCCAGCTGTCTTCCCGTAATTTACACCCGCATCCCTATGTGAGACACTGAGAGCTCTTTCGTGTTGGAAGTTGGTGTAGATGTTGTAGTAGCCGCGAGAATGGATGAATTTGATAAACCATGGTGTCCAGATTTTCTCACCCATCCTTTTGTACCATCCAGTCGTCACCTGAGGAAATTAATTGAAACAATTTTTCACATCAGAATTGCATGTTTGTATCATTGAAAATTAGCAAAGCAGATGCCTATATTTTATTGTTAAAAAATCATGGCTCGGCTAGAAAGGGATAAAATTACCATGCCTTCAAGAAATGGTTTAATGCCTTTAGATTTGTGTGTGTCATACCACAAGCGAAACTCTTTCCAGGGCCTCGGAAAGAGAAGTTGTCCCCATGTGCCAACTAGCTGATACAAGAAAACATGTGTTTCAGCATCCAGATGCAGCTTATTACCATGTTTACCTGATATATCATGAAGTGGAATTTCAGATTGCAGGAAAATTACTTTAAAGTTAAGAGATTAATTGAATATATGCAGCCATCATATGTTTCATGTGCATATAAAAAACATGCAGCAAGACAGTGGTGAAAGACACCAAAGCCCACAAGTAAGCAACTCCAAGATAGACACCAAAGCCCACAAGTAAGCAACTCCAAGATCCCAGAATTTCATATGTAGGATACAGAATATTTCAAGAGGAAAGGTTGGAGATTTCCGCGCATAGTCAGCATTTTGCAAGTGCATAGACAGTCCATCTGCGAGCATTTTGATTTGAAAATAGACTAGCATACAACCATATAATAGGAAAGTATAGCTAGTTCGTAAAAGAAATTATGATGGTGAATATGTATGATTTGGTCTCTTCAAATCTACATCTAATTAATAACAATGGAACTGTGTCAGCCTATGATATTAGGTTGAGAAACGAAGTGGCCTATAACAAAAATTCTTTCTAGTATTCTTCGGGCATAAATTATTATGAAGAAGATGTACAAAGGCCAACCACAATCGTGTGCATTACCTACACATTCACCGTGAATGACAGTTATTGTCATCTTAAGAAGTATTTACATACACATTCCCCGAACATGTAACAAGACAGTACAATTCCTGACATAGTGATTTGTCCTTGCACATACACAACTTGCTCTGCTCCTCCACGACATGGCTTGCGACAACTGCTACTTGTTGTATAGGTTGTGAATCCAAGGTTTGCAGATACCGTGAACAATGGTGCAAGAGATGAGATGTGTCGATGCCTTTGTCCTCATCTTCTTACTTTATAAACTCACTAGCACACCCTAGGTAGTAGGTACACAGCTTCTTCTATGGCTCATAGGGACAATAATTCCTGCCATCCCTCTGGCTCGTAAACCCTGATTCTATAGAAGCTAGAGATGACATGCATACCATAATTTCAAAGCAAAAAAATACTTGTAAGTGGATCCCATGACAAATGAGCTGTTGCACCTATGCCTCAATGGATGATCGCAGTGGGAATGCTGAGAGAGAGAAAGTCTACACAGATAAGCATGGTGTACTTCATGCCTAAATCCAGTGAGTGAGAACTAGACTCTCATCGACTCATGCCTAAATCCAGTCAGGGAAAAGCCCTGATGCCTTCCTAAATTCAAATAATGTGTGATTAGGTTGGTCATGCCCATCAACTCCATGTAGAATATTGGGATACCATCGTAAAATTAAAAAAGATAATTTACAGATCGAGTCCTCATCTATGGACCCTGTCCCAAACTCCCAATCCGGGTCCTCAACTTTCATTTGTAATAACTAGGGTCCCCACGCCGTTTGCAGAAACTTGCCATTTGAAGAACCAAGTGTATTGCCATAGTTACTGTTGGGAGAAAAACTTAGATTATTCATTCAGAGAAACCCTAGGCTCTCTTATATAGGGAGAGACCTTAAGGGTAAAGTACACAGTAGTCCATAAACGACAAAGAAATAACGAAGAGGTGCATAACATAATAATAACTATCTCTACCCTCCCCCTCAAGGTGGAGCATAGATGTCTATCATGCTCAGCTTGGATGAACATCTCTGAAAAGGTCCTCTGAGCAATGGCTTGGTGAATACATCTGCAGTCTGATCTCCTGAGCTCACATGCGTAGTGGATATCAATCCTCTCTGGATCAAGTCTCTAGTGTAATGGCAGTCAACTTCAATATGCTTGGTTCTTTCATGAAAAGCTGGATTGTTGGCAATGAACAAGGCTGCCTGATTGTCACACTGTAGCTTCATGGGTAGAGGCACAGCTACATGTAGATCTTCTAGTACGGATCGAACCCACATCATTTCCGTGCTGGCTTGAGCCATGGCCCTATAATCGGATTCGGCACTGGACCTTGCCACAACAGTTTGTTTCTTGCTTTTCCAAGAAACCAGAGAGCCTCCAACAAAAACTGCGAACCCTGAGGTTGATTTTCGATCCTTAGGGCATCCTGCATAATCGACGTCTGCACACGCTGAGATAGATAAATCTGTGCCCTTTCTAAACAGTAACCCTGAATCTGGAGAAGACTTCAGATACCTCAGTATCATGTATATAGCATCCATGTGAACTTGTCTTGGCTGCTCCATAAATTGACTCACCCTGCTTACTGCAAATGCAATATCCGGATGAGTTATGGTAATATAAAGGAGTTTTCCCACTATTTCTCTATATCTCCTCTTATCCACTTCATCAGTATCACCATCATACAACTTCATGCTAGGGTCCATGGGAATACTTGATTGTTTGCATCCATACATGCCTGTCTCAATCAGGAAGTCTGTAATGTACTTCCGTTGGGTCATCACCAAGCCCTGTGCATTCCTTGCAAATTCCAACCCCAGAAAATATCTTAGGGTTCCAAGATACTTTGTAACAAACTGACGGCCTAGGAATGCCTTCGCCCTTTCTATGCGCTGAACATCATCTCCTGTAACAAGAATATCATCAACATAGACCACGATAACAACCGTACCTGCCGATGACTTCTGGACAAACAACGAGTGGTCTGCATTTGACCTCTTGAATCCCTATTGCTCAATAAGGTTGGAAAGCTTCTGGAACCATGCTCTTGGACTCTGTTTGAGGCCATATATTGCCTTGTGAAGTCTACAGACCATATGCTTCTCCCCCTCAGCAGTAAACCCAGGTGGCTGCTGCATGTAGACTTCCTCCTGTAGATCCCCATACAGGAATGGATTCTTGACATCCAATTGAGATATACTCCATTCACGAACCACGACCACATATAAGAGAATGCGAAGGGTAGAATGTCTAGCCACTGGAGAGAAAGTATCCATGCAGTCTACGCCATAGGTCTGTGTAAACCCAAGCGCGACCAAACGTGCTTTGTACCGATCCAAAGTGCCATCTGCATGATATTTAACTGTGAAGACCCACTTACAGCTCACAATAGATGCATCAAGAGGAGCAGGAACCAACGACCATGTGCCACGGGACTGCAATGCACGCATCTCTTCTTCTATAGCTAATCTCCAGCAATCACTCTTTAAAGCTTCCTGGTAGGTCCCTGGTATATCCACGGAAAACAAGGCTGAAGCAAATCTCTGAAAGTCACCAGTGAGACGGTGAAACGAAACCTATGACGGAAATGGATAAGAGGTACACATCCGCTTCTGCTTCCGAATAGCAATCGGAATATCAAGATCATCATCTGCTGCACTGGATGGTCTAATGTCTTCCTGTACCGAAGAATCCTGCACATGTACCAAATCTGACCCGTCAGTAGTAATGCCATCTGAACATACCTGAGGCGTGATGGGTGGCTGACGTGTAGCCTGAGCAGGACCTGACCGACGCGTATAAAATTTTGGTAGAGGTGAAATGGGAGGTCGTGGAAGAGGTGGAGGAGGAGGTGGTGGTGGTGGAGCTGGCGTGGAGGCAGGAACAGGAGGAGACTCAGGTGAACTCCAAGTAGGTGGTGGAGGAACATAGACATCATCATTTGTAGTGGATGGTACCAGTCTGTCACCTGCAGGAGAAAAATACATGACAGACTCAAAGAAAGTGACATCAGCACTCACGAAGTACTTCTTATTTATAGGATCATAACACCGGTAACCCTTCTAAGTCCTGGAATAACCAACAAAGACACACTTGACTGCTCTAGGAGAGAGTTTGTCAAGTCCGGGAGACAGAAGATGAACAAATGCCACAGTACCAAAGACACGTGGAGTCAGTGAGAATAATTCCTTGTCAGGAAAAATGAGAGAAATAGGTATCTCCTCACCAAGAACAGAGGATGGCATTCGATTGACCAGATAACATGCAGTAAGAACAACATCCCCCCAGAAAGAAATAGGAGCACAACTCTGAATCAACAGGGTTCGAGTAATATCCAGGAGATGGCGATGCTTTCTTCCCGCCACACCATTCTGCTGAGATGTATATGCACAAGTGGTTTGGTGAATAATGCCCTTTGATGAAAGAAATTGAGAAAGTGACCGTGTGCAAAATTCTAGGGCATTATCCGTCCGAACATATTTGACTGAAGAAGAGAAAACATTGTGCACTTCATTAATTAAATTCTTGATCACATCTCCTGCTTCAGATTTATTCTTCAAAAGAAAGACCCATGATACACGAGAGAAATCATCCACTACCACAAGATAAAATCTGTGCCCCTGATGATCGAGTACACGACTCGGACCCCATATATCTATATGTAACAACTCGAATGGGGAGCTACTGCTCCGACTCTGACGACAAGGAAAGCTCGACCGATGATGCTTTCCCAACTGACATGCTTCACATCGAAAGGACGAACTAGGAGAGATCTGGGGCAGAAGATGGCGCATTTTCTGGAGCGGAAGGTGACCAAAACGGAGATGCCAGATGTTCGGAGAAACTGGTCCGGCAGAATGAGAGGAGACGCCAGCATAGGAATCCCGAAGCAGCCGATATAGACCATTCTGCTCAGAGCCACAACCAATCACCCTGCCCGTTAGTATGTCCTGAAAAATAAGAGAAGACAGGTCAAATATAGCACGACAATGCAAATCCTTCGTAATCTGACTAATAGATAACAGATTCATCGAGAACTCAGGAGCATGTAGGACATTCTGTAGATGCATAGTGGAGGATAGGAAGACCTCCCCCTGTCCAACAAGAGGGGAATGAGTACCATCTGCGATCTGCACTGAGCGGCCGTGAGGAATGTCCCTGTAGGACTGTAGTCTGTCTCTATCTCGGCAGAGATGATGTGTGGCTCCCGAATCTATAACCCAATCAGAGATATCATGAGACGGTGCAAATGCAGTAGATCAACCTGAGGTACTAGCAGCAACAGATGAACTGGCGGAGGCTGTAGCAGCAATATCTGAAGGTCCACCAGACGAATCACCAGATGAATGTGGCATAATATCTCGGAGACGTGCCGCAAGTTCCTCAAAACGATTATCTGCAGTAGATGGCAACGGGGACTGAGAATGCTCTGCAACACGTGCCGATGCTGGGAACCCATGCTTAGAATAGCATGTCTCCTCCGAGTGTCCTGTGCGGTGACAATAGGAACATGTCTGACTAAAGCGACCACCCCTTCCCTGGGGTCCACGTCCACGTCCACGACCAGAGGACGGGCCACCTCTCCCACGCGAGACTGCCATCGCTGATGGGGGTGGAGTAGAAAAGCTGGAAGAAACTGTAATGCGACTGAGTCTCCTGTAAACATCCTCAACTGGAGGAATAATTGCATCGGCTAGGATCTGAGACCGGGCGGCGTCATATTCAGGATCAAGGGCCGCCAGTAGAACACCCACCATGGTGGCGTTCCAAAATGTCTTCTGCTGTTCAGGAGTAGCTGTGAGTGGGATAGTACTGTATAACTTCTCAAACATCCCTCTCAGGGATGTGTATAAGGAGTGAAGAGGTCTGCCGCTCTGCTTCATTGTGAAAATGTCATGCTGAAGCTGTAACATCTTGGTCTCATTTCGCACTTGCGAATATGTAGCGGCGAGAATATCCCACATCGCCTTGGCAGTGGGCTGATGGAGGACATCATTAGCAATCTCCATCGTCAATGTACCAGACAACCAGACCTTTGCGTAGGAGTCATCAGCCTCCCATGAGGCATATATCCCTGTCTTCTCTGCGGGCTCATCCTCGGTAAGAATGTGCTTCTTACCATTCGACTTCATGAGGCTCATGAACTGCATTGCCCAGAGCTCATAATTCGACCCGTCCATCTTCACTATTGGCGCAGGACCTTTGAATGCGCCGGTGGAGGGCATATCGACCTTCGATTCTGACATACTACCGCTGGAGAAGAACTAGGGTTTGTAGACAAGGTAATGAATGTCTACACAAACTGCATTGGATTCGAGTGCGTATGTAGACGTTACGCACTCAAATCCATCTATCCGGTGGAAGAAACGAGGGTGGCTAGGGCATGCCGGAGATGAGGCCGCCTAAGGGGCTAGCGGCGGGACAGGAAGCCGCCTATAGGCCTGGCGGCTGGAGTGGAGGACCGCCCAAGTGGTGGCGGTGCGGCAAGGAGGCCGCCTGGGGAGGGCGGTGAGGATCGGTGGCGGGAGGGGGTCCGCCTGGGTACTGGTGGTGGCGGGCTGGGGTCCGCCTGGGGACTAGTGGCGGCGGGCTAGTTGGCGGCGGGGAGGGGCCCGCTGGGGAGGGAGAGGCGGTAGGAATGCCGGGGAGGGCCGGGGATCGGCGCGGGGGTACGGCGTGAGAGGAGAGGGCGGCGGGTGGGGAGAGGGAGAGAGCCCTAGGGCGGCTCTGATACCATGTTGGGAGAAAAACTTAGATTGTTCATTCAGAGAAACCCTACCCTCTCTTATATAGGGAGAGACCTTAAGGGTAAAGTACATAGTAGTCCATAAATGACAAAGAAATAACGAAGAGGTGCATAACATAATAATAACTATCTCTACAGTTACCCCTAGAAATTTAACCCCATTCCCAATTCCTCCCTTTGGAAAATCTTGGTCCACATGCGAAACCCTCCCCTCCTGCAGCCGCACATCCCCTAGAAATTTAACCCCATTCCCAATTCCTCCCTTTGGAAAATCTTGGTCCACATGCGAAACCCTCCCCTCCTGCAGCCACACATCCTCCTCTGCGACCCGCGAGTCCCCTCCGCCGAGCAGCTCCCTACTCCTTCCCGACCTCCCCTCCTACAGCCGCACACCCTCCTCTGCGACCCGCCAGTCCCCTCTGTCGAGCAACTCCCTCCTCTTTCCCGACCTCCCTTCCTGCAGCCGCAACATCCAACTCCCCTGAAGAGCGGCAACCGCTCAAACCTCCGGAGTCGGAGCTCCCCTAGCAGAAATTTCATCCACGAAATCTTACTCTTGTGCAGGAAAAGGAAAGAAAAGACAACCTCTTGGTTTGATTTATGGATCTATTCTGATCTTTCTTCTCCACATTTCGAAGCGCGTGACGATTGTTTAGGATGGATTGATTTTGGGGTTCTTGGTCAAGCTCGATGAGATGTAAATCTTCTAAATGGTATTAATAGTAAGGGACAAGGGCCTTGCTCTTTACTAGGCATGGAAATCTCAGAAATCTACTATCTCAACAGCCTTTTTCCTCATGTTAATATATATCTGGTCTTTAAAGCTCGGAGAGGTGCGAGCGTAGGCCTTAAAGACTTATTTGGTATCTGTTTGGATCTTCGGAAGGAGCAAATTTGAAGATAAAATGGCTCGCAGAATGATGCAGAGCTTTTTTTGTGTAGCTCTGATGTATTTGTTCATCAGAATACATGAAGTAGAAGCTCAATCCAATTGGGTTTTCGCAGATTGCGGTTCAAAATCGCAGTTTGCGGAGGAGGGTGGGGAAATTCGGGGGTGGACGATTGTTTCGCAAAAAGGAGGGGTGCGTGCAAAGATGTTCCAAAGGGAGAAATTGGGAATGTGGTTAAATTTCTAGGAGTAACTATGTCAATACACTTGGTCCTTCAAACGACAATGGCCTCTGCCAATTCCACAAATGGCATGGAAACCCTAATTGAGGACCCAGATTGGGGTTGGGTCCATAGATGACGAGCCAATCGGTAAATTATCCAATTAAAAACAAAACTCATTAATTTTAAAAAAACTTGCTAAATTATATTGTTTGAACATTAAAACCTAAATGAATATATATATTTACACACATTGAAAAATTCATTATAAATATATAAGAATAAAAATCAAAATTTGACGATAATTTTAGTCCTGTGAGTGAGATTTCACAGTAAATGGGTAGAATGTAGTTATGCACCACAACTAAATGGACATGCACTATTGAGCCCCGATTATAATCCTTGAAGGCTGTGACTCCAACATACAAGGCAGGTAGACATAGTGGAGGCTAGAGGGCCTGCAAGCCGACCCGCTCATGGCACAGACTCAGACCAAGAAATCTGATAAACTGGCCTAGCACGACCCACTCTTTGGCTCGTTCGTCAAATGCACATGCTGTGAACATGTGCCACAACTGGCCTGACCTAGCCCACAAAAATATACATATGAAAAATATATAAAATGTCACATGCATTTAATACAATATATTCCAAGATTTTCTAAGCTTAAAAGATTAGTTATCTCTATAGACCCAAAGGTTGGCCTAGCTGTGCTGGGCTCGAGCCATGAAGTATGACTCATGGGATGGCTCGACCTAGGCCGAGGAGAAGGGGTTTAAGAACCTCGTCTTGTTTGGCCCGATCCATGGTCCAGTCTGCATTTTGACGATGTCTAGAGGCGGGTGATACATTAGCTGGGAAGTCTGAGGATATAAATCTTGACTATACAATTGGACTTTAAAAGAGGAATGGTTTGGGGCACTCCACTATGAAGTTTGGATTGCAATAAAGAAATTTATAATCATAAACTGAAAAACTTTTATATGGACGCCATTAGTCATCCTCCTGTAATGGGAGAACTGTTGGATTATGGTATAGCATACTATTATGCTCATTGACGATCTGTTTAATAAATATCATGTCAGGCGCGCCATCAGGGTGGCAGGCATGGATATCTGGACTAAAACATTGGGAGCGCAAGTTGAACTTGCGAGGCAAAAAAATTCCCACTTCTTTTAATATAGTTGCATTTTTCATGTAATTGGAGTGTAGAGTATAATGAATTGTTAATGAATCGAGATTGTTATGCTCTTGGTGTGTGTTGAAATGAGTAAGTAGAAGGTCTTTTTAATTTTTACACTTAATGGGGCCCTAAAACTAGTAAGAATAAAAAATAGAGTAAATTACACGAAAGTCTCTGAATTGTACACATAATTTCAATGCCATACTCGAACTTTCAAAAGTAACAATGAGGTACCTAATCTCCTAATTAGGTAACAATGAGGATTCTAGCTAACGAGACAACGTAACCACCGTTAACTTTATGAATTGAATGACGAAAATATCTCCTACCACATTAGATTGATGACAAAAACGCCGGCCCAATATCGTGATGGAGCTTGTCCCGCACCTCATCTTTTAATACACGTCGTGAGCTCGTGGTGGAGCAGGTCCTGCACATAGCCATGAGGATTGTGGGAGCTAGCCATCACGGAGTGGGAGGAACCCAAGTCCGACATCACCCACCTCATCTTTTGCACCACCTGTGACTTCGAGCTGACCTGCGTCAACCTCCGATTGATCAGGCTCCTTGGCCTCCCTTACATGGTTTAGCAAACCATGATGTACATGCAGGGTTGCTACACAAGAGCCCAAGCTTGTAAAAGTCGTCCGACTAGTCAGCTCGACTAGTCGAGCCGGGGGGTAGCCGATCCGACTAGGCCTAGTCGACCATTACTCGGTCAACCCGACTAATCGATCGATTTTTGCGTCAAGCTTTTTATTTTTTTAGTTTTTTTGCTATTTTTTAAAAGCAAACTTATACTAATATGCTTAATGTTATATCTAAAGTCAATCACTTCTATTGTTTCATTATGATAGTATAAGTATATTCTTAATTTATACACTATGATTTCCATCTTTCCTCATTTTGTCCAGGTCTTGAGTCTTCTAGAAGGTGAGAATTCTTCTGGGGTGACTACTCATCCAGGAGAAACCACCACTTCCAAGGATGTTTCAGTCCCTCCTCTGCTATCAGATTTGGTAGATACTGATGATCCTCGTGATTATGGAAGTGGAGATTCTGGTGCAAAGCATTTGAACGTTGACAATTTGGAACTCAAGCCAACGGGAATTTCAATTGATGATCTTTTTGGCAGTGAATTGACAACCAGCACAACATTAACGAGTGATGCTGAAGAAGATCCCTTTGCCGATGTCTCCTTTCATTCCAGCGAATATAAGAACCATGCCAATGATTTATTTTCAGGCCTAGTGATTGACGAGAAATGTGGTGACCAAATCACAAGCCTGCTATCAATCAGGCATCTGATTTGGCTGATATGTTCAATTCCCATGTAGATCGGCAAGCGAAAAAGAAGGCAGATATGCCTGATTTATTGGCAGCATTGTCTGTAAATGAGACACTGGTACAAAACAAGCAAGTAGGTGGAGATGCATTTGCATTCGTCGCTGCAAACAGTCTGCCAAATTATCCTACTAGTGA
The DNA here is from genome assembly GCA_037367405.1 of Ottelia alismoides. Taxonomy (NCBI): domain Eukaryota; kingdom Viridiplantae; phylum Streptophyta; class Magnoliopsida; order Alismatales; family Hydrocharitaceae; genus Ottelia; species Ottelia alismoides. The sequence goes on along the minus strand of JAZKJV010008082.1, from coordinate 99,533 downwards.
TTTATATATGGACAAAATAAGAATATATATAAAATAAGAATATATGTAAATGATTTATGTATTTAAAATACTTAAAAAAAATCAAAACCGACTAATGACCGACTAAATCCGATTATTCACCTGACTGCCGATTAATCCTTAGTCAGTGACTCCGCTGACCGAGTACTGACTACCGCTTTCTGCAACCTTGTAAGATCCATGCTCATGTGCTCGCCGTTTACCAATATGGCTATGGGTTTGTTCCAAGGCCTCAACGAGAAGCACCTGGACAAGAGGTACTCGATGATGGTGCGGGGGTTGTGGTAATCGGAATCGACCTCATTGCCGACATGGAAAGCCCATATTCAAGATATTTGTCGACGATGCAGAGGATAGTCCCAGATAACGAGAGGGGGTGGGACTTTCGCTCCTAGCGGGTGGGCTAAGGGGAAGGGTGGCGCGTCGAGTTCGCAGGTCATCAGCCCCCAGTTCGTTGCTGCTGAAGGGGAGGACAAGCTGCAGCAGGAGGCAGGTTGGGTGGCGGTTTCTCACAAGAAGCAAGGGCGTGTTTGCTGGCGATGCGGGGTGAGGGGTCACCTGGCTTCAGTTTGCGTCGCGAGGCCTCGCTGCTTTGCATGCGGCGGGTTGGGGCACAAGCAAGCGGGATGTGGCGCAAGGTCCAGGGGGGATGTGGCTCACTTCTCTCTCGGAGGTCTGATGACCGACCGAATGACTAAGGTAAAGGTGTAGAAAAATAGGTCGTTGCGACCTCAATCACTCAGACTAAGTCAATCAAGAAAAATCAACCACTCAGGACATGTAAAACTAATCAAGCACAAAAGAGAGCGGTCTCGCTATGAGATTAACCTGGTATAGCACCCAGGGTCGAACACAAGGAGCACGGATTGGCCAAAGGCCTACGAAGTAGTCAAAATGAAATAAAACACAGAGAAGATATTTTTAGTGATTTTTAATGATTTTTATATTTTTTTTTGAATTTTTAATATGTGAAGAAAATAAAAGAAAGTAAATATCAACACACTTCTACAATTTATTTCACACACCAAAAATAAAGCAAAAATTCAAGAAAAATGGTTTTTATGTTTTTTAGGTTTTTAATTGTTTTTGGTGAATTTTTGGTAATTTTCTTTGGTATATTTTATTTTCTAAAAATCAAAAAGTGAGAGAAAGACAGGGTACTGTCCAGCCAGAACCAAAACCCTTAAATAAAATATCTAAGGATCACAAAAGGCTCTGGAGGTAATTTTCCTATATTCTAAATAAAATAAGGAAAATTTGGGCACCAGAATTATTGCTTTTTGATTTTTAGATTATTTATTATAATTTTTATGGGTTTTTAAGGGTTTTTAAGTTTTTAGGGTTTTTACGCAATGAAAAATAGCCAAAATTGGCTAGAAAATCAAACAACACACAAACAACAGTAACTAAAATTTTTAGAATTTTTGGGGGTGATTTTATATTTTTCTGTGATTTTTCAAGTTAAACAGTAGCAAAAATAGGGGTTTTTGAATTTTTAAAAATAGCAAATGAAATCAAAAATGTCCTCAAAAATTCTCAAAAATCCTACACCATGGCAGGAGCCATGTGTCAAATTTTCATCGAATTTGGAGGTGATTTGATATTTTATTCAAAAATAAAGGAGGGGCACTGTGCACAGGGACCTAAGTGCAAATACCCAAAAGTTCTGGGGTCCTGGTGCAAAATACCCAAGAAATCACGCGCGAGGCGCGTGCCTGGGGCACTCAGGGACCTAAATGTAAGAAAAATAAGTTCCGAGGGCTTATTGGTAACAAGTACCAAAAGTCCAGGGCCTTATCTGCAAAATACCCAAAATAAAACGCACATGGGGAATTAAATCACGCACAGGGGCATAAATGCAAATAAAGAAAACTTTTTATTCAATCCGTAACATCCAGGACTACAGGGCTTATATTGCAAATGACCCAAAATATCACGTGTCGATGCACGTGTCTCACACAAACAGGGGCATAAATGCAAATACTGAAAAGCTCGAGGTCTAATGTGCAAATAACCCAACGTAAACAAAATACTCAAAATATTTACAGGACTGAAATGTAACACAAAAACTACGAGGGGGCCTAAGGTAATTTACCCCTTTTATTAAGTCGAACCGATGGATGAGCGCCACGTGGATAGATGGACGGCTGAGAAGGGGGTGGCGCCCAGGTCTCCGGTCCTCGACTGTGATCCGACGGTCCAGGTGCTGCCACGTTGCAGATCGAACGGTGGGCGGACGACGAGGCTGAGCTGCGCTGGATCGACGGTGGAGATCGACCCTCGGATGGATCTGACGGTTGAAGCTGCTCCTCGAATGGACGTACGTGATTGGATCTGGAGCTCGGGGGTCAATCGGACGGCGGAGGAGGATGGTAGACGAACAGGGCTCCGGCGAACTTCGCCGGACTCGTGACGGCGCTGGTCTCCTCGTGCACGCTCGCTGAAGGTTGGAGAAGGAAGCTGCGAGCCCTCCGCGTCTAATGGAGCCCTCCGATGGCCCAACCGATCCTCTGGAAGGTCCGGCGAGGTCGGCGGAGGTGGAGCAGCTGGACCAAGTGGTCCAAGCCTTCAGATGGGCTTGGATAGACCTGCAAAGTATCCCAGCAAACTCGCGGGTCGAGGGCAAAGTGCCTCGACCCTGTTAGGCGTGGTGAAAGTGATCGGGGAGGCGAAATGGGGAGCTCCGGCGAAGGTGGTCGGCGGAGGAGCTCGATTCCCAGATCCTGTGCGATCTGGGTTGGGTGAATGGGTGAAGAAGATGCGGAGAGGTCTGGCGGAGACGATGGTCGGGTCGGAATGGCAAATGAGAGATCGGAGGTGGCTGGCGACGGCGGCGGAGCTACGCTACCAGTAAGCTAAAAATCGAAAGCTACGCTAATCTACGGCCTAAGAGATCTACCTGGGTGGTCGGAGAGACTGGGGAAGAGCAGGGGGTGCTCCTGGTCTTAGCCTCAAGGGGCGTCTCGGCCCGAAGCTCGGTGCTCACGCTAGTGGCGGAGCAACGGCGGCGACACACGCCGGATCAGTGGTTTCACCTCCTCGCCTCGCTGCAACAGGGGCGATCGCTTGCTGTCACTCTCACGGTGCCTCTGGAGTTCACTGGGAAGAAGGGGAAGGTCCAAAGATGAGGCGCGGAGGCGGCGGAGGTCGAGATATATATGGAGACAGGGCCGATTAGGGTTGGGTGGAGACGGCTATGGAAGGCGTGGATCCTTCGGCGAAGGGTCTGGCGAGGATGTCGGATGATTGGCGAAGGATCCGGGCACGGGGTTTGCGGAGGCGACAGGCTGGAGACGCGTGGAGAAATCGACGAAGTCGGGTCGGGCGCGAGTCGACGCAAAAGGAAAGAGTCCGCGGGGGAGTTGACCGGGGTCAACAATCCCCCGTGGACCAATCAGGAGCTGCCACGTATTTGATTTTTTTGTTTATTTATTTTAAGGCAGAAAATGGCCGAATTAAGAAAAACTTAAAACATGAAATATTTTTCTTTTATTTTTTTCTATTTTTTGGTGATTTTTAATTAATTTTTTTGGAAATAAGAATAAGGTATGTACATTATAGGTCTATACATAGGTATATGTACAAGATGTTTTTGTATTTTTAATTTTGTAATTTTTATTTGATTTTTGTTTTGTTTCTTTTTATTTATTTTATTTACAAAATATAATCTAGAATATTTACAAAAAAGTTTTAGAAGTAAATAAATTTATTTACAAGGTGAAATAGCTAAGGAAGGTGGTATATGTACATGGTGAAAAGATTTTTTGGATTTTTGATTTTTAATTTTTATTTTGTTTTTTTTATAGCTTTTACAAAATATATACAAATATTTACAACATATTTTTGGGTGAGGAAAATATATAGTTTTATTTATTTACAAATATATACATATGTGAGCCCCTATCTCCCTCTACTTGGCTTTTATGCGGTCAGGCCCATGCTGAGCCCTCCCTTGGGTTAGGTTGCTCAATATTTATTGTAAATATTTCCCTCTTTTTTCTTTTTACTCTTTATTCTTTTATTTTTGCACAAAAACATGCTAATTATCTATTTTTACAAAGATGCATGCTTTTGCTAATTAATCCTATTTGCACATATCTACATGCATTTGCATAAGTTTTTGTAGCTAAAATATAAGAATAAAGAGTGATGAATGGGTATTCATCAAGGTCCTCTTTCAAAAGGGGTTGCTAGTGGTTCGGGGGCTCATCATGCAACAAGGTTTCCCTCGGTCGATGCAAGCTGGTCTTTCGTGCAGGTGGTCGCGAGGGGGGTGCGCTCTTCGGCGGAGGGAGGCGGGGGCTGCGGGAGGTTGGAGTCTAGCTCCCATGCAGCATTCGCCTCGAGGGGGGTGTGTGTTGCTGGGGTCAATGATGGGCGAGGCCGTGGTGGCGGGGGGTGCAAGTTGCTCGCATGGGGGAGGTGCAAGTTCCTCGCATGGGGGGGCTGGTGATGCGTGTGGCCGGCGTGAAGGTAGGGTGTTGGTAGGGGTTTTCCTGAGTCGGTGCATGTCCGTCGAGGAGGTGAACATCATTCTCAACGGCCTTCTGGGGACCAGCTTCTCGGGAGACCTGTTCCTGCTGGGTTCGAGAAGATGCTGCGTTAGAGGTCTTCTAATGAACCAGCGTTCCCGCTTGCTTCATGCAGGGCATCATGGAGGCATCGTTTGGAGGGACTTGCGGTTTGCAGATGGTGCTTGCTCGGAGTTGGAGGTGTGTGTGGCTGAGGTCAGGGGGGTCCCTTTCTTGTCTAGATCCGTTCATCGACTTCGGCGACCCCTAAGAGGTGGGGTGAGGTGTTGGCCGTTACCAGCGACGGCTTATCGCTGGGAGATGATCCATCAGCTACGAAGATCCTAATGGAGTGCAACAAGGCCTTCCTCGATCGGGCGGATGGCCAGGTGTTCTTCGAAGAATTAAACTTGGGAAGATTCTTTTGTAGAATCGAGTTGTCTGTGGTGGTTCCTCCGCCGCCTCCATCCTTGCTGGACCGGTGGGCTCTTGGGGGGGAGACCAACAAGAGGGCCGTTCCATTTTCCGAGGAGAAGCAGCCGCTTTGGGATTTCGCCTCGACGATCTCGCCGCAGATTGGTACGTTTTTGGGGGGTGTGCCTTGCTATGATGTTTTCGTAAGGCCTTCTCCCGCTATTGTACGTGAAGCCCATCCCACCGCATGGAATCGGTGCATGGTAGCCGCCCTCGGGAGTATGCGGGGGGACGTGGCGGGCGGTTGGAATGACGTGGAGGGTAGGTGCACGATTCTCGGAGGAGATTTGACATTCTCGGTGGGGTCGCAATGTTCTGCCTTCCGGATCTTTTCACCAGGCTTTGCTATCCGTGGGCATGCCGCTTCTCCAGCATCCGGAACTGCGCGTCAATCCTTAAGTCGGGTTGCTGACTTGGACCCGATTATCAACTCAAAGGCGGATCCTCTACTTCTTCCGGGTCAGGCGGGGGTTGATTCGGGTTCGGAGGCACAAGCGGAATCTACTATGTTGGCGGATTCTAATATGTCGGCGGACCCTCTTTTGTTGGCGGACCCTCCTTTGTTGGCGGAACCTCTTTCGTTGGCGGAGCCTCCTTTGTTGGCGGACCCGGGCGCCTTGAGCTTCTCATCTGCTTTGTTCTCCGCCCCGCTTTCGAACTCTCTGCTTCTCAACCTCCAGGCGAAACTGTCCTCTTCTTTGGCCGGAGCTTCGTTACAGGAGGGGGTCGCCCGTGGCCCAGACCCGGCTGCTGCGGAGCCCCTTGATGATAAGGCTTCAGATGCCGAGCCTTCGAGGAGATCTTGCAAGCGCTACAGAAGAAGGCGAAGCGCTCGATCGCTGTCAAGGGAGCACCACTCGTGCCAATCCTTCGAAGAGGCGGTGGCGGAAGCAGCGGGGGTGGTGCCTTCACGAGTTTTCAACAAGGTTACTAAATGAAGATCCTTTCATGGAATGTAAGGGGCATGGGGGATGCGGCTAAGCGAAAGATCCTGGGGTCCAGATTCAGGGAATGGGGGTGCGACGTCATTCTTCTGCAAGAAACCAAGTTGGCCTCTATGGACGACGATGTTTGGCGCTCTCTCGCGGCGGGGGAGCTTGATCAGTTTTCCGCTTTATCTGCAACTGGGAGTGCTGGCGGTTTGCTTATTGCTTGGAAGTCATCTGGGTTCTCCCTTGTCTCTAGTGTGAAGGGCAACCACTCAGTCTCTGTTCTGCTCGCCAGGAAGGAAGACTCTCTAACTTTCGTTCTCTCTTGCGCCTACGGCCCTTGTGATGCGGCTCGCAGGAAGGACCTCTGGGACGAGCTCCGCAAGATCTCGTTGGACAATGCAGGTCTGCCTTGGCTGATTGGGGGAGATTTCAATGTCACGTTACGATCGTCTGATAGGCCCCGGTCCAGGGGAGGCTCCGACTCGGGCTCGGCGGACTTCGCGGACTTCGTCAACGGCCTGGCTCTGCAAGATTTAACGGCATCGGACGTGAAGTTCACTTGGAGGAACTCTTCCTCCAAATCTTGCATTGACATATTTCTCGCGTCGATGGTTTTCATGGAACTTTTTCCTCTGTCGGTGGTCCTCTCTAGACCTCGTGCTTTCTCGGACCACACTCCGATCATCTGGGATTCCAAGGTGTCTTCTCCGGCGGCAGGCTTCTTCAGATATGAGAGGTGCTGGCAGCTTGAGGATGATTTCCGTGTGCTGGTGTCTTCTTCTTGGGCGGAGGCTTGCGATGGTCGGTCGGCGGTGGTGAGGTTTCAGAAGAAGCTTGTGCGCCTCAGAGGCGTCCTGTCTAAGTTCAAGAAGAGGTCGCGGGAGGCTAGGATGTCTGCCAGGAAGGATGCGGAGGCCATCGTTGCCGAGCTGGACACCTTGGAGGGGCTGAGGGAGCTCTGTTCGGAGGAGCTGGTCTCCAGGGCTGCGGCGGTGGCTGTGGTCGAGAGGGAGGAAAGAATGAGGGTGGCGGAATGGCGCCAGAGAGCGAAGCTGAAATGGATCAAGGAAGGAGACGCAAATTCTTCCTTCTTTCACAGGGTTGCTTCTAATAGGAGGCGGTCAAACTTTATTCGATCGATTTCCTTCGGGGGTCGCGAAGTGGTGGGCGAGGAGGCGATTGGGATTGCGGTGGCAGACTACTACAGGGACTTCTCTTCGGTTCGTTTGCCTCGTCGATGGTGCTGGTTGGGGGAGGAGGACTCGATGCTCTCGTCCGCGAGCTGTGCGGAGCTGATTAAGGAGATCTCCGTCGACGAGGTCAAGGCTGCTATATGGGATCTCAATGCCGATGCCTCGCCTGGCCCCGATGGCTTCCCTATTGCCTTCTACAAAGATTTCTGGGAGGTGGTGGGCTTCGAGGTCTGGGAGGTGGTGAAGGAATTTTGTACGGGAAACTTGGGCTTTGATGGGATCAATAGGGCTCTTATTGTACTTATCCCTAAATCTCAATCTCCTATTGCTATTGAGGACTTTCGGCCGATCGCTATTTCAAATGCCTTATACTTGATTGTTGCGAAAGTGTTGGCGAGGAGGCTTGCGGTGGTGCTGGACGATCTTATCCATCCCTCACAGGTGGCTTTCATTCCGGGTCGACGGATCTCTGATGTCACGGCTCTTGCCTCTGAGATGGTCAACAGTTGGGTGAGGAAGGGGAAGCGGGGGATTCTTTGGAAGGTGGACTTCGCAAAGGCGTATGACTCCTTGGACTGGAACTTTCTTTGGTCGGTGCTGCGGGCTTGTGGATTTCCAAATATGTGGATCTCCTGGGTGCGCCGATGCGTTACTACTGCATCCTTCTCTATCATGCTTAATGGACGTATCGTTGGTAGCCCTTTTCAGCCAAGGAGGGGGCTTCGGCAGGGGTGCCCTCTGGCACCCATGCTTTTCGTTATTGCGGCGGATGTGCTTCCAAGGATGGCGGATAGGGTGGTTGCGCGTGGCTTCTCCTCGGGATTCTCCTGTGACTTCAAGAACACTCCAACCCTCCAATATGCGGATGACACCATCGCCTTCATCGAAGGAGGTCTGGAGGAGGTCAGAGGGATGGTGGTCACTTTGACGATCTTTAGTGAGCTCTCGGGGCTCCGCATCAACCATTCCAAGTCCAAAATGATTCCTTTCAATTGGGAGGAGCGGTCCGCGACGGCGTGTGGCGTGCTGTTGGGATGTCCCCCTTCTTCTCTTCCGATCGACTATCTGGGCCTGCCGCTGGGCGCGAGAAGGCCGAGATTGTTTCATTGGAACAGGGTGATGGACAAGGCGGAGAGAAGGCTTGCTGGTTGGAGTGCGGCTATGCTCTCCCGGGGTGGCCGACTCGTGCTTATCAGGTCGGTCCTTGCATCCATTCCAGTTTATTTCCTGTCAAACTGGGCGATCCTAGTGGGGATTAAGAGGCGTCTTGAGGGACTTATGCGGAGCTTCCTGTGGGGAAGAAGGGGTCAAGCGTCGCGGGGCATCCATCTGGTGGCTTGGAAAGAGGTGGCGAAAAGAAAGTGCGATGGTGGTCTCGGCATTCGAAGGCTTGATCTGGTTAACGACGCGTTGATGCTAAAGTGGGTCAACAGACTTTGGGGTAGCGACATCGGGTTCTTTCCTTCTATGTTGCGGGATGCTCTTTCCATCGGGGTGGACATGCTGCAGGACGCCGACCCTTTGCGCTCTGGTACCCCTTTCTGGAGGGGGATCGCATCCGCGGTTAGACGTTTCTCTCATCTTTTCAAGCCGGCTCTGGGGGATGGTAACTCTTTCCTTTTCTGGCGCGACGCATGGGCGGGGGACACCTCTCTGGATATTTCTTTCCCCCGTCTTAGTGCACTGGCGTCTGACTCTAGGGTGTCGGTGGCGTCCTCTTGGAGCGGGAGCGATTGGTTCCCTACCTTTGCTAGCAACCTTTCCGACGACCGATTTGATGACTACTTAAGGCTTCTGCAACAGCTTAGGGCTACGCCAAAGCCCTCGACTAACATGGATCATTGGGTTTGGCGCGACGGCACCTTCTCGTCGAGGCGGGCTTTCAAGGTCATCTCGCAACAACAGACCTCTGACCGGAACCTTCTATGCAAAGATCTTGCGTGGCTGTGGCGCTTAAAGCTTCCGGAGAGGGTGATTTTCTTCCTTTGGCTCTTGAGGCGTGGGAGGGTCTTGACCCGAGATAGATGTGCTAGGTTTCTCTCGGGGTCTGACTCTATGGACTGTGTGCTGTATGGCGAAAATGTGGAGACTCTGCAGCACTTATTTTTCCTATGCCCGAGCTCCGGCACTATCTGGGAGGGCCTCAATGTTTCTTGGCTCAACGCATCCTCGGCTGACTCTTTTTGGGACTCTATGCGTTCTAGTGCTGATCGGCCAAGGAGGGAGTTGCTTCGCCCGTTCGCTTGCATTTGGGCGCTCTGGCTCGCTAGGAACGCTAAGATTTTCAGGGGACAAAGGTTTTACAAGGAGAATGTTTTAGCACACGTTGATCTGCTTCAGAGTGACTGGTTGCTAATGTAATTCTTGTGGCGTGTGCTGCGGGATCCGCTCGATCCTTTGTGACTGTACCTCTCTTCTTCCATCCCCCCTTCTTTTTCGTTTTGTTAGTAATAATATTTGGGGCGAACACCTTGACGTGCTTCCCCCGAAGTGCTTTCGTTTCAAAAAAAAACGAGAGGGGGTGGGAGGGCAACTGATGGAAGGAGGGTTAACGTTCTATCTAGAGAGAGATGTAGAGGGACAACTCCTACTCCCTCTCGGACTTGCGAATAGCACCATGGCGGAAGTCGATGCTGATGACAAGCCCCCGGCCACATTTTCATGCAAGTACTATGATGCCCCCTGCTCACCCTCCAACTCCTACCGCAATGATCTGTCCCCTCCCTTCTATCCCATCGCACTATCCGCGTCCCCTCTCTCAACACCTCCGACTACACCTCCGCCTACGCCGCCATCATCCACTTACCCACCCCCCTCCTCCCTATCCCGTTCTCCTTCCTCCTACCCACCAGACTCCTTTCGGAGCTCCCCCACTCCCTCGCCTCCTTCCCCCTTTTTCCCCATCTTCATCGCCTCCCTCTCCCACTCCGTCCTTAGCAAGCAAGAAGATCTCTGACACCCTCTTCTCCCTCCGCACCCACTCCTTCTGGATTGACTCCACCATCTCACCCTTTGGCACCATTGCTTCATCACCGATGCACAACCCCTCGTCGCTGGCCTCCTTTCTCCTGACCTCAAGCACACGACTGTAGGCATTTTGTCTTCAATCTAATGGGGGGAGAGGGTATTTTCAGACTTCAATTCGTAAAGTTAAAGTCTGGTGGTAGTGCAGTGTGCCTATCACCTAAAAGACCATGGTTCAAATCCCTCTTTGTGGGGGTTGCGTTATTGTAGAGATATATGTTACTTTCTTCTGTACCTTTTCATATTTTTTTTCCCGTTGGACTCTTTATGTATTTTACCCATAGGCTACTCTCCTATATAAGAGAGCCTAGGACGTATGGAATAAACAAGTTTCTCATTTTTCCCAATATGGTATCAGAGCGACGGTCCTAGACCGGAGTTCTCGAACCAAACCCTAACCCTAGCCTCCACCCTCGAGCCCTCCGCACACGTGCCTCTCCGCCTCTCAGCGCGCGTGCCTCGCCGCCTCCGTCTCACGCCGCCCCAGGCCTCCGCTGCGCTCGGTCTCGTGCCGCCTCCGCGTGCGCGCGCACCTCGCCGCTTCTGCCTCGGCGTCGCTCGGTCTCGCGCCGCACCAGCGCGCGTCTGTGCGTCTGTGTGCACTCCTGCGCACCCCTGCGCGCCTGCACGTTTGTGCGCCTTGTGTGTCTGTGCAACGGTACGCCTGTGCGCGTCCCTGTAAACCGCCTGTGCACGCTCCTGCGCGCGTATTTGTGCGCGTTCCTGTGCGCATATCTGTGCACGTGAAGCTCCTGACTTCCGTGCGCGTGCAGCCCTAAGCCAGCACGCGTGCGACTCCAGCACTTGTTCCGCGCGCGTGTTTCCAAATTAATGGGTTTGGTTGCTTGAGTCTACACATGCAACTAAACCCGTTAATGTTCGTATAGACGATCATATCTTTAGTCTACCACTCTAGTCTTCCATTATCATAATGACCAAAAGCAAGGCAGACATCTCATCTACATGCACCTTCAGAGGTCCAGCACCTATTGTGAAGATGGATGGTTCAAATTACGAACTGTGCGCACTGCAATTCATGAGTATGATGAAGTCAACTGGTAAGAAGCACATTCTTACCGAAGAAGAACCTGCTGAGAAGACTGGAGTCAATACCTCATGGGAGGCAGATGATGCATATGCCAAGGTTTGGCTATCAGGAACCCTAGCAATTGAGATTGCTAATGATATCCTTCATCAGCCCACTGCAAAAGCAATGTGGGACATTCTGGCTGCTACATATTCCCAGGTAAAGAATGAGATGAAGATTCTGCAACTCCAGTATGATATCTTTACTATCAAGCAGAATGGACGACCTCTACACTCATTGTATACATCTTTACGAGGAATGTTTGAGAAGCTTTACAGCTTCATGCCTCTCACAGCCACTCCTGAGCAAAAGAAGACCTACCGGAATGCCACTATGGTAGGTGTATTTCTGACGGCTCTAGATCCAGAGTACGAGGCTGCACGCTCCTAGATCTTGGCGGACTCCACAATTCCTCTGATGGAGGAAGCTTTTCACAGACTGAGCCGCATCACTGTTCCTTTATCCACTGCAAATCAGACCGCCTCAGCCATCGCAGCGAATGGAGGTCGTGGAGGTCATCATCAGTCCCGTGGTCGTGGACCGCGGGGTAGAGGGGGTCGTGTTCGGCCATCCTGCACTTTTTGCCACCGTTCTGGGCATACTGAAGACACGTGCTACTCCAAACATGGATTTCCTGCTTCCGCACGAGTAGCTGAACAGATTGAGCCTCCATCTGTTTCATCTCTAGATCAGCGCTTTGATGACCTTGTAGTCCGTCTGAGGGGTATTATTCCTCCATCTGGCCTAGTTGCATCAGTACCTTCTTCTGATAGTCACCTCGATGTTGCGGCTTCTGCATCCACCAGTACCTCAGGTAGCACTTATGCATTTACTAGCAGTAGTGGATCAGATACTTTAGAGTGGATTATGGACTCTGGTGCTACACATCATTTGTGTGGTGATCAGGGCCTACTTACAGCCTACCGAGAGGTCCCTCCAGGTCGTACTGTAGTTATTGCCAATGTGACGCATTCTCCTATCACTGGTCAGGGAGAGATTAGCCTGACACCTTATATGCACCTCAAGAACGTGTTGCATGCACCAAATTTCTCTACGAATTTATTGCCTATTAGCCAACTTACAAAAGTTTTATATTGTCGAGCAATTTTTGATCCATCTCTCATTTTTCAGGACATCCTTACGGGCAACGTGATTGGACGTGGCTACGAGCAAGGCGGTCTATATCGTCTTAGTCGGACATGTTATGCCGGAGCCTCCTCTCTACCTGCTGGTCCATCTCTCCATTACTGTGGCACTTGCGCTTTGGACATCTACAGCTTCAGAAACTAGTCATGTGTTACCCCAGGTTTCACCTCACACGTCCATCCAATGTGAGGCTTGTCAGTTGGGAAAGCACCATCGATCTACCTTTCCCAATCGTCAGTGTCGGAGTAGTACCTCTAAGGTTGAGTTGTTTCATGTCGATATCTGAGGTCCCAATCGTGTTCCTGATCATCAGGGACACATGTTCTATATGGTTATTGTGGATGATTTCTCTCGTGTGTCTTGGGTCTTTCTGTTAAAGAATAAATCTGAAGCGAGGTATCTTTTCAGTGTTGATGTTACATTTTTCGAGTCCGTTATGTACTTCTCATCTACAGGTGATCAGTTGGTATCCTCTGGCACTACTGAAGCTATATACATGCCACCACCATAACCACCTCAACCATTACCATCTCCACCACTACCATCCCCTACACCTCCTGTTACCGTTCATATTTCCCCATTACCATTCCACTATACCCGTAGGCCTACTTATGCTTATGGTCACCGCTCATCATCTAGCTCGCCTGAGGTATGTTCTGAGACTATTATCAATATTGATGGATCTGACGGTTTCCCTGAGCAGGATGTGTTACAGAGGCCAGATGAGGAGGCAGGTGATTTGGATCTACCTACTGCTCTTCGGAAGCAGAAGCGCAGCTGCGCGTCATATCCAATAGCATCTACTGTGTCTTTTGATCGCTTAACTGGAGATTTCAGAAGCTTTGTCATTGCACTGCGGTGGATATTCCACGAAATTACCAAGATGCGTTGAAGGATAGTCGATGGCGTTTAGCCATGGAAGAAGAAATGGCTGCTCTTCAGTCAAGAGGTACCTGGAGCCTTGTTACTGCACCTACTGATGCGTCTACAGTGAGCTGCAAGTGGGTCTTTATAGTTAAGCAGAATGCAGATGGCAGCATTGACAGATACAAGGTACGCCTGGTTGCTCGTGGCTTTACACAGACATATGGGGTGGATTATCTTGATACATTCTTGCCGGTTGCTCGTCATTCCACCCTACGGATCCTCCTCTCTGTTGCGGTTACTCGTGATTGGCCACTATACCAATTAGATGTCAAGAATGCATTCTTATACGGTGACTTGCAGGAGGAAGTCTACATGCAAGGGCCACCTGGTTTTGCTGTTGAGGGGGAGTGTTCTAAGGTGTGTAGAGTTCATAAGGCTATCTATGGCCTTAAGCAGAGCCCCAGAGCTTGGTTCCAGAAGCTCTCAGACCTGTTTGAGAAACAGGGGTGTACAAACGTTCCAATGCAGATCATTCCTTGTTCGTACAGAAGACACCTAGACGTACTATTGCAATTATGGTGTATGTAGATGATATCTTGATTACAGGTGATAATGAACAGGGAATTCAGAGGGCGAAAGAGATGCTGGGTCGTAAATTTGTCACCAAGGACCTTGGAGTTCTTAGATATTTTCTGGGACTGGAATTCGCCCGAAATCCTCATGGGCTGGTAATGACCCAGAGCCAGAGGAAATATATCACTGACCTGTTGAGTGAAACAGGAATGCTTGGTTGCCGACCTGCCACTACACCCATGGATCCCAGTATGAAACTATATGATGACGACACTGATGAGGTGGATAGGAGAAGATACAGAGAACTGGTGGGCAAGCTTCTCTATGTTACTACTACCAGACCGATATCTCCTTTGTTGTGAGTCGGGTGAGCCAGTTCATGGAGCAACTACGCCAAGTACATATGGATGCTATACATATGATACTCAGGTACCTTAAGTCATCTCCAGGTGCAGGTATGCGGTTTAAGAAAGACAAGGAGATTATTATCTCAGCATAAGGAGATTATTATCTCAGCATGTGCAGATGCAGATTACGCAGGATGTCCTAAGGATAGGAAGTCCACCACTGGATTTGCTGTGTATGTCAGAGACTCTCTGGTCTCATGGAGAAGCAATAAGCAAACGGTTGTAGCATGATCTAGTGCTCAGTCTGAATATAGGGCTATGGCCCAGGTCAGTACAGAAATGATGTGGGTGAAGGTTGTGCTTACAGATCTATATATAAAAGCCCCTCTTCCTATGGCCCTGGAATGTGACAGTCAAGCGGCTCTATTCATTGCAAATAATCCGGCATTTCATGAACGAATCAAGCACATTGAGGTTGATTGTCACTTCATACGAGATATGATTCAGAAGGGGTTTATTTCTACATCCCATGTTAGCTCAAAGGACCAAACTGCAGACATCTTTACCAATGCGTTACTTCGAGGGTCGTTCCAGAAGTGTTCGTCCAAGCTGAGCATGATTGACATCTATGCTCCACCTTGAGGGGGAGTGTAGAGATATATGTTACTTTCTTCTGTACCTTTTCGTATTTTCTTTTTTCTCGTTGGACTCTTTATGTATTTTACTCATATGCTACTCTCCTATATAAGAGAGCCTAGGGTATATGGGATAAACAAGTTTCTCATTTTTCCCAACAGTTATGTAGTCGACATCTAGCGTAAAAAATACTTGGATCTTTCAACATGAATTTGAGCAAGAATCCATGTAGCCAACCCTATTTAAAGTGGGGGAAGGCTTCACTATCCTGTTAACTAGGATTGCCATTGTTACATTGTTACTTTTGAAAGTTCGGGTATAACATTGAAACTGAGTGCATAGTTTAGGGTGTGAGTAGCTCGAGATTCAACATCGATTCTTAAATTTGCTTGCATAATTAATACTACTCAAATTCAAAGCACCAAAATTAACAAGGACCAAAATAGACGAGTAAAACCATATATCAGCGTAGGCACGGGCCTTACAACCACAACAATGATTACCTTAGTCAAACATAAAGAAGCCATAGTACAACCCCTCAATCAAGATAGTTTGGCATAGGAAAGTTGACTAAACTTGAGTAATTGATGCTATCCGAAAACTCCAACATGGCTGAATAAACTAGGACAATACATGATATAAAAGATGGCATTGAAGCACCTCCTACCTCCCCCTTAGATTAAAGGCCTGCAACATGCAAACCTAAAAGGGACCTTCAAATTTGACCATAAAGAAACTCAAGCAAGACACCGTTGAACTATACATATATGATCAGGTCAATTCAAAGTCATTTTCTAGCCTAACTCAAAGCTACAACCACAAAGAAGATGAATGCATTTCATGCAATCACTTGGCTGCTCACCCTACAGCCTCTAACTCCAGAAAGTACAACGGAGACCAAAGTCAACAAGGCAATATGCAAATGATGGTCTCGTAAACCACACAAGGCGATAAGACAAAAACAACTTGATGGAAATGGGATGATTATAAGATGGCATGCTTGCTCGACTCTGCTAAGTCCAAGCACATAGGTATAGACCAAGCTACTTGTGATCTTCGCTGATTAACCTCTATTTTGGAGGAACTTGATTTTCCTAAAAGGCTATGGACCAAGATACTTGTGAGCTTAGCTGACTTGCCTCTTTTTGGAGAAACTTAAATTTCCTATCGCAACTCCAATTACCCTATACAATGGACAACACATCTTACTAACAAGTCTGCTAACTATATTACCTCCATCCCAGTTTTCCATGAGCATACCATGTATCAGAATTGCAATTCGACAAGAGAAAACTACTACATCACATGTTTCCTCAACTTTTCAGCTTGGCGATATCTTCATGATGACACTTCCAAGAAAATGGTATTCTTTTCTTATCTCTAAATTGGGCATCCCTGATGCACATACGTCAACTTAAGTGGGATGCGGAAGAGTATATGTATTTGCAAATTCACATGTTATTCTCTCTGATAGGTATATATGTAAATCTTCCACCACAACCATAAACTCCCTTTCTTTTATATGAAAGGAGCCAGTGATCTCATAATAATCAAATAATTCTTCTCTTCTACACGTTCCTCACTCCATGAGTTAAGCTCATTAATTCTCATGGGGCTAAATACTCGTTTAATCCGTCTATGGGATTTGGGTTCATACTTCATAGCTAAATTAAGGATTTCTAGAAGATTCATGAATTAAGTCAATAGAATAGTTGTGAAACATAGTAATGGACACGAATTTAGGTTCTCACAAATATGGCGTCGAATATCGTCGAAATTCGATCGAATTTCATTTTGACATGGCACCAAAATACGACAAAAATGGTCAATATTTCAGGCTGCAAGGGAGTCCACTAAAGAAAATGGGACCGAAATGACAGAGATTCTAATCGAATTTTGGTCGGAATTCAGTTTCGGTCAGTCACAAATATGGTGACCGAAATCGATATTCGAGGCCCTGCTCACAAGAGCCCTTCGATCTATGAGATATTGGGTATTTAGAAAACAAGGGAGATGACATGTTTTAGATAGACCAAATCACTTTCAATAAAATCATGATAACAAATATCACTATATATCGACGATGTATGGGATCCATCCACCTGAGATGAAGAGAAAGGTCTATCTATTTTCTTTAATTATTCAGTTAAATCGATGATTCGTTATTGGAGCATTGATCGATATCTCACAAGATATCATGGATATATCGGGATATCGATGGATATCAATCGAATTTTTAAATTTTGAATGCAAATTTCACCCATTTTAGCCAATATCGTCGTATCAATTCTCCATCTCGACATATCATGTTGTTGCCTAACTTTTTTTGGCTCTGTAGAAGAAGACTTCGCTAAGGTGATTTTCATCAATTTAAATATTTTTGAGGAGGATTTTTAGATGTTTTATATAATTTAGTGCTCTGGTACTTTCTCTTGAATTTTTTCTAGTGTTATTCTTGTATTTATTGAGACCTTAGGGGTGCATTTTTTAGATTTTTAAATGAATGTACTCATATCATTCTAGATTATCGTTAATTTCTCTTAAAAGTTACAATATACAATCTTAGTTCTGGAATTTCCTCCGTAACAAGCACCCCCGCCACCATAGACATTGTCGCCTTCTCCATCATCATCATGAGGTTCTCAAACTCCGGCATGTTCCTTTCGTGCCAACCCTAATACCAATTCACCTCTAGTACTATTAATTCTTATCTTCGCACGAGATGGATTAAAAGATTATATAATTCTATATAAAATGGGAGATTTATTATTAGTTCATAGAGTCAGTAATTAAAACAAGACGACAAGGAATGGATGATATATATATCCACACTCTTATTTTTGATCGTCACTAGGTAATATTTTATCTTGTTAATAATTTAAATGCACATCTACTTGTTTTAGAATGTGTGGTTTATTATTATTATGAAAGAATATATTCTAACTATTATTATTAGATTAAAAAATGGTGAAGCCTTCTCCCACTTTAAGTAGGGTTTGCTACATGGATTCATGCTTAAATCCATTTTGAAAGACCCAACTATTTTTTATGTTAGTTGTCGGTTACCTAACGCAACCCCCACAAGGGGGGATTTGAACCCTGGTCTTTTGGATGGTAGATACGCCGCACTACCATCAGACCATTGCGGTGAGTGCTAACCATGGAAGGACATATCGATATCGGTATCGATATCGGTACCATGTCGATACCGATATATAGCCGATATATCGGCGATATATCGACGCCATATCGCCGACATCGGGATTCGGCTTGCCTTTTTTGCCTGTCGATACCCGATATCGGACATATCAGCGATATATCGGTGACCTGTCGATACCGATATATCGCCGATATATCGGGATACGGCCGTCCATGGTGCTAACTATTATTATTAGACGAATTTCATAATTTATTCTCCAAAATTTCTCAACAGTTAGCATTAACATGGTATTATGTATGTAATACGTGCGATAAAATGTGTATTACTGCACTAAATATACCTAAATCTTATCTACAAAGAGTGTATTTATATGTTATTTATTGTTTTAAGAATGAAGGTAATATTAGTTTGTGAGAAAATCATCTTTCTGAACTATTTTTGAGATTTCCATTGAGATTTACGATATATTCAAATATCCCTGATATATCCCTTTCCAAAACTAATCAATGCCATATCGATATCTCAAACCTTGTCATAAATGGTAGTTGTGATCAAGGTTAGAAAAAAAAGAAAGGCGGAATGAGGTGTTTTGCTTGGAGGCGAGGTAAGGTATAGCCTCAAGGCAGTCATGGAGTAAGCATCATCTTGTGTAGGAAAATACTTACAAAAAGTACAATAAACATATTTATTGATGAAATTATCTAATCCGACAAACATTTAATATATAATGTTGTAATATATGACTCAATTATGAAGACAAGAACATGAAAAGAAAAGATATGCCAATTCCATAAACCTTTCTACTAAATTTCCACACAAACAAAAAGGGAATCATTGTCTATAATTATCATTAAAGTATAAAGATAACATATATTTTCACCAAAAAATATTGTGATGCATAAAAAATACCATTAGATGTACTTCGATGAAATGCATATTTTATGTTTTTTTAAGGAGTGGGCTAGCCTCCCAGATTGACTAACTTTTCTTGTCTATAAGCCTCGGAGCTGTATTGTGGAGGGCCTTGTGTTCTCGACACAAAAATGTATATTTTATGTGGCTAATATATAATGTATGACAAAATTGAGATGTCTTAAATCTAATCTTTTTTTCATTAGTACATTACATCGTTCATTATGTCATCTTTCCTAACACTAGCTTGTCTTTAAGATTTGAGGATCGTGTGTTTGAAAGTATAATGTTAAGAATTTATTGACATAATTAGATAAGTTTAATGCTCAATACGAACATGAAGAGACTTAAAATATCAAGCATTCATCTTGTGTATATCCTAAATAACTAGATATCTATAAGTATATGAAAATTCCAATAAGATAATTTATATCTTTAGAAAATGCTTTAAAATCCAGAGAACACTTCGGACCGCCTCGATCTTCTGAGGCACACGCCTTGTCAATACCATCTGAGGCGTCCGCCTCGAGGATAACCCCCCCCCTCTCTCGAGGCCAGCCTTTTCATACCATGGTTGTTATGAGATATATACACTATAACTATTTTTTAGTTTCAATTTAATGCCTAATAAAAAATATTACTAATATTCCAATTGTTTAATTTTAGTTTTATCCACCTTGTGGGGGTTGCTTTAGGTATTCGACAGCCAGCGTAAAAAATAGTCGAATCTTTCAGCATGGATTTGAGAAAGAATCCATTATACCGACCCTACTTATAGTGGGAGAAGGCTTTGCCATTCTAATTTCAATGAGTGTTAATTTAAATGCTTCAAAATTTACTCTTCCTATTAGTAGTGCTGAATTAAATTGGAACGTGTTTCTAACAGAACTTCATATTATCATAATATCATTTAAGTGTAATTTTCTTAATTTTGATTTTTGTCACTGAAATCATAAGGCTTATGCCTTGACTATCTCAATGCTTACATCTCCCCTCGAATGGAGGGAACCTGTCTTAGCCTCAGGATGCCTTACATATCTTTAAACCTTGCTGCTGGGTACATTTGAAGGGGAAGGCTTCTCCTATGACAAGCATCCGGGTTTTCTTCAACAAATGAGACCCCCTCGCAACAAACACATGCAAACATTCAAAAAGGCGAGATGATTGGTCACTGCCCAAAAGCAGATTCATGAAGGGTGGAAAGGAATGTAGAAAGAGACCACTCAACATAATTAAAATTTGCAAAGATGGTAGGGGTGGAGGGGAATATAGAAGGAGGCCCATTCAACTTAGTTTAAATTTAAAAATATGGTGCTGGGAAAGCTAATCCCATCTCCAACTTCAATGGCCGAAACTATGCCCGACTCATACTAGGACAATGTCATCTTCCACCCCCATCTTCTCAACAAATGATGAAAGAGCAACCTCAACTCTAAACATTTGTCCTCCCCAAAAACCAATAGAGCATGGGTGAGGCAGCTCCCTAGGATATACACATCCATAATATTAATTCTAGGCAGCTAGAATATTAGAAAAAGACCAGTGGAACAAGACGAAGGATGCAGGGAAGAAAGGAAATGATTTTCCAGCCAAAAAAGACCAGTCTGACCACCTAGATTCAATGCAATACCACGAGAAAGGGATAATCGTGTTTTAGATGTCTTCTAATTAAGGTCTGGTTTCCATCCATTTACAATGACTTCCTGCACAGACTCATTGCAAAGCAATTCAAAACCAGTTTTACCTTCTCTTGGAATTTGCCGAAGGTGAGCCAGACCATGGAAATGCTTAAAAGTGGTTTCTTTACAAACAACTCCGATCCAGTTAAAATGACCGCGTGCATTGTTGACCAACAATTAGATATTCGAATATGGTGACATTCAATAATCTAACAATCATTTTGATAAATTTTAGAATTAATCACTTCCATTATCAAGCCATACCTTCCCCGGTCTCTACCATTGTTCCTATATAAAATTGAAAAAAAATAGATAATGACGAGAGAGGTTCAGTATATTAGAATTTTTAACTAATGTCCTAATCAATATAAAGCCCTTTGCCACAACGGTCCCATACGTAGATGCTAATGTTTTTGGTAACAAAAACGAGTCAGCATGAATTTGTCACAACGACGCTACACACAAATAAGAGATGTATTGCAGATATCATAAAATCACAACTTTAGAGACCAGATTCCAGCATTAAACAGCGTAACAGAAATCCACCTTTTTATCCTTAACATGAATATTTTTTTTCCAAAATCCATACCAGGAACGAACCTCGGGCGTTGCAACGACGCCCCCGTAGATTGAGGGGCTGTAATTCTCGCGATCGTAGTAATACTTGAGGATCAAACCTTCAGGTACCTGTAGTAAAGATCGGACACCTCCAGATCGTCCTCCACTACGAACGCGAAATCATCGTCGGAGGACGGCCACCACGCTTCCAGCCACTGCGCCTGCAGCCCAACGTTCCCCGTGCGGTAGTGCACACGTTTCTCCCCGTGTCCCCACTCGAACCCGTCCAAGAACTCGAGGATGCGGCGCGCGTCGGCAAGCTTCCGGTCGACAAGATCGGAGGCATTGGCGGGCGGATCGACATCTCGGAAGTGATCTAGGTGGACGTGGAGGGCGACGCGGTCGCCGGCGTAGTCGGCGGCGGCGAGGAGCGGAGGCAGCGGCGGACGGATTCGAGGCGGTCGAAGGCGAGGACCTTGACGGTGAGGGAGAAGGGATTGGTGTTAGGGTTCGGGTTCCGGCGGGGGGAGGAGCGGGAGAGGAAGAAGATGGCGAGGAAGGAAAGGAGGAAGACGGAGAGGAAGAGGAAAGGGACGGACCTCCTCCTGAGAGGGGGCATCGGGATATTTATTGCTCCGCCGGAGATCTGCTATCTCTCTCTCTCCGGTGGTCGGGGTAACGTTGAAGGGAGGAGAGTGGAGGTCGGAGTGTGATGGTTGTTGCGAGGACGGTGAAAGAAAAACTTTCTCACAAATCCCTAACTTTTGATTTAGGGATTTTATCACTTGTGCCCCTCCGAGATATCGCAATATCAGTTATACCCCTATCTTTTTGGTAATATCAGTTGTGCCCCTCAAAACTTAATAATTTATCACTTGTGCCCCTCGGGTTAGTGATCGTCCATCCACAGTGCAAACGGCCGTTAACTTTGAGGACATAGGCGGAATTACTTTAAAAAAAGGTTAGGAGGTCCATTTTACACCCTCCTCATCTTCTTCTTCCTCCTCCTCCTCCCCATCCTCTTCTTCCTCCTCCTCCACCTCCACCTCCTCCTCCTCCCTCTCTGCCCCCGCCCCCGCTCCTGCCCCGTGCCGCCCAGCTCCGCCTCGAGCTCTCCGCACCTCCTCCCAGCCCGCAGCCCCCGCCCCTGCCCCACGCCGCCCAACCCCGCACCCCCCTCCGCCCCGACCTCCCTCCCAACGCCGACCTCCCGCACCCCCCTCCCAGCCCCGCCCCCTGCAGCCCCGACCTCCCACCGCCCCTGCGCCTCAGGCCCCCGTGCTCCTGCGCCCTCTCCCTGCCTCCCCCCGCCCCTGCGCCCCGCAACCCCGCGACCCCCGTGCCGCCGTGACCCCTGCGCCCCTCCCTCCTCCCCCCGCGCCCCTCCCGCGCCCCTGCGCCGCCGAGACTTACTCCTGGGACTCCCGCGCCCCTCCCTCTCGCAGTCCACAGTCGAGAAGGCTCGTGGTCCGAACCAGAATCCGTCAAATTAAACGGGCATTGGTTGGGTAGATCGTCTTGAACCCGAAAGACCCAGTCTACTGTTCATCCCTATTCTCACATTACGATGTGGAAATCTGAGCATCAACAGGACACTTCTCAAACACACCCAAACTATTTGGATGCTCTGCTATTGATGACTTGCTTGCTTTCTTCCGTTCTGTCGAACACATGTTCAACCGACTCTCTCTGCAGAGGGCTTGGATCGTCTGCTGGTCAGATCTGTTGAAGCAGTAGAACTGCTCCATCACGATCGAGCAGTGCATACGGTTCCGGATTTGGGTGGATCTTTGTGTGCACCGTTCGATCAGGATCGAGAAGCTCTACTGCTACAGAAAACTCTGCAGATCAGCTGTTAGAGAAGGGTGGGTGGGGGTCAGTCCACCAGCTGTTAGACAACGCGCGGTACCGCTACTGCGGCGTGCGGCAGCGGAGCTGGGGGGAAGTGGGTAGCGGAGATCCGAGAGCCGCGGAAGCGCTCCTGCAAGTGGCTCGGCACCTTCGCCACTGCCGCCGACGCCGCCAGGGCCTACGACCGCGCCGTCATCGCCCTCTACGGTCCCCGCGCGCAGCTGAATCTCTGACCTACCTCCTCCGCCGCCGCCCCGGAAGCCCATCCCTCGCACCCTCCCAGCTCATCCTTGAGGCCGCTCCTCCCCCGTCCCTCCCGCGCCCCCTCCCTCCTCCCCCCGCGCCCCTCCCGCGCCCCCGCGCCGCGAGACTTGTTCCTGGGACTGTGGAAGAAGGAGGAAGAGTATGAGATCTTTCTGTTGGGGGGTGACAGAGAGTTGGAGCTGTCGACGATATCATCAGGATCATCACATTAGAGAGAA
This sequence comes from Ottelia alismoides, assembly GCA_037367405.1. Taxonomy (NCBI): domain Eukaryota; kingdom Viridiplantae; phylum Streptophyta; class Magnoliopsida; order Alismatales; family Hydrocharitaceae; genus Ottelia; species Ottelia alismoides. The sequence continues at coordinate 76,083 of JAZKJV010008082.1, read as the reverse complement.
GGGTCGTCTACTGCATGCAGAGCCTCGTCTCACTGAGACGGTGATTTTGCTGTTGTTGTTTGAGCAACTGTTCTTTTGTTCGAATCTCGAATTAGTTCCGAGCATTGGGGATTGTAGGTTCGTTTGCCTCCGGTGTTGGATCGCTGGCATCTTTAAACAGTCGAAATTGGGTTTTGATTTTATTTTGACCATAATACCCCTCTTAACCACACCATGGTTTTCAGTAAACTATGGTTATTTTAATTTTTTGACGGTCAGTTTGACGGAAGGGTACAACTGATGACGGAGCAAGAAGTGAGGGGCACAACTGATATTACCAAAAAGATAGGGGCATAACTGATATTGCGAGATCTCGGAGGGGCACAAGTGATAAAATCCCTTTGATTTAACTTTCTGAGGTCGTTGAGGGAAGTAATTATTGATGTGTCAAGAAATTTAAAAAATAAAGGATTTTTACCTGGCAGACCCTATAAACTTTGCCAATTATCTCTACGACTTTTTGCACAACATAATTACCCCATCAACCTTGTAAATTACCCCATGAACCTTCACAGGCTTCAAACAGATTAATCAGAGGGTTCATGGGGTAAGAGTTGGCAGGTTTACGGGGTCGAGGGGGGAATTAGGTTGTTTTCAAAGGTCGTGGAGGTAATTGGCAAAGTTTATAGGGTCTGCCGGGTAAAAATCCCAAAAATAAATACATAAAATTGATGAATGAAGATGTTGGCCTGAATAGCTATTGTTATTCTCTGAATCAAGGTTTCTAAATTCGAATAGGAGATTGAAGTTTTTGAAATCGAATCGGAGATTGAATTGGAAATTCCAACAAAAGGGTTGGGTCGAGTTAAACCATGAAATTAAATCGGTTCCACCGGATGAAGATGTTATTATTTTTTAAATCAGACTAAACTGAATTGTTAAGAGAAAAAATGGTTGGTATGGGTAATTAAATCGAATGAATTAGAACGTGTACAGAATATACACTCATACACACTTAAAATAAATATAAAATATACAAACAATTAAAATATAATACTTTATATATAAAATATCTTCTTGAATATGCAACGGTAAATGATATTAATATAGATATAAATAATATTTGAACCGAATACTTTACCATGATGATAGGTTAATTATATTTATTATCCAATCTCTTCAAAAAGTTAAGTTGGAGTAGTTGGTTAGTATTCATTAATAGGTTAGAAGAGGTCATTAGTTCAACACTCATTGTTGTCATTTTATTTTAATATAAATTCAAAATTAAATCGAGTTGCAAATAGTCGATCGGACCGATGGCCGAGCCAAAAATTGTGTCATTTGACCCGAACTGTGAGAACCTATTAATCGAATCGATCCAACCGGTTGAACCGGCTGGTCTGATCAAGTTTCAATAACATTGGTCTGAATGTAAACACACAGTTTATAGTACATGTATTGAATCTATACATTTTCGAGGATTGCTTATGCAAAGGGTTGAATTTTCATGATTGATAATTGAAAAAAAAATCATCATTATCATCATTTCAATTATTATCCAATTTCTCAATTCCGGATTAATTTAATTCTACGAATTTGCTGGCAACCACATTTATTTTGATTCTCCTTTAATTGATTTTACAAACCCATTTATTTATTCATTTAACCACTTTTAATTTTGAAGAGTTTTGGAGAAGAGTCAAGTATACGTCTTATACATTAATCTCATAAAGTATATATATGATAGGGCTTCATTTTGTGTAAGGATCCAGTCTGAGAATACTGATTACTTTGACATCAACATTGGTCTACATCAAGGTTCATCTTTGAGTCCACTAGGTTTTACTTTGACTATGGATGAGTTGAAAAGTCACATTTGGGATGAGATACCTTGGTGTATGTTATTCGTTAATGATATTGTGTTGATTGATGGGACTAGAAATGAAATAAATGAGAAACTTGAGGTCCGGAGACATGCACTAGAGACTAAAGGATTTCGTATAAGTAGGGACTAAGACTGAATATATGGAGTGTATTTTTGATGGAAGCAATGGATAAAGAATCGAGGTGAAAATTAGTGATGGAAACATTCATAAGAAAGATTACGTTAGGTACTAGGGATCTATATTGTAACATGATAAGGGAATCATGTTACTCATAAAATAAATGTAGGTTGGCTCAAGTGGAGAGGAGCCTCTGTTGTTCTATATGATAAGAACATTCCTTTGAAAATCAAATGAAAGTTTTATGTACAGAGAATGGAAGTAGCATAAATGAAAATGCTAAGATGGATGTGAGGACACACACACACACGTAAAGATCGGATTCAGAATGATGCAACCAGAAGAAAAGTTTGGTATAGCTCTAATCGAGGATAAGATGCGAGAAAACTGCTTAAGGTGGTTTGACCATTTGCAATGGAAAGTCGGTGATGCACCCGTTAGGGATGCGAGTTTTGGGATGTTGAGCCAGCTAAGAGACGGAGAGTAAGGCCCAAGAAATGTTGGAATGAAACTACATGAAAAGGTCTTAGTTCTTTGGATCTATATCTGAGATTGACCCAAGATATATATAAATGGAGGCAAAAAAATCCTTGTAGTTGACCCTACTTAGTGTGGGAAAAGACTTTGTTGTTGTTGTATTTAATTATTTTTAATTTCAAGGCTGCTAGAAGGCTTATTCTTATATTTTTCTTTCTTACACTATAAGGAAAAAGTGTTATTACTAGCATACTATAGTGACTATTAGTTGTGAGTTTGTAGTTGTATAAGGAAATGCGACTAAAAACCCCACCACCAACAGTCACGTAAGAAGACATGTGAGAATAAAATTTGGGCAGCCAGTTTCACGCCTCATATGCGGCCACCAATAGTCCTTCAATTGCACTCGCATTTTCTGAAACATAAACGGAAATAGAACCTCAGTCTCCTCTCTTCGAAACCCAAAACTCCCCTCTTCCCCCAACCTAGCGACTGCCCACCCTCTTTCCTCCGTACTCGATGAACCTCCTCTCTGACGACTCTCACCGAGCGTCGATCATTCTCCCTGATGGTCATCTCCAACGCCATCATCTTCTATGTGGGTCTTCTCAACCCTCAACTTTATGTTATCGGCCTCCACCATCTCCTTCTCCCTTTGCAACTCAAGTCGAGCACCGGACAACGACATAAGAGGTAGACTACCTAGGTATGCCTCTTGTATTTTTCATCATAATATATACATTTACTACATGAGTTATTTGTGTTTCTTCTGTGTGTTATCTCTATTATGCATTGTATGTATTAGATGAAATGCCTAAGATAAACAATAGATGTTTAGTACATGTATCTAAGCTCGGTGCTTGTGTTTTTGTCTAATTCTTTTAGTAAATGCACCCTTTTACACTGATTTAAGTAACACATAATATGATTTGTATATAAATATAAATGTTTGGTTGCTAATAAAGTATGTGTATGTGTCTATCGTTGAAGTTTGCATGCTAATGTGTGTGTGTGTTTAAAGTGTGTTGGTGTGTATGAGTGTGTGTATGTGTGTGTATGTTGGTGTTGTGTGTGTGCGTGTGCATGCGTGAACGTGTGTGTGTATGTATATGCGTGCGCGCGTGAATGAGTGTGTGTGTGTGCGCGCGCGCGCGCGTGCGTGTGTGTTGGTGTATACATGTCTGTTAAATGTAAGTACCTTAATATTTATGTGAACTTAATATTTAGTGATTTGTGGTAATTTAAATATCATTGTATTTCTTTCAAAAAATTAAGTACTTGTTGTCGTTTAGTAAAATTTAATGTCAACGTGTATGTAATTGCATGTGCACATGTATGTGTTTAATCAATCTCAGTGTAGACTATAAATGGCATTGTGATATAATACTAATTCATTAGCAGATTAAATGTATACTATTTATATGTCAGATAGGCCTAGCATATAGAATGCATTTTAAGGTATTACATAAAATCGCACAGAATCTCTTTCACACACATCTGTCCTTCCGCACTAGGTCAACTGTGGCCTTGCATCACAAATTGAGAATTGATACCCCCATCGTGTGTTATATTTTTTTTAAAATTTTCAAACTGTTGGGGTCTTAGCTTTACAAGCTATGAAATGCCCCTCACGCACCGTGCGACTCTTGATGTTTATTTTGTAGATACCGAGGTAGGGGTAGAACATGTTAGGTCAATATACCAAATTGACCCATATCAAAACTAACTTAACTCAGGTGTTAGAATTCCTCATATAAATAAATAACCTAATAACTACAATAAAATGTGAAAAAATTTAAACTACTTGATTTTTAAGTGGGGATGTATGCAAGCATGTTGCATAGTTGTGGGGCGCACGCGCACACACGTGTGTGTGTGTGTGTGTGTGTGTGTGTTCGAGGTATATAGATGAGCGATGGTACATATGGGTATCAAATATAAGAATGCATGTCGAAGGTATGTGACGAATCAATGATTGGTCATTTTTATATCTTTTTTAGCAAAAATCATGTGTAATCCGTTGTATTTTTCTTGATTTAATGCATAATTTTCATTTCATATTTTTCATGCTCATTACATTCAAAACATCAAAAAATGCATAACATTAATCGCAAATAAATCTAAAAAAAGAAGAAAGATAAAATATGCATTAGTTAACTTTTCAAAAAAAATACGGGCTCGAAGCCCATATTAGAGTTCTGATAATATTTCTTTATTTCATGTCTGCTCTAGAAGAGGCCCAAGGAGGTTCTCCAATCCTCTCCCCTTTTCATATTAAAAAAGTGTTATACTATAAATAGTTGACATCAGCTTGATGTCACCATTTCAAAAAAAGGAAAACAAAATAAGGGTAATATCAGTACCTAGGGGGGCTGATGTTAGCCCCCTTCTTCCTCCGGCCCACATGTGGGTGCTGCCTCCTCCCCTCCTCTCTTCTCTAACTACCAGGGCAGTTGGCCTCTACTGCAATACCAACCGCCCAACCCTCCTCTCCTCCAAACCATTGCCTCCTCACTTCCCTCGATCTGTAATAAGAGGAGGAGCTCGATGGGGAGGATCAGCATCGATCTCCACCCCATGGAGAAGAACCAAACTCTCACCACAGTTCTCCTCCTCTATCGCTCACCGCCACCCATGTTCGCCTCGTCCACTCCCTACTCCAACCAACCATCACCGTCCCACATCACTAGATCTTCACCGTGGTCCCCGTGCCGTTGATCTTCGCCAGGCATGGGCCACCGTCGACCAACTACTGCACATGATCTAAATGACCAGGGGCATTTGTATAATTTGTTTTCTTCTTAGTATTTTTTACATATTGTGGACCTATGTGTACTTTCAGACAAGTTTAGGTTAACTATTGCAATATTTCCATTCTATAATTTTTATTTTGTGTAAATTGCATTTTCTTCACAAACTTTTCTCGTGTTACATTTCAATCCCTTGAGGACTCATTTACAATGTTCTAAATAGTTGTTGTTTTTCTGTAATTTATCCAAAATTTTAATTAACTAGGTCATTTGCACTTCTATTTTTTAATATTCATGAAATTACATAGTATCCCCTAAGTTCAATTTTCATTATAGTTTTACCCCCATTTTTTGAGTTTTTCACACTTATCCCTCCACCTTCAAAAATTCATTAAAATAGCTAAAAAATCAAAAAATCGCTGAAAAATTCAATGGGATCCTAGAAGCATTTACTTTATGGATCTGACAAGATGTAGGTCGATATCGGTGTCATCAGGAGACACAACCCGATCATGATTGACCTGGTGAAGATCCTCAGCCATCTCAAAGCGAAAGGCACGAACTGGTCATTGGAAGTAGTGTGGTCATGTTCGGCCTTGGATGTATCGCTGGTCTCAAAATCAAATGGGATGAACTCATCTATGGAAGTAGTCAAGTCAAGTCCGTCTTGTGAAGTCTCTACTAAATCATCATCGAAAGCAACAAATTCATTTATAAAAGCAATCAGATCAAATTTTACCTCGACGGTCTCTACTATGTCTACCCTCCGCTCTAAAGTATCAATCGTGTAAATCTCGCGGATACCATCAATACAACGCCACTCGTTGGAAGGGGGAACTCCAAGTTCTATGCTTTTCGATCCTTCCTCACCAAAAAGGAATCCTCAGGTCTCAGTCTTATCCATCAAAAAGCAAACCTCTCTAACAAAGTCAGCAGTGAATCTTCAGGTCTCAATCATATCCATAATCAATAACAGCTCTCGCAGAGGCGAGGAAAGGTCGTCCCAGCATAATCGAAGGATGCTCCACAAGAGTGGAGGTCTTCATGGGCAATACGACAAAGTCAGCAGTGAATCTCATGCCCTGAATCTGAATGACAACGTTCTCTAAAATGCCCTTCAACCTCTTTATTGATCCATCAGCAAATTGACAAATCATCTTGGTTTCTTAAAAGTCCCTAAGTGAAGAAATTGTACTAGTGAAAAGGGCATTATATTAATTGAAGCACCATTGTCAAGGAGAGTGTGATCACATGAATGGTCAGAGATGGTGCAACTCACATGAGGTGTGATTGTTCCCTTTCCTAGTGGATGAGTGGTGAGAGATGGTGTAGGCAATGGTATGGTCAAAACACGTCGCTTAGATCTACTCCTTCGCTTTCTCTTCTTGGGTTTAGGAGCAGATAATTGAGTCATGGCCTAGCGAAAGTAGGGCTTCAATGATCTCATGAATAGTTGCCACCACTTCAGGTTTTGTCAACATTTTTTTGAAATTTTGGATCTTCTCCATACAAATGAGAAGATCAGAATCATCATCTACACAAGGATGACTAAGAGTAGTTTGTATAATGTCATCCATGGGGTCAAGGGTGGGAACTGGTATGTGTGTCTGTGTAAGTATAGGATCTGGCATGGGTGCCCTCTTCTCATTTTTTTTTGTGTTTTGGAAAATGCTAAGGTGGATGTGTGGACACACACGTAAAGATCGGATTCGGAATGATGCAATCAGAAAGAAAGTTGGTGTTGCTCCGATCGAGGATAATATGCGAGAAAACCACTTAAGATGGTTTGGTCATTTGCAAAGAAGATCAGCTGATGCACCAGTTAGGAGATGCGAGTGATGGGATGTTGAGTTGGCTAAGAGAGGGCGGGGACGGCCCAAGAAGTGTTGGAAAGAGACCATACGAAGGGATCTTTGTTTTGTGGATATAAGCCCGGGATTAACCCAAGATAGATCTGAATGGAGGCGAAGAATCCATGTAGCCGACCCTACTTAATTGTGGGAAAAGGCTTTGTTGTTGTTGTTGTTTGGGTGATTGCAATCTTTCATAGGAATCCTCGAATGAACCCATATCATCAAATGGTGAAGCGTCATTATGGCTCTTATTTATGCGCATGAGGTCATCAATCCTCTACTTCATCTGCTCCATCATCCGGGTCAAGTGCTCAAGGGTGGAGTCCCATGAGAGGTGACTCCAACAAGTCAGTATCAAGTGGGTGAGATGGTGGGCAATGTGATGGTGGTGATGGGTAAAAGTCTGAGGCCTTATACTGTGGCTGAGGCAGATATGTACAAAAATAAAAGTTAGGAGCAAAGACCTCTTGATAAAATGAGGTGGACCGACTGGAGGATACAAGGGATCCGTAAAATCCTGATAAAAATCATTCCAGTTTACCATCTCCGAAATAAAAGGAAGTGATTGGGAGAACACGAAGGTAAAATCAAGATATGCAAGGAAAAAGGCACAAATACACAGAGAAGATCGAGTATGCACAAACACAAATAAATATACACGAAACAAACCCCTCAATTCACCTACTCAACACTGTGATGACCGTAAAAGTTCGGTCTTTTTATCTTTTCTGTTTAGAGCGTTAGGTGATAATACGATGTTGTACAAACACTTAGGTTGGCCTGGGATTGGGGCACTAGTCCTTAGTGTGTACGTTGGAAAATTAAATGCAAAAATAATGAGGGTGTGACTCTCCCCAAGACAAGGATTGTTCTTTTTGAATTTTATTGTCGAGTAATTTTAGCAGTCTCAATTTTATTTGTTCTCACTTTTTTTGTATTTTTAATAAGAATGCACGAACCTAACGAGGAGTCAATTCTTTTTACCTCCTAAGTGACCAAATCAGAGGGTGAGAGCCAGAAAGCAATGCAAGCAAAATCGATGATGAATGCCAAGTAGAAATGCTCACCTTGCCTCCAACTCTCTTCATGCAAGGATGCTAAGCAGAATTGAAACCTATCTATCCGATGAAATCATCCTAAAATAGTAATTGTTATTAGTGTAAAGCACCAAATGCTAACTATCTAGATATGAGACCAAAAGTCCGGTCTTCGATACTACTTGGTGTCCGCCACAATGGGTCCTGCAAGCTTGTATGCGACCTCTCTCAGAACACGGTCCAAAAGCGACACTATAGGTACATGCAAATATATTAGGGCTTTGGACCTTAATCTATCAAGCAAGCAAATCCTAAGCTAGGGCTCAATCACAAAAAATAAAGAAAATAAAATCATGAAACAAATAAAAAGAAAAACGAGAATCACGACAAAAATCGATGAGGCACCAACCCAGATCCAACGGCTGAAACACCCCTTTTAATCCCACTCACCCTCACGTGCTACTCACTTGACTCAACCCCATCATTGGATCTCGAATGATCCAACAGTATGCCATCCATCACCTGCCTCCAGCCGCTTCCCTCAATGGCAGCCGCTACCCGATCGACGCCAATGCCTGAATCCCACCAGCATCACCTCCCTATCCGAACCAACGACTACCGCCTTTTAATCAACCCAATCCCCATCTATATCTCCTCTTCCAGAACTCAACAGCTAACCTTATCCCTTCTTCTTCTCCATTACTCCAAACCACCACTATCTTCTCCATCCTATCACCAAACCAAACCCAACGAACCTCCCCATCGCCTGAAATAGATAATGAAAAACCCAATCCCGTACACCCCTCTAACTCCCATCTCTTCTCCCTATTCAATCACAACCCCCATCTTCGATCCATCTTTCATCCAACATCATCATCTACAGAGAGAGAGAGAGAGAGCCTTAGATCGTTAGTGACAACAACAATATTTTGGCAAGGCGAAGACCACCATCTTGAGGTGAGATCTAGAGAGGAGAACCCCTTTCTGTTGCTGCTTCTCATCAGGAGACAATTGACCTCTCCATCCTCTACTGAACTGGTTGAGCGAGAATAGGAGTCGAGATCTATCTCCTTCGCATCAGGTGAACCCACATGTAGATCCTTTTCTCTATTCATTCATCCTTTCCCTCGTCCCTTCTCTCCATCTTCTTCTTATTTTTTCTTTTGAAATTTCAGTCCAACCTCTTCTACCCACCATCTTCCTCATCCAAAATCCAAAACAACCACACCAACCTCCGATGATCATGATCACCTTCGGACATCACCACCTTCCTTCGCTCCTTTTGCAACCTCTCACCTTCGGCAAAGACATCGTCGGATACTCGCTCCTTATCCACCATAGACAAAGTAGGAGCCATGTCCATCTTCTATCTGTATGTTTTAAGTCTAGGGCCAAGCTTCCAAGCTTGAGTCGCCTTTGATTTGCAGGCCTCCACCGAGATCACTAGGAGCAACAACCATAGACTGAGGATCGAACACCATCAGGTAGTGTCGAACCATCAATTCCACGACCGAGCATATGCCATGACATCCCCTGATCATGTGTCGACCATTGAAGTAAGACCTCTTGGACGAAGAAGGCAATAAAGGGGAGTAAATTCTCAGGAACAACATCCATCAGGGAAGAGAAAAGAAGAGAAGAGGGCGCTATAGGCATCGTCGATCACCCACCCTCCTCGAATCTAAAGACTGAAAGAGGATCCAGACCACAGACTCGAGTCTCTCGCCTCGGTATCCTGCATCAACTAGACGGAGCCACGTGGAGGACATGAGCCTAAGCTACAGGCTCGGGTCACGTGCACCACACGTGGGTCAAGTGATTTTCAAGGCACCCCTCAGTTATCCACGATTAGAAAAGGAGACCTCATGTGAGTTCTCTCATGCGAGTGGTAGAAAATTGCATAAGTGCCCCTACACTACTTTGAATAAACATACTATCCTTGACTCTTCTGGAATTCATGAGAAAATCCCCCACCTTGGGCGAATTGTGAGGACGACCCTACAGACTTTTGTAAATTACAAATCTAACCCTATGAAGGTTATTTTTGAGAAATATTTATTTATTTTCATTACATTTATGCCCTTAGACTTCCTTTATGTGTATCTAGGGCATTTGTAGTCTGATTTTAACTTCTTAGTGTTTTTAAAGCTTATTTAATTATCTATCATTTGAGACATTAAATGATTCATTTTGTGACATTTTTTGAACATCATTAATTTGAGGAATCATTTGTTAATTGTAAGCACACTCCGTTCTTTGAAATTGATTTTTGATTGCCCATTAAAATTGTGGAAAATTGGGGGCTTGCTTGTGAATTAATTTGGAAATCAATTGATCAACTTTTTTATATTGATTAACTAGGTTTTGGGTTGAATGAAACTACAAATTAATATCAAAATTTCTTAAAAAACATTGTTTTATTTCTCATTTCATTTATTTTCTTGTAAAAATTACAAAAATTGATTCATCATATTTGATTAAATTAATTGCATCTTTCATTTTTAAAACTCCATAAAAATCTATAAAAATCCAAACCATAAAAATACATCTTTTGAAAACCTAAACTCTTGAGTTGTTTTGAAAATAATTCTAGACCCTCACATTACCTCCCTGAATTTGACCTTGGAACTTCGTCAGGTAAAATAAACAATTGCCACATTGAAATTAATTGAATAATTATTTTTCATGTGGTTTTGATTACACGCTCTTTATCACCAGCTACAACCGACCTTAAATCTTTAAAATTAAGAGTGATAGAGAATGCAGTATTCATTATCATCACTACGTCATATAATCATCCACCGTGGTTGTGTAACAAGCATCCATATATGTTTCTATCTCTTTTAGTTCCCAATCTTACCCACCCGGGGGAAGTATCTGAATGTTTATCTTCGATCTTAGTGGATGAGTTGAAAGAATTATGGGAAAACAGAAGGAAACCTATGATGCAGTTATCAAGCAAAAATTTCAGATGAGGCTTGGACTTTTATGGATCGTTAGTGGTTTCCCAGTCTAATGGTATGCTATCTGCTTGGAGCACAAATGGTTCGTGAAGTTGTTCTTATTGTATGGAGAAGACGAAGTCGTTTCAACTTGAGTACGGAAAGAAGCCATGCTTCTTTGACTGCCGTAGATAATTCTTATCCATTGGTCACTCATACAAAAGACAAAAACTGGCATTCAAAAGGAATGCAATTGAAATGTTGACTCCACCATCAAGACTGTTAGCAATAAAAAACGAGATAGACTATTACAGATGAAGACACGTGGTAGAGATTCTCTTTACGATTTTGGCATTGATCATAATTGAATGAAGATGAGTATTTTCTGGGAGTTGTCGTATTGGTATAACCTTCTTGTTAGGCACATTCTAGATGTGATGTATATAAAGAAAAATGTATTTGACAACATGTTCCATACAATTAGGAACACTATATTTAGTACCAAAGATACAGAAAATTCTTGAAGAGATTTAATGAACCTTTGTTCACATCCGGACCTTACTTTGGATGGAAAAGTAGATTGCTCGGTCTACATGCCACGAGCAAAATACATGTTAAGCAAGGAACAAGTGAAAGAAGTTTGTGCATGGGCATCATATCTGAGATTCCTAGATGGTTATGTTTCAAATATTTCAAAATTAGTCGATCCAAAGAAGCACTATTTCAAGCCTTTGAAAAACCACGGTCGCCATGCCTTCATGTAGCAGTTGCTGACAATAACCTTTAAGAGTCCACTCCCTAAGCCAATTTTAGATCTATTAATGGAGCTTAGTAATCTCTTCAAATGCATTTTCTCCTTAAAGATCACAACGTATGACATGAAAATCCTAGAACAAAATGCAGTAGTTCTTCTATGCAATCTTGAGAAGATTTTTCCTCATGCTTTCTTTGATTCGATGGAGCACCTTATGGTCCACTTACTATATGAAGTCAAAGTCTGGGGACTGATCAAACATCGATGCATATACCCACTTGAAATGTATATTAACTAATCACATTTTCTATCTTCATTCGTATGATTATTCATGCGATTATCTAACTAATGGAAATATAGAGGTATATGTTCTTTTCAAAAAGAAAGATGCCCAACAAATTTAAGGTTAAAGGTTCAATTAACGCATAGAATTTGTGAACTTTTGTGCAAGATACTTCTTTGATGATGTGGAGACCATTCACAGTCGTGTTCCCATCAATGATGTCCCGACTAATGACATCGATGCCGAACTTTTTGTTTTTTGCTCATAATGGAGAGCCATTTAGAAAAAGGAAAGTCACGCATGATGGATCGTCAGGAAAAAGAGGTGGCGGAGATATATGAACTAGACAACATAGAGGCAGTTTCACCATTTACCAAGTATGTCCTAATTTTAAAGATTTTTTCCCATTATTTATTATATTTAATGTATTATTTCAAAATGCAGAGAATATAGGTGCTTGATACAGTTAAATAATCCTACGTTCAATGATAATGATGTGGTTGATGAGTTTGAAAAGACATTTGCTCAATGTTCAGAGAGCGTGTCAGATCATTAGACACAACTTACATGAAGTCAAAGCTTTTAAAGGACTTCTCCTTGGGTCCAAATCACATGATTAGAACGTATACTAGTTTCTGTGCCAACAGGTCTAGGTTCCACTCGACCGAAGGGAATAGAAGATTGTCTACATATTAATCGGGTGTCATGGTATTAGGTTCATGTTATGGAGAAGATAACTTGAGCTATTATGGAATCCTGCAAGAGGTGATTGAGTTAGCGTAAATATGCCACCACCAAATCACCTCTACTTATTTTCAGTGATTTGATCCCCAATGAGGAGTTGAACTGGATCCAACCCATGATATAGTTGAGGTGATTATGGATAAATACTTAAAAAGGTTTGAATCATTTGCACTAGTGTCTCAGATTGAGCAGATATGTTACGTGACTAATGTGGGCAAGAAGCAGAGAAAAGATAAACGATTGATAGTATTAAAAAGGATGTCTTGTGTATATGTTGATAATGGTAGCAACGCCGATATAGGACAAGTTTCCTCATGCTTATTAGTTTCCGAGCAAGAACATCCATAAAATGTTTCATTTTTTGAGTAATTGGTGAATAATGCTATCATTTGTAATTTTAAAGTTCATATAATTTTTTATTATGCAACTAAAATTTAAGTGCAAATATAAATATTTTTATGTAGTGAAGCGATGGCGATAACGAGAGGTGGCTCTTCGTCCGGGAGGAATGGCCCAGGTTGATGTAGTCGTTCTCGAGACGTCATCAGACCGCCTCCTTCCCACCATGCAAACACTTCTGAGGGTAAACTAGAAATATAATATGCGTACTTCATGGTTCCTTCTCAATACTTATTTATTTCATTTTAATATTAACAGTGATTGGAACGTAGGACCCATTGACGTGCCCTCGTCTACCCTAGTTAATTCAACTGATTTATCAATCAAATTAAGTTTGTCGTTCGTTGAAGTCAGGTATTCGAGACTTCGTCAAAAACACCACTCAAATCAAATTTAATGTATAATTAAGTCCAAGCGGTAGATTTATTTTACTTGGACAAGCCCAAGGTCGAACTCAAGGAGGCAGCTATCTCCTTAGGTAAATTTTAAGTTAATTTTGACGTCAGATTTTCAGAAGAATATTTTTGTCTTTTTTATGCAATTAAAAAACACAATGTAATTGCTAGCCAAATTTTAAGTTAAATCATAAAAAATAATCAAATGAAGTCCAAAATTAATGAAACTTGGCCAGAATATGGAATGCTATGAAACTAAGTTACTGCATTTTTTTGGAATTTTTAGACTCTAAATGAATTTAATATGAATGCAGGGTAGTTATTGCAAAATTAATTTTAATAAATGCCAAGGCACATTATTTTCAGATATAAAAATTATTCTAGATAGGTCTATGTGAGATGAATCCTGGAAAATTAATAAACCTAAAAAATGATGTAAATTGGACCTATTAAAAATCAATTAAGCAAAATACTATTTGATTTATTCAGGCCTCGTGATGCATGCAAATACTATGATTTTTGGGCACAGTGTAGAGCAACTTAAATTAAGTCTAATGTGATTTTATGGTGATTTTTGGAGTAATAGATAATTTAATATTCAATTTAAAGCACATAATGGGCAAAATATGCCAAATTCTACAAGAATAATAATATTAAATTAAATGAAGCTCAATAAAAAATGACATGTTCACACAGATAAAGGACAAGTTAAACTACAACATGCAATTTTTAGAATTTAAAAATGATGAGAAATGGACAACTAAATATGCGTGCAAACACAAGAACCAAAATACAAAACAAAAAACAAAAATTGCTTAAAATAAAACGTGCATACAGGGACTAAAGTGCAAATACCTATAATGTAGGGGTATGGATGCAAAATTCCCACTGGAATACGTGCTCCTCACGTGACGCGCCTGGCATGGATTGATTTGCAATTTCTGAAAGTTGCAAGGGCCTCGGTGAAATTTACCCAGCCCTCACGTGTGGGACACACGATGAGCTAGGCTCGAAAGGGTCTAGAGGCTCGGACTTTGCTTCGGGTCTACTTCGGTTGCTCCGAGCCTAGGGTCAGGGAAGAGGCTCGGAGGGCGTACGTGACGCGTGCTGGACCGTCGGATCAGGAGAGATCCATCGGCTGCTGATGATGGAGACGTGGCACGCTACTGGCCATTGGATCAAGATGAATCCAATGGTATCTAGAGCTCGAAGCAGATGGCAACGTGGACTGACGCTGGTCGTTGAATCGAGATTGATCCAACGGAGTCTAGAGCTGCTGCTGAGGGCTACGTGGCGACTGTCTGGACGTTGGATCCTCCTGATCCAATGGAGGCGGAGAGTGGGCGACGTGGCTCGATCAGGGCTGTTAGATCAAAGTGATCCAACGATAACTGTGCGTCGTCTTCTTTGGTCCGCCACCTCCTGCGACGGACTTGGCGGGGCTCCGACGAGATGGTCCTGGATCCATCGCCCTTCCCTGTGTTCGATGAAACTCGCCGGAGACTCCTGGAGGGCTCGGAATGATCGTGGAGACGTGGTGAAGCGTCCGGAGGTCTTGGATGACGCGAAGACGATATGGAAGCCGGAGTCAATGGAGCTCGAAGCAGCTTCGGTGAAGTCTCCGATCAATGAAGAAGGGGCTCCTGCAGGGTTAGTTGATGCCAAAACGAATGGTGCTCGTGTTCGTGGAGTGCAAGGGATGTGCGGTGAGGCCTGTGGCAGAGCGAAAGGTGGTCGGTGATCTTCCTCCGCCGTGAAGGCGGAGCTTTGGTCGGAGGAGGTGCGATGGGTGGTCAGAGCGAATGAAGGGATGCGCGAAGATCAGAGTTTCAAGGCGAAGCTCGGTGGATGGTCAGCGGAGGGTGGAGTCTATCGGAGAAGGCGGAAAAAATGGAAGAAGATCGAGATGAAAATAGAAAGAAGATCATAGAAGAATGGATGAAGCTACCTGGGGTTAGAGGCTCGCTGAAGCGGCTCCGGTCATCGCTCGAAGGTCAGTAGCGGGCCTGAGCTCAAGCAGCTCGCTGGAGGAGTTGCGGCACGATGGGGGGTACGTCGTGGATCTCGCCGGAGGTGGAGACATGTCATCGCTTGCTTACACACTCAATTGTTAACACCAATGAGAAGCTCGGAGCTCTAGGACACCTCTCGCTATGGCGGATGGGGTGGAAGTTGGCCAGAGATGAAGTATTTATAGGAAGGAGATGGATGTCCAGGCGATGGAGGTGTGGGGTTTGTGGTGTGTGTGGAGCAAAGATGAAGGGAATCATGGTGGTTGTGGGTTCTGGTAAGGATGGTGGAGGTCAGGGCTATGTCGTGGAGGTGTTAGTGGACCGAGAGGGTGGCTGGAGTGGCACCAAAAATAGGAAGGGGGCGGAGGCGTCGCGAGGTGGGATGACGTGGGCGAGGTGCTTGCGGAGGAAGAAGATGACTTCTGGATCGTTGGATCTCGTGATCCAACGACCAGAATATAGGCGTGAGAGAAGGGCCAGGATTAGATCCTAGTGATGCAATGGAAGGGCGCTGAGCGTGACACGTGGCGGGCGGAGCGTCGAACGCCAACGGGCAGTGGAGATTGAATCTAGAGTGGGGATCGAACGACTGGAATCACGACGGAGATGAATGGCTGAGATGGAGGCGTCTTGGGAGAGATCCAATGGTGGAGATGTGACCACGTGGTGCTATGAGGTTAGGGCGCTGGCGAACGACGTAGATGAGATCTTGGTTGATGATCCAAGGGTCGCGATTTAGGTGGGAGTAAACGACGTAGATGGGATCATCTGGGCTACGATCGGGTGGTCGAGTAAGATGACACGTGGTCAAAGGAGAGTAAGGGCACTAGTGAGTGATAGTTCCGAGTCAGCCGATGTTAAAATGCATGTATTGTCATGCATTAAAATTAATGTGTCGTTTTGTTGTAGGCGGGCAATCGAAATCAGTCAAGAAATAACCACAATAAAATTTTATCAATTTTTAATCACGTGGTTTTATGTTTATTTTACCTGGGCAAGTCCCAAGGTTGAACACAAGGAGGCAAAAGAACAACCTAGAATTTTGTCTACACAAGTTCGTGCGCGGTTCTCGAGGCGGTCTTTTTTTTGTAATTTTTAATGCAATTTTGACCTATTTTAGGGACTAAAAATGTAAATATCGATCAAACAATGTTCGAAAAATATGAAACTTGGCCAACATGATAATAATGATGAAATAAATGCACTGTAAATTTTTTTTGGAATTTTTGGATGCAAGATGAATTTTTTTTAATGAATTTTTAAATGCAAATAAAGTGAATTTCAATATTTATTATAATAAATATTGAATCTAATTATTTTCAAGGGATAAAATTATCCAAGATCTATCACTAGGTGATCAATATCAGAAAAATCCTAAACCTTGAAAATGTGAGATTTATTACCTATTAAAAATCAAATATTGAAATATGCACAATGATTTATACAAGGTAAAATATGCAAGCAAATGTAATTCTTTTTGAGCATATTGTTAAACACAATTAATTCTACAATCCGTGATTTTCGGTAATTTTTAGAGCAACAGTTAATCAACTATGAATTTCAGAGCTCAAAATGGGCAAAATATGCAATTTTCTACAAAAATATTAATTATTAATTAACCACCGATTACAAAAATATCTACATTATGCCAAACTGTAGAGAATTAATTGTAGAACAAAATGCCAATTTTTGATAAATAAAATAATGCAATGTAGCTGTCCAAAACAAAGGAGGAATACAAGGGTATTCATACAATATTATAATAAATAAAAATAGAACAATTGCAAAGAGGACTATTTTGAATTACCAAGAGCTTTGGGGAGGATCTGCAATTTGGCCAGAGGGTCACGTGCGTAGCACGTGACCTTTGGCTATGGACTTTGTGGCAAATATGTGAAATGCGGGGGCTCATCCGTAATTTTCCCAGCGGTCACGTGCGTAGCACGTGACCCTAGGACGGGGCTGGAGACGTTCCCCCTACGCACGTGCCTCGTGGGGGCCTCGAGCCTCACGCCCGGTGGCGAGGCAGAGCGGCTGGTGGACCACGGCGGGGCACCGGTCGTCAATCGAGGGCGCGTGAGTGGCTTCGGTTGGATGTGCTCCTAGCGCGGATGTCGAAGTGGTAAAGGGGAGTCGGAGATGCTGAAGCCCTGGTGGCTGTGTGGTGAAGTCGATGAAAAACGTCGAAACCGATGGATGCGGTGGAGATGATGTCGATGGGCGGTGCCGGGGCTGGGGCTTGGTTGTCCAAGGCACGACGGTGGAGGCGAAGTCGGCGATGCATCACGGAGAAGAACGTTGAAGGCTGTCGGAGATGTAGCACGTAGGTCGTCAGAGGAGCAGGCGGTGGAAGGTTGTCGAAGAAGAGCGTAGATTGTCGTAGTGGCTCAACGACAAAGGGGAGTAATGCAGCAACAAATGAGGGGATCTTGGCCATGGGCTGCGACGAGGCCTACGACCTCGGATCTCACCAGACAAGTAGAGAAGAGCGGCACTGTCTCTGCCGTCGTCTCATCGAAGTTAAGGTTATCGACGGATGGGGTTCCATCGAGGGGCAGCAGTAGATTTATAGGGACGAAGGGCTGGCCGGAGATGGAAGGAAGTTGGATGCAAGATTTGATGGGAATCGTGACTGGGCTTGACGATATTAGATCGGAGAGAGGCGGCGAGGAGATGAGACCCGATTAGGGTTTTGACGAGGGCGAGATACGCGGCGGCGATATTTGATTTGGAAGGCCGGCGGCGAAATCGCAGGAGGCATTGAGGGCAACGGCGGAGATTTCACTGGCAAGATTGGGAAAGCGGGGAGGTTGAAGACGATGATCCCTGGCCGTCCGATCGACCGAGATCGGGCGGCCAGAAGGGCGACACATGGCGGCTGGAGAGGCGCTTGGTGGTGCACGTGCGTGGCACGTGCGTAGGAGGCACGTGCCCCGTACGTGCGGTCCTTTTAATTTATTTTTTTTTTAATAAAAATGAATAAAAATAAATCGAAAAATGGGTGACATGTGGTGGCTCCAGGAGCTGCCACATGTCAGACCCACAAAAATCGGAAAATAAATACAAAAAAAAGAAAGAAATATCAAACGACCTCGGATCGGAAATTTTCTTCACAAAAATTGCTCGCTCGATAAGATCTACAACTTTCATGAAGACATCAAAACCAAAATCGATCATTTTCAAAGTGAAATTTTTGGGGTATCCCATGTACATAGAATACCTTGATTTTTAGTTTTATAATTTTTTTGTTATTTTTAAACCAGATAAAAGTCCGAAAAAATATGATAAAATCAAAGATAAATATTTACACATTAATCTATTTTTTTGGATTTTTATTGATTAAGAAAAAGAATAAATAAAATATAACACAAAAAGACCAATTTTGTACAGACAGTTAGTGAAGACTTGGACTCAATTTGTTTCTTTGATTTCAAGCTCAGTTTGGATTTGGATTTTTACGCATTTTAATGAAACTTTTATCAAAGAATTCAAATAAAAAAGAATTAAAATAAAATATGTTGATTATGTACATAAAATATTAGGTCAAAAACCGCTAAAATACAAAATGTACAAAAGAGGCCCAATACCCAACTTTCACATACGAGCTTTGATTCACTTGAACTTGGTCTTATTTTGAAGGTAATTGAATGTACATTAGTTCAAAAGTGAGAAGGATCAAAACGGACACTGGATGAGGAAGATATGAGGGTTTTAGTCCGGAAATCCTAGAACTAGGGTTTGGGTTTTTGGTCCAGTTATTTGGGTTAGTGACTTTTTTTTTGTATTTTCATTTATTCTTGTTAGTGATATGTACACCATGGAGGTATTTTTGGGTTAAACTAGACTCAACCTTTGGATTATTAGTTTGGCGGAACTTCTGTGAGACTTAGAATTTTAAAATCATCAGTCTTCAAAAACTACACATCATTGTCACAGTTTCGGTTCAGAAGTCATCTTAGATCAATCCTCTTCCCAAAGCATACCCTATGAACATTGAACAATCGACTCATGTGTGTGAAAGGTTTTAGGTCTTCCCATCCAGAATGCTGGACTATCATGCAAACCTCCTCTCCAGTAACTCGTCCTCGGGGAGTCAGGTATTTCCTTCTAAGATCTGCCACGCTGTGTTCACAATCGAATTGAGGGAGAAGTTAGAAGAAGGAGAAAAGAACTGAAGAGTGTCCAGTGTAGTCACGTCTCCTTGTGAAGCTGGCCATTGTAGTCGAGTCTCCACCAAGATCTGTAGGTTTTCTTGAAGCTTGGACCTTTTTTTGGTCAGATATTTATTTGGTAGTGGCTTCTTTGTATTTGGATTTTTGGTGGTTCTGCTTGGATCTTGTTGTGCCCCTACGGATATAGAATCTTTTTGTTTCCGTACATTTTTTGGAGTCTTAGAAAAAATTGTGCCCAGCCGTCCATCTCTTTTCCGAAGCTTTATTTCAACCCATACTCCGGTCTTTAAATTTCCACGCTACCAGAAAAGAAACTCACACAGTCTTCCAACATCCAGTCTGAGTTCAGCTAAGTGCATAGTGCGAGAGTACAAATTAATTCTCTATTCCAAAGTCGTATCCAGAATGAAGAGACCATGTTAGACACTAAGAGTCAAACGCTAGACATTGTCATGTTGAACTTAAAGAATTAAGTCAAAGATCTGAAGCTTCTAAAATCCTATTTCTCGGTGAAGTTCATCTAAAAATTAGGTGGATTAAGGTCAAGTCCAGATCGTTCTCGGTTTCTGCTCATAACTCGGTTCAGAACCCAAAGACTTTTCACAGATGCAAATGAATGCGATGCTGGAAGAAGTGCAGGTGTGTGAAATGCAGACACATTTTTTCTTTTGTGATTTTTTTCTTTGATTTTGTTATGCAAGGAATTTTTGATTTTTTTAATGCAAAAATAAATAAGAAGTCATTTTTTTCAAAAGTTTTGGGTTGGATACAACCAGTGTTAGTAGCAAAACTCTTTTTCTTTTCTTTTCTTTTTTTGTTTTGTTTTGTTTTTTAAGTTAATTACCCACCCTGTAAATACATATAAACTTACGCGAAAGTACGAGATATGGGTAAATTATATACATAGTATATATACATACCCCCAATACTTAGCGAGTGTTGTGTCCTCAGAGCACAATAAACGTAAAGAAGACATAGCTCGGACTAAGCATAAGAGAGTGAAAACGACAGATTGGTCCGCCCCCTATACTTAGACTGTAATATAAAAGAAGAGCGAAAAAAAATGAGTTGGTCGGGATATGTGAATGAGGAGAGTATATACAGATGAGCATCGTTCCCCCTATACTTAGGCTCTGGTCAGCCTAAGTAAGGAAGAAGGGTGGAAATGGAGCGATTGTGAGAAGGGGTTTGATGAGGGAAATGGTATATACAGATGGCATCGGTCTCCCCCTATACTTAGGCCTTGGTCTAAGTAGAGGAAGAAGATGTACAAGGAGACCGATGTGGTCGGGAGGGAGGGTGGGTAGCCGATGATTAAGGTGGTTTTCGGCCGATATTTTTGTGAGCCCACGGTGGGAGACCGTAACGACGAGAAGGAGATGAAGCATATGATTCCCAACTATTATCAGTGTTATCCTCGGAGAAATCATGTTGGATATCAGATGAAGCGCATGAGTCAAATGAAAGGTAACCATCATCAGACTTATCCTCAGAGGAATAGTATTTGAAAGTGGGCACACTCCAGATATTCTTATCTTTTTGTTTCTTCAGTTGTTTTCTCAGAATTTTTTCCTTCTTGGGATCAAGCGATTTGTCATCGGATGAATACTCTGAAGCACCAGTCTTGGTCAACTCATAAGAAATAATTCCACTATATTTGATGAGAGCAGGAGCATCGGCTTTGGATAGATAATAGTGAGGAAAGGGAGTCGTCCAACGGGAATCGAAGTTTGGATCCTTGCGAAGATATAATTTTAGAACTGCCAAACAGACTTCACTCATGTAGATTACCTTTTCCTGACCTGATGAGGGATCATCAAATGATTCCTTTCTGGAAGGTCAAACATGACTTTCTTTTTAGATGGAGTAGTCATTTTGTTTCATGAAGTTGTTGGTCCACTTAAGTCTCCAGATGAATAACCATTGGAATTCTTCTCCTTGGTCGTTGTTTGTCCTGCGTGATTGTTCTTAATCTTCTTAATGTTGGTGCACTCCTGATTTGAGATGATTTGATCAAGGTATTCAGAGTAGGTTGACCTAGGGTGTGTCCATGCATATGTCTCATGATCATATAAGAAACATTCTTCTATTGTGAGATCTGCATGAATTGAAATAGTGGGGAGAATCTCTGCATGTTCGTTCTCAATTGATTTCACATTGGAGCATTCCTATGTTGAGTTGATGTGATCAAGGTAGTCATAATAGGTTGACCCAGGGTGCGATCATGCTTAAGTCTCCGGATCATTTGATTCATATGTTTGATTTTCCATGGTGAGAGCAGCTGGGAATGGAGCAGAGGGGAGATTCTCTAAACCAATAGTCTCATCAACAACCGCTATAAAAGGTGTAGCAACGAGATAGGGATCTTCTACTGCTTGATGGTTACGGCTGTCGAGGACTTCATGGGTTGCCTCAGAAAATCGTGGTTCCTCAAAGACTGGGTGAAATCGAAGTGCTTTCAATGTTGTAAAATTGATTTTCCGAGTCTCACACTCATAATTGCCTTAGCCAAAGCTAAGAATGGCTTTCCGAGAATAATTGGAGACTGGGTGAATTCTCCATGATGCTCAATATCAATGATCATGAAGTCTACTTTGAGCGGAGCACCTTGGAATGTAATGATGATCGAAATGATTCCTCTCGGCCGCTTTATCAATCTATCAGCCAGCTGAACAATCTCTCATATCTTCCTGATAGGTTCGAGTTTGAGCTCATGAAATACAGAGGTCAGGAGGATAGTGATTGATGAGTCGTCATCAATTCGAGCATGAGTGAAAATTGTATCTTTGATTCCACAGTCAAATCTGGATGACCGGTTCACTATGCAGCTCTCGGTTTTTCTCCTCAATACCAAAGAGGAGGCCATTGACGAGATATGTCTTTCAGTCTTTGTTCTTATCCTGGATGACTTCTTCATCATTATTTGTCCATTACAAATCCTTTAAGGTTGGGGAAGTGTTCAATGGCCTGTATAAAGAGAAGTTCAAAAATCAATCTTTTCTCCAGTGCTTCCCGTAAAGCAGGATCCAAATTCTTCAGATCTTCTTCAGTTTAAAATTTTATGTAATTTTTTGGATTTTCGATTTTTTGGGTGTCTTTGAATATTCCAATTTTTGGTATTTTCAGTCTGGTGTGGTGATGTCGTATCTTCCATAGATGAGAAGGGGCTTTGATGTTCCGAGTAAAAGTCGGAGGCATAGTCATTTCTAGGGGAATAATATGCAGAAGTGTCGTTGTCAGAATCGTCCCTAGGTTTCTGAATATCCTCAAAATTGTCAACACGAGATCCAATCTTTTCCTCATTCATTTGTATGTCCGAGCTACTAGAGATTGAAATTAATCGGTCAACAAATTTTCTGAATCTATCCTCCATTAAATCAAATTTCTTGTTTATCCTCGAAATATCATCATCCAAAATCTTTTCATGACCAATCATGGGAGCAGTCCGGGTGTGTTTTTGTATTTGAGATTTAATAATTTCATCTTCCATTTTCCTGTATGTGCTGGGAGAAGAGTCTCTTGAAATATCCAATATATGATCATTATTTTCTGAAAATTTCTCCTAAAAAATTATGGAAGGAGGCTGCTCATGTGATCCATGCATGTGGAGTTGGTCTGAGTAGAGTTCATTCCTTTGATCATGATTGGTCGGACCTTGATATTGTGGACATGGTTTATGTGCTTCTATGTCGTCAGTACAGTCCTCTATATGTGTGTCATGTCTGAAGATGGGGTTATCATAGTCAATCCAAGATGATGGTTGCTCATTTGTGTTCAAGTGTGGGGAAGATGAAAGATGTGAAGAAGTGTTAAATTTGATCATGTGGTTATAATCTCTCATGAATGATGGATTGACATTTACCGAATATGAAGGATGAATTGTATGATCGGAGTAGAGTGGATTGACATATGAAGAAGTGGAGACCTCAGTCGGTTGTTGGTTTGTATGATCCGAATACAAAGGGTTGTCATTCATGAAGTAGATCGGATTTATAGAGAGTGTTGGATCTATTGGTGGTTGAGAGTCTCTTATGGAAGTTGGATGGTGTGTAGTTGGAGGAGGTTTTGAAACTTTGGATCTAGCCGATACGAATTCATTTTCATAGTATAGCTTTATGGATTCTCGGATAAATGTTCCGCAATTTTTGAAAGAGCTGAATTGAATGACAGGTTGGGTTTGTTCGAGACAAATTGATTTTCATGATCTGGATCTGGAGAATTCTTGGACAAAAGTTCCATGATTTTCAAATGAGGTTTATTGGTTGACAAATAAAGAAAGGAGCGTGATGGCACAAGTGTACGGCTTTTGATTTTCGAAATCAGTTCACGCACGTAAAATCAAACACAAATCAAACCCCAAGTTCATCAACTCACACAATGAAGGTGTAAGAGTTCGATAATTATCTTTTCAATTTTAGTTGGTGATAAATCAATCTTGGAAAAATATTAGCGAGTTGTTAGGTGCCGACAATTTTCGTAATGACTGGCTCGAATTCTTACGACTAGTTGCACATACTTTCAGCCAGTATGGGTGTAAGTACGGACCATGAAACGACTACCCGTTACTTGATGACGGAGCCTTACGTAATGTCCTCTAAACAACCTACTCTACTAAGGAAATCCATACCGTTACCGGCTACCCGTAGATCCTCATTGAAAAGTAGCTAATCGTTTTTGGTAGAATCAGTAGTCAATATGAAAATCTGGGTTTGGGCTCTAGCCTTAAGTGTCGTCTCTCGCTCACTCATAAAAATAAACGAATCCAAGGTCGGGGTTGCTCTCCCACAAAAATTCTTGATTTTATGAGTTATTTAAAGTTGGCTATATTTAGTAATC
The DNA here is from genome assembly GCA_037367405.1 of Ottelia alismoides. Classification (NCBI taxonomy): domain Eukaryota; kingdom Viridiplantae; phylum Streptophyta; class Magnoliopsida; order Alismatales; family Hydrocharitaceae; genus Ottelia; species Ottelia alismoides. The sequence continues at coordinate 51,447 of JAZKJV010008082.1, read as the reverse complement.
CCAATTTTAATTAGGTGATCACTGAAGAATTAAATGAGCACACATACACGTCTACCATCCAGTCCCAATTTCCTTTAGAATTATGTATGCTCAGTTAGAAGACTTACAATGAATCCTCGCAATCATGTGGGATGTAATACAAGAATTGAAAATTTAATTTAGACGAATGCAAGCCGATGAAAAACTGCACCTAGCAGAAAGTTCTATTAGCGGGGAAGAATTGAGTTGAATTTGGCTAAATTGAACGATCTATGTGCATCTCAATTAAAGTGAAGTGTGGCCTTAGGTATTACGAGCACAATCAAAAATTAAAAATATTTTAAAAGCCGTAAGTGCAGGTCTATCCTAAGCGCCACTCAAGTCGGGCCCCACCCTCACCGAAGAGTGAAACAGGCCACGACACACCACAGAAAAGTTCAAGATTTTTTACACACACGAGAGTCCAAACGGACACCGCTATAAATGAGCAATTAATTACAGAAATTTAAAATTGTAGAAAAACAAAATCCTATACTCTATGTTCTCTCACGACTCGACTCGATCTTAAATTAATTGCAACTTTTTCGGAAGTCGGTGAAGATGCTTCGGTTTCCAAAAACCGCTCCACATACGCCGGGTACCTCGCAAGAAAAATAAGAGAGATGGTGTAAGAGAGTGACTTAAAAATAAATCAAAAATATAAATAAGAAAAATAAATGCCGAAAATAAAAATAAATGCAAGAGAAAATGGAATTTACAGTGAAAAATTCGGGGGTCAGACTACCCGAATGCGGAAAATCAAAAAAAAATAGACAAAAAACTAAGCCATTTGCCTCCCCGGTAATGTTTTCATCTGACGGTTCTGAGACAGTTGATGTTAAAATGCGTGTATTGTCGTGCGTTAAAATTAATGTGTCATTTCATTGTAGGCGGGCAATCAGAATCGGTCAAGAAATAACCACAATAAATTTTTATCAATTTTTAATCACATGGTTTTATGTTTATTTTACTTGGGCAAGTTCCAAGGTTGAACACAAGGAGACAATGGAACAACCTAGAATTTTGTCTACCAAAGTTCATGCGCAGTTCTCGAGGTGATCTTTTTTTTATAATTTTTAATGCAATAAGAGATGCAAAATGAAATTTTGGCCTATTTTAGGGACTAAAAATATAAATATCGATAAAAAATGTCCAAAAAATACTAAACTTGGCCAACATGATAACAATGATGAAATAAATGCACTGTAATTGTTTTGGAATTTTTGGATGCAAGATGAAATTTTTATGAATTTTTAAATGCAAATAAAGTGAATTTCAATATTTATTATAATAAATATTGAACCTAACTATTTTCAAGGGATAAAATTATCCAAGATCCATCATTAGGTGATCAATCTCAGAAAAATCCTAAACCTCGAAAATATGAGATTTAGTACCTATTAAAAATAAAATATTAAAATATGCAAAATGATTTATACAAGGCAAATTATGCATGAAAATGCAATTCTTTTTAGACATAATGTTAAACACAATTAATTCTACAATCCTTGATTTTTTAGTAATTTTTAGAGCAACGGTTAATCAATTATGAATTTCAGAGCTCAAAATAGGCAAAATATGCAATTTTCTGCAAAAAAATAATTATTAATTAATCACTGATTACAAAAATGTCTACAATAGGCCAAACTGTAGAGAATTAATTGTAGAACAAAATGCCAATTTTTGATAATGCAATGTAGCTGTCCAAAATAAAGGGGGAATACATGGGTATTTATGCAATATTATAATAAATAAAAATACAACAAAAATGCAAAGAGGACTATTTTGAAATTACCAAGAGCTTTAGGGAGGATCTGCAATTTGGCCAGAGGGTCACATGCGTAGCAGGTGACCTCTAGTTATGGATTTGTGGCAAATATGTGAAATGCGGGGGCTCGCCCATAATTTTCCCAGCGGTCACGTGCGTAGCACGTGACCCTGGGATGGGGCTAAAGACGTTCCCCCTACGCACGTACCTCGTACGCATGTGGGGACCTCGGGCCTTATGCCCGATGGTGAGGCGGAGTGACTGGTGGACCGCGGTGGGGCGCCGGTCAAAGGGCGCTTGAGTGGCTTCGGGTGGCTGTGCTCTTGCCACGGATGTCGAAGTGGCGAAGAGGAGATGGAGATGCTGATGCTCTGGTGGCTATGCGGTGAAGTCGATGAAGAATGTCGAAGCCGGTGGACTGACGAGTCGCTAGATACATTGTTTAACTAGGGTTCGTTGTAGTACGTGTACTTAGCGATTCAGTCAGAATCGAGAGAAGATCTCCGTGAAGAGTGTCTCGGCTTAATTTATATCCCGAGAAAGTCCGTGGTTGAACACAGGGAGGCAAAGGAACAATGTCGGCTTAATTTGAAAATTTAGATCTCGATTTCCAAATGCAGTTTTTTTTATAATTTTTTAACGCAAAAACAAAGGTGAATGCAAATGTGGATGAATCAAGACAGTAAGAAAACACACAACTAAGCCAATTAATTTTAATGTCAAATCAGTTCAATTTAGCCAAATTATATTTTTCCTAAGATCTTAATTCGGTGATGCATGCAAAACATATTTTTTTAGAGTTTTAGGTGTTAAGACGTAACAATAAAAAATGCACACTTTTAATGAGTATTTTCGTAATTTTTCACAACAACAGTAAGCAGAAATCATGAAAAATTTACTAGAACATAAACATGATGCAAGGACACTACAGTAATTTTTTTAGAATTTTGTAACAGTATATGATTTTTTTATGGATTTTTTAGGGAAAATAGAGTGACAGTGAGTAAATAATTCCTAATAAATCCACATTTGCAAATTAATCAGAGTGAGAATTATCTCAAAAAGATATTTAGATGCTCAAATCAGGAAAGTTGAAATTTTGCGAAAAGGATGTATGTGGATTTAATTAAAAATCAAATACGAAAACCACTCTATGATTTATTTCAGGCACAAGACAATTCTACTTTATATGAAATTTGGACAGTAAATTAATCACAATCAAGGCATCTCTAGTTTTTGTAGAATTTTTAGAGCAAATATGTGTCCAACATGAATTTAATAGCACATAATGGGTAAAATATGCAGAAGTTCAGTTAGACAATTTTAATTAATTACTCAAATACCATAAAAATATAAATAAATATCCCCGTGGTAGAGAATTAGTTGCTCAACATCAAAATATTTTTTATTGAAAAAATGATGCAATACAAGTGTCCAAATTAAGAGCAAACATAGGGTTGTCTTTACAAATTCAGAAAGTAATATTTACAACGAAATATGTACATGGACCTTTTTGTGATTACAGAAACTATAACGGGCAAACTTACAATATTTACAATAAAAAATAGAAAAATAGACAGAACCTTTCTTCTTCCTAGAGATACAACCCAAAATGGGATGGGGTCGGCGGCGGCGGTGCCGCGCGGCCATACGTGCAGGCGGCGCGCATCGAAGGCGGAGGAGCGGCAGGCGACAGCCACGCGCGTGGGCGCGATGCGGCAACAACCGCGGTTGTGGACCTTCAGACGGAGGAGAACAGAGGGGCGCGAGCGGCGGTGTTGGAGGGCGGAGCCGCGCACAGCGGCAGGAGGGCTGCGGGCTGAGGCGGAGCCGCGCACGGCAGCCGCACGACGGCTGGTGGCCGCTGGCTGAGGCGGAGCCGCTGGCAGCGGTGGGCGGTGCCGTGAGGAAGGAGGAGGGGGCGGCGGCGTGGAGCTGTTGTTCCCTCCGTTTTCTTTTTTTTTTTTAATTTTTAATTTTTTTCTTTTTCTGTTGTAATAGAAGAAACCTTTTTTTGTTTTAATTTTTTTATATTTTTTGATTTTGTTAAATAAGAAATGCAAATGCTGTTGGGAAAAAATGATATGATGGTGGTGGTGAAGATGATGTGGAATAAAAAAATGGAAGTATGGGTGGTGATATTTTGTGATAAAAAAATTGCACAAATAACCAGATGATAAAATGAGAAGAAAATTACCTATGATGGAGACGATCGCCTATGATGTGCTCACGAGAGCATGGTCTTCGCTCGAATCGTCGGCGAGCGATGAGCTCGAGCAGCGCGCGGGTGCGACTGCGATGTTGGTCAAAAAGCCAACGGATCTCACCGGAGAGAGGACTGTCGTCGCTCGAACGCGGTAGCATCGCTGTCACCGATTCAACTCTGGGAACTAGGCTCTCCTCACTTAAAGATGGATCAAGTGAAAATTGAGGAGGATGGGATGTATATAAAGAGGATGAAATGAGAGGTTATTAAAGTGGTGGGAGGTTATATTATTAATGGAGTTGAATGAGAGGTTTAAAAAATGGTGGGGTTGAATGGAGGTTGGTGGTAGAATGGAGTTGAATGGTAGTTATTGTAGAGAATGAAAAATAAATAAAAGAAAATAAAATGAAATAAAGTAGGCTACTTTAAATACAACAAAAAATATAAAGAAGGAAAAATAGTGGAGAATTTACAAAGGAATACATACATGTTCATTTTTTTACTTTTTCGAATATGTATTTTTTGTCTTTTTAATAAGAGATATTTACAACGAAAAAATACAATAAAATACTATAATTAAAATACAACAAAAAATGTTTTTTTATTTTTTTAAGAAATTGAGAAAGATAAAACAAAAAATGAAGAAATAATGAATATATACAAAATATACAATGTACATCTAAGTCCCAAAACCAAACTTTTGCAAATGAGCTCCGATTTTAATAAAACCACTTCCGTTATAGATAATTTTCTAACTTGAATTTTAAAAGGAGTTTGGTTAATTTGGAATTCATACGGAGCATGAATTTGGTCTGGAAGTTGGACTTTATGGCTTTTTGTCTTTGGGATCTAGGAGCATTTTGTTTGAGGTAAAATTTATTTTATATTTTTGTATTTTTATATACATTTTTATAAACAAGTTAGAGAAAGAATTAGCCAAAAAGGAGTTGAAATAAAATTATTAAAAATATATGAAGTTTTGGGCTATTTACAGGTGAAAAACTCCTTTATTTTTGCGTTTTTTATTGTTAATTTATTTTGTAAAATCTAATATATAATAATTAATGTGTTTTATTTACAAGAGTATTTTGTTAATTTATTGATTTTATATACATTTATTTGGGATTTTACTTGAGGATTTTGCTAAGATCAAGATATTGAGATGATGAATCGCGGATTCATCACCCCTATACTTAAACTTTGCTAGTCCTCGAGCAAATGAAGAATGAATAAGTTAGAATAACCCATGACTGTGCATGTGAATACAAGACTTGATATGTTCAAGAACTCTCGGTTTCAGAGATCCTAAAATTCTAAGCTGAATCGAGCTCTAGTCAAAAGGTATCCAATTTCCCTAATCATCAGACTCTCTCTGTATACATATATAGTAGGGATATGACTTAAGTGTGGACTGCAGTTATAAGAGTAGAGTCACAACGTCACCCAAGGTTCCAATCCAAGAGACTCTCCTAAGAACTCGATCCTCAATACTAGGGAATAAATCATTTCTTGCATCCAATCCACCGTCTCTTTAGTTGTCAGACTTAAAAGTGTAGATGGAAGGCCAGTTGATGGAGGGCATAGGATTGTGTCATTTCTTCTCTCCCTCTCATTGGAACAAGGATCCTCTCGAGTGCCTTATTACTCAACGCATTTTTTGGTGTTGATCAGTGCGTCCGTCAAGAGAAGTTGGAGCCGTCTGCACTTGTTTTCCTGGGAGTACACCGGGGTGTGCCTTTTTTGAGTACCTATTGTATCTTCTACACCCAAACTTGTAGCATTCACGATGCAGAGCCCTTTTTTGGTGCAAGCCCGACTCCTGGTCCTAATAGCGGTGGTCCAAGTGGATACTTTGAAATGGTTGGGAGCGCTCGCCTTTGGTGGAAGCTCTTTGATATTTGACTTTGTGGAATGAGAGCTTTTCTTTGACATTTCATTGCTTTGTAATATTTTGGCTAGCTCCACTTCTTTTACCAAGAGTTGGCGCACACTAATCAACAATTTTTTTTATTTTATCACACCCTGGCACTTAGGTAAATGTCAAGAGATAGTACGAAAACCATGTTCTTATACTGGCTAAAGATGTTGACACTCAGGTTTCACGAAGCCTTCATCGATTTTATCCCATCCTCGAGTATCATCAAATCAGGTCCAAACTCAAATCCCTCATCCCAGTTCCTCAAGTGAAATTTCAACTCATTTCATCATAACTGCAGTCGTGTATGTGAGGTGCTGATCATATTCTTAAGATAGAGACTAAGTATGCAATATAGCACACAAATCTTTCAAACTAGGGAAATGTGAATAATTAAGACAAGGACCCTAATGACTAAGGTTAATTAACTCAAAATCTCAAGAGCTCATAAACCAAGTGTTCTTGAACATCACTAGTCTTGTGTGAATGTGAAAGTGTCAGGGATCAAACCAACCTATTAGTTAGTTTTTTTTTGTGATTTTATTTATTTGTATTTTTTGTTTTCTTGTCTTTTTTTGTTTTTTTAAAGGAAAGGAAGAAAGAAAGATGTTTTTTTCTTCAATTTTTTTGAAAAAACACACATTTTTAATAATAAAGAAAGAAAAGAGATTTTTTTCGTTTTCTTTGAAAAAGGTTTTTTAAGCATATAAGAGTTTTTTTTTTGAAAGAAAGTTTTTTTTTGAAAAGTTTTTTTTACCAATTTTACCCACCCTGTAAATATTGTATAATATATACAAAAATATGTGAAAGTACGAGTTATGGGTAAAGTATATATGTAATCTATATACGCCCCCTATACTTAGCTTGTGCTATGTCCTCATGGCACTAGGTTACAAAAAGCCATAGCTCGTACTAAGCGTAGGAAACCTAAAATAATAAAAAGTAGAGAAGTCGATCTGCCCCCTATACTTAGGCTCTGATCAGCATAAGTATAGAAGAAGAGCAAAAATGGGGTGGACGAGGTCAATAGGAGAAATGGATGAGTATATACACATGGTGGGCATTGGTTTTCCCTATACTTAGGCTCTGGTCAGCCTAAGTATAGGACATGAGTAAATGTGAGAACCGATGTGATCTAGAGAATATACAGAGAAAGGATGATATACAAGAGTGAATGAATCTTCTAAGCTGTTGAATCTTGGTGCCGCATCTTCATGACAAGTAATATGATGAATCTTCTCTGTGCTCACTCTGTATGAAGTTGATGACCTCGACTTGGACCAACTGCTCTTTTGAATCTACAAAATGCTTCAACAGTTGTCCATTTACCACATGAGATTGTGCACCATCTATGAGATCAGCTATCTCTACACTTCCATTCTCGTGCACTTTCTTAATAACAAAGGGACCCGTCCATTTAGATTTGAGCTTCCCATGGAACATCTTCAACCTGGCATTGAACAACCATACCTTTTGTCCAGGGACAAAGTCTTTGGACCTAATGTGCTGATCATGCCATCTCTTTACTTTGTCCTTATAAATCAAACTGTTGTCATATGCCCTATTTCGGATTTCCACAAGCTCGTTCAAATTCAAGTCTAGACAAAGCTTCCCTAGGTGACAACTCCAATTAATCTGCTTAATTGCCCATTCGGATTTGTGAATCAGCTCTGCGGGCAAATGGCATGGCTTGCCATAGATCATTCTAAATGGTGAAGTACCCAATGGTGTCTTATAGGCTGTCCTATAGGCCCATAGAACTTGGTCCAAAAGCTGAGACCAGTTCTTCCTATCGGGACGAACCAACTTCTGCAAAATACTCTTCACCTCTCTGTTCGGAACCTCTGCCATGCCGTTGGACTGTGGGTGGTAAGGACTAGTAACTCTATGCTCAAATCCATAGTCCTTAGCTAAAGATCTCAAATCTCGGTTCACAAAGTGGCTACCCCCATCAGATATCAAAACTTTTGTCACCGCGAACCTAGCAATAATATGGTCTCTCACAAACTTACAGACAGTCTTGCTATCTGCGGTTCGGGTTGGGATAGCCTCCACCCACCTAGATAGATAGTCAACCACCAACAATATGTACTCATGTCCTTGGCTGTTGGGAAAGGGACCCATAAAATCTATGCCCATGCATCAAAAACATCGCAAATAATCATCGGTTGCATGGGCATCTCATCTCTCTGTCCAACTGTCCCTCCCATCCTTTGATAGATTGGGCACGACCGAACAAAATCAATAGCATCTCTAAACAAGGTCGGCCAATACAATCCACATTGAAGTACTTTGTGAGCGGTTCTCTTTCCCGAATGATGTCCTCCAGCCTCAAGTGAATGACAATATGTGAGGACACTCTGGTACTCCTCTTGAGGAATACACCTTCTCCAAACACAATCCGGTCCTTCGAAGAAAAGGAAAGGATCGTCCCAGTGGTATCTCCTCGAATCTGACTTCAGTCGGTCAATGCTGCTCCTAGTCCAACCATGGGGAACCTACTTGGAGACCAGATAGTTCACCATGTTGGCATACCATGGGAGTGAGTCAATAATACAAATTGACTCGTCTGGGAAGGTCTCTCCAATCCGCTCATAATTAGGAGAATCCTTAAGTTCAATCCAAGAAAAGGTGATCAGCCACAACATTCTTCACTCCAGGTTTATCTTTTATCTCCAAATTAAATTCCTGGAGGAGTAAAATCCACCTAAGAAGACGCCATTTCGCGTCCTTCATTTCTATTAAATATCGAATGGATGTGTGATTAGTATGATTGTCACCTTAGAGCCCAAAATATATGACCTGAACTTCTCGAGGGCCCATACTACAACGAGCATTTCCTTTTCAGTCACTGTATAATTCTTCTGTGTAGGATCTAATACTTTGCTCGCCCAGTGGATCACAAACAGGATCCCCTCTCGCCGTTGTCCTAATACAACTCCTATAGCGAAATCTGAAGCGTCAGTCATGATCTCAAAGGGAAGAGACCAGTCAGGAGCTTGTAGGATAGGGGAGGCACAAATCTTCCTCTTCAAGAGCTCAAAGGCCTTCAAACACCTGTGATCTACAATAAACTCTCTGTCTTTCCCTAAGAGCCCAGTAGTGGGCGGATGATCTTTGAAAAATCCTGAATGAATCTCCTATAGAATCCAACATGCCCTAAGAATGACCGCACTGACTTCACGTTGGTAGGTGGATCGAGTTTCTTGATCACCTCCACCTTGGCAGGATCAACCTCCATTCCCCTTTTAGAGATGACATGCCCCAACACGATACCCTCCGTCACCATAAAGTGACTCTTCTCCCAGGAGAGTATCAGATTCACCTCTCTACACCTCATGAGGACTCAGTCCAAGTGCGCTAAACATGTATCAAAAGAATCACCATGGACCGAGAAGTTATCCATGAACACTTCCAGAAAATCTCCCACCATCTCAGCAAATATGGCTATCATGCACCGCTGAAATGTGCCCGGGGCATTGCAGAGCCCGAATGGCATGCGCCTGAAAGCATAAGTGTCGAATGGACATGTGAATGTGGTCTTTTCCTGGTCCTCAGGTGCTATAGCTACCTGGTTGTAGCATGAGTACTCATCAAGAAAGCAGAAGAACTCTTTCCCTACTAGTCTCTCCAAGATCTGATCAATAAAGGGCAAGGGAAAGTGATCTTTCTTGGTCGCGGCATTCAGACGTCTGTAGTCGACACAGACGTGCCACGACGTGGGTACTCATGTTGCGATCTCTACCCCCTCCTCGTTGGTGACCATCTGAATTCCCGACTTCTTCGGGACAACATGAAGTGGGGCCACCCACTTGGAGTCAGAAATAGGGTATATAAACCCTGCTTTGCACCATTTCTCAATCTCTTTCTTCACCACTTCCCGTAGATTGGGGTTAAGTCTCCTTTGGAACTCACGGGAAGGTCTCGCATTATCCTCAGTAAAAATGTGATGCGAGCAAAGAGCGGGGTTGATTCCCATGAGATCCGATACTGTCCAGCATATTGCTTTGCGGTTCCTCTCTAAGACCTCTAACAACCTAGACTCCTGTTATAAAGTCAAGTCTGAGCTAATGATAAAAGGATATCTATCTTTGGGTCCCGTAAGAAAGGCATACTTGAGTGTAGGAGGTAGTAATTTCAGCTCTGGCAATGTGGTATCATCAAGTAAATCTGGCTGAACTGAATCTGAATCTGGTTCTGTGCTGCATAAAGGTGGGCTCAACTGTGTAGGACTCTCCACCAAATCAGAAGTATCGGGAGTCAGATCGTCAAAAATATCCAAACAATCGGCAAAAGCCACGTCTAACTCATCATCTATGTCTCATGATTGTTCCGAAGGGGATGAAACTGATAGATCCAGAAGGATCTCTAAGTCATCATAGGAATAGGTAGATGCATCTCTAACAAGATCAAACAACACCTGGCAAACTGCATCATGCACTATGTCCTTTCTAGATGAAAGGGTCTCGCTCTGTCCTGAAGGAACTTGACTCCAAATCCCACTGGTGCTAATCATTATGCAATCTGCCTCTGAAGATGAGTACTCTGTGCTACTCTCTGAATCGGGTCGCTGGCACTTGGTTTGCTTCATCTCAAGGTTCCTTTCTCCGCCTGGATAACGAAACTTCATCATTCCCATACCATAATCGAAAGATGCGCCTGCGGTCCTAAGGAAGGGCCGTCCGAGAATGATCTGAAATTCTCTCTAATGATTGGGGGTCTCCATGTCCAAGACGGTGAAGTCAACTTGATAGTTCTGCCCCTCAATCGAGATAACTACGTTCTTCACTTCTCCCTTAGGTCTCTTCACTGAACGATCTACGAATTAGAGTAAAGCTCTAGATTTGCAAAGTGGTTCCAACTCCAATTTCTGATATAATGCTAAGGGAAGTAAGTTGATTGAAGAATTGTTATCCAAGAGTGTGTGTGGAAACGCAATGTCGTCAATACGACTCTCCACATAGTGAGCACCCATGTCTCTCTTTTTCTTTGGCAATGTCTGATTCTTGAGTCAATAGGTTGTGGCTACTGATAAGACATGTGTCTTTATATTTTGGTTGTCTTTCTTCCTGCTAACCCTTGTAGGTGTGCATCTTACCTTAAGGTATTTTTGGAATGCAGGATGGTTAGCCAATATTCATCAAATGGCACCTTAACTGTGATATTTTCTTTACAAAACCGTGCCATATCAGGGTCATTTTTCTGAATCTTTTTGATGCGCTTTCCTACCGTAAGAGCACGGGGGAAAGGGATTAAAGCTAGGGAAACATATGATGAAGAATCTGAATCATGAACTGAAAGATCATTCTTGGAATTAACGGAAACAGAGTTCTTCATACATGATCTTTTTGATGCAACATGGGATCGAAATCAAAACTATCTACTACAGGTTGTGGAATAGAAGATGGAGTGGTATCCGCAACAACCGGAGATGCAAGGTGATGAATATGTGATTCATCACTCTAAAAGTTGAAAATAGAGCTTTGTTCCCGAGTAAATAGCAACATATTTCCCCTTATCTTGCATAAATAGCATTCATGCACGCAAGCATAATATCTCCATTTTAGCATTCATATTTGCATAAAATAAGAAGCCAAATTCACTTGTAAATATTCACCGGTATATTAGATAAAATACCTTATTTGTATATATTTGATACTGACTCCGAATCTAATAAAACTAACTCTATAGTGTATATATGACTAACACTAATTAAAAAAATATCAAAAAAACACTAACTTGTAAAATTACCCGATAAAACCCCAAACCTAATTGGAGACCTTAGACCTTAAAATGCACATATCTCTCTCATACAACCTCCGAATTAGGTCTACTCACTTTTAAAGTAATATACATTCAAAGACCTTAGAAACAAGATCAATTTCATTAAAATCAGAGCTCGTATGCAAAACTTGGGTTTTGGGCCCCTTTTGTATATTGTACATATTGACCGTTTTGCCCTTCATTTTTATCCTTTTATTTTCTTAATTACTAAAAATCCAAAAAAAATAGATTAAGTTGTAAATATTCTTCTCATATTTTCTTTATTTTTATTTTGATTTTCTCTTATTGAAAAATGACAAAAAAATTACAAAAGATAAAATGCGGTATTTTATATCTATAAGGTACCACCCAAAAATATATTTTGTACATACGATTTATTTTGATTTTTGACCCTTCATAAAAGTTGTAGATCTCGTTGAGACGAGCAACTTTTATGTTGATCACTTTTTGATCTAAGCTCTTTTGTTATCTCTTTTCGATTTTTCTTTGCATTTAGCTTTGGATTTTTCTGGGAGCGACACGTGGTGGCTCTGGAAGCCGCCACGTGTCAACCCCATGGTTTTTGTTACTTTACCATTAATTTAAATACTATTTAAAGAAATGCCACATGGTCGCATCCGAGCACGCCAAGTGATGCCATCTCTTCTCCCATCTACCCATTCTTCCCCACTCTCCCTTGACGTAAGGGAGAAGTTAAACTCACACACACTTCACCACCCCACCCCTCCACCTTCTCCATCTCTTCTCCAACCTCCTCCTCCTCCTCTTTATATTCTCCTCCACTCCTCCATTTTTCCTCATCTGCAACTCAAGAGGAGAGAGGTCCAGCTCTGAGATCTTGTAGGTGACAGCTCCAAGAGTTCCCATCGAGCGACAACGACCCGTCTCGCAGGCAAGATAAGGTGATCTCATCACCGTCGTAGCCACCTAACCGGAGCTACTAAGCTCAGCCTTGCCGCGGCTTCGAGCGATGACCACGGCCGAGCCTTGCCTCAGCCATTCCCAGGCATCCGACTCCATCTCCAGGTAACTTCTTCTTCTTCTCTGTTCATCCCCTGTTCTCCTTTCTTCTACACCCATATCTCTCTCTTCGATTTCATCATCTTCTGTCCATCAATTTGCAAAACCGATCACACTTCAACGGACAAATCACACGTTGCGAACGCACCGGTGATTTTTATTTATTTTTCCGAAGAATTTTCGTCAATCGATTCATTCGTTTATTCGCGCCTGTTAAACAAATGCAAGCAAAACAGGGGATTTTGTGAAATCCTCTATTCTGCCCTCCCCCACGTCTCTCTCTCCCTCTCTCTTCTTCTTCTTCCACTTTAGCGCCTCCTCTGCCCCGACGACCCTTGGCCGTGTGTCGGCCATCCTCCCCCAGCGGCCGATGCTCCATCCCCAAGCTGCAAAGGTGCCGCCCCCTCCACGCATCTAGCATCTGGCTCCATTTCATCCCCCATGCGCAGCAGCTCTCACGTCCTTACGTGTGCGTGCGGAAACTCCAGCATCGGCCCCACGTGCGTGCACCATCGGCAGCGAAAGCTCCTCGCGTACGGATCCCAGTTGCTCTCCACCATTCAGCAATAGCCACATGTGGTCAACTTCTCAGAGCAACAAGACAGGAGCGCGCATCAGCGACCTGCTCTCTCCCCTTGAGCGTCTCCTCCGAGCGCGCCGACCGGCCAAAGCCCTCCTCCATCATCAACTCCGGCGGCCACCTTGGGGAGAAGTCCCCTGTTTCATCTCCAAAAGCAGAGGAAGTTATCGCACAATAAAAGAATTGGGTATTTGCAAAGGGGACACTTGCACCCCTTTGCAAGTTATCCAATGATCTTTTAAGTTTCGGTAATTACTCTTGAGTCCCTGCATTTCAATTTCAGTTCATTCTCAATATTTTATTTGCAATCATAGTCATGCATTTGTGAGTCATTTTTATTATCTTTCTGTTATTCATTTTCAATTCCGAATGTTGCATACTGTAGCATAACTCTTGTTATACCATTTTAGCATTTATTTGTATTTTTCTGATTCGCAGAATATTTATGGAATTTAATTTGGTAAAAAATGCAACATTTTGCCCATTTTGATTGATTAATTGATTGCACATTATCTGCTTATCGAAAAATCTCTGAAAAATCATCATTGGTAGATATAAGTCTATACTACAACATATCCGAAAATCACACCATTTTCACGTATAGTTTGTCTTAGAAAAATCATTTAGGTAAAAATTTAATCGATTTTTAAGTAATCAACCGTGAAGTGTTTTAACAAAATTCAAGTTGTTTTGGATAACTCTTAATTAGACCTATTTGGATTAATTTTATTTCTAAAAAATATCATTGTTAATTATTAAAATTGGTTTAGTCATTTTCACTAAAGTCTGCATTTTTCATTATCCGTGCATCTAAAAATTACAAAAAAATGTCGAGTCACTTTTTCATTGTCTCGCATAACATATCAAAATTTGAGAATTTTTGAACTTAATTTGAACACTTATGTGAATTAACTCGTAAACTGGCTGGATTGTGCATGCGTCTTGCATAAAAAAACGAAAAAGATCAAAAAAAATTTTATTCCCTGAAAATCAAATTGGACTTTGCTAGGAGACAGCTGCCTCCCTGAGTTCGACCTTGGGCTTGCTCAAGTAAAAAAAAATTGCCGCTCGAGATTAACTTGTTTGATTAAAAGTGGTTTTTGATCTGCTCTCATTATCCGACTGCAACGAATGACAACACATTAATTTGACCATTAATTTGGTTGAATTAACAAGGGTAGTGGGAAGCATTTTAAAATGGCGTCATTCTCGGGGAGGCACGGCTTAGGTTAATTTGCAGTTATTTCTGAGTGTTTGATTTTCTATCCTCGGATAGTCTGACCCCCGGTTTTCTTGTGAATATTTTCTGTCTTTTAATTTTTGCATTTTTTGTGTCATTCTCTGACCTCAAGTTATTTCTTTGCGAGGAACGCGAGGAGTCGAAGATGCTTAGAGGAATTGACATCTTAATTTCTTGAGTTATTTGAGAGAATTTATATTTATATTTTTATTTTTTTCGCATCATTTCCAGCGGTTCCCGTTTGAGTTCTCGCTTGTGTAAAGATAGTGAAACCGTGTCTCCGTGAGCTGTGTGGATTGAATTGTAAATTAGGCTTGCACTAGCGGCTTCTCGAGCCGCTATAGGATTTGCTTGTGCTCGTAAATTTTTAGGACCACACAATACACTTAAAAGACGCACCTAGACCGCAGATCTAGTCAAAGTAACCTGTGCTTCACTCGCTAATAGAACTGCTTGTCTAGGAGCGGATTTTGTCATTTGCATATGCATGGAGTACAAAAAAGATTTCAATTCTGTTTTGCATCCTGCATAAAAAACGAAGGGATCACTGTAAGTATTCTCTACTCAGCATACGCATCATAGTTTTTCGTGCATCGGCTTTTCTCGATTTCCTCCTCTGTTTTTCACACTTAATTTAAATGGAAATTGGGACTGGACGATAGGCGTGCTGTGTGGTTGTACTAACAATTGAGAACTAAACTTAAAACCAGGACTGCTAACATTATTGACCCAAAAATAATAAAATTGAAAAATCTGTCTGCGGGAGATTAATCCCCGACCTTGTTTTCAGGCTGAGTGAGGGTACTTGAGTGTGTGTGAACACCTTAAGGCAGAGCCCAAATCCCCGCCTTCCATATCACGTTCCTACTAATCCTAGCAAATATCACAAGTTGAATTTTTAAGGTTCACTGACTAGTACCAAGTAGCCTCCGCCTGTCTCAGGTAGATAGGGGCGAAATTGCGGTACTTCGCGACAAGTTGCCAGTAACCCCCCGGGGTGAAGTTCCGGCCTTGTCAGCCTCCGCCTGCTTGCAGGTAGATAGGGGCAGGTCTTTGAATCCATCAACTTGGGATATGAGCGAAGAAAGGAAGGACCGACGGTATCTTAGGCGATATGTTAAACAGGGAAGACGCATCCGGCTCTGAGCTGACTTCCCTCTAGGCTGTGTAATCCTTGCTATCTTGCCTGAAAAATCACACTTAAAATTAACAAGATTAATTGGACTCGGTTTCGGATCTTTCACTGTGTTGAGTGTGAACCCAGGGTCTTGGATTGAATTTTTTGCTTCAGGTGGGAGTCAAATCCTATCTTCACTTAGGACTCCCGATTCTTCTTGCCAAATCAAGATGAGTGACTGGGGGGATATCGACTCTTTATTCACCAATCTCTCTTTGAGCCCCCAACGAAACTCCTCTTCATCGGCCCAAGTGCACCTTGGACCACCCAGGACTCATGACCCTCTTGAGTTCTGGTTCCCTCACACTCAGGGTGGTTACTCTCAAACCAACCCTTTTCTCTCCTCTGAGCTTACTGATGAATCTCATATTCATCATGCTAAAATCAGTCATTTAGGCTCTGTTTCCCTTCATCCACTTGTAATTAATCATTAATAGAACATTATTAGCATTCATACACGTGTGAATAATATTTGTATTTCATCATGCATAAATTGCATTAAAAATCCCAAGTGTAAATTAGCCCAAAAAAGCCGCTAACTTCTACTATTTTAATTAATTCATCCTAACTCCGATTAATCCCAAATCACTTTCATTGTGTAGATATTACTAACCTTATTAAATAAAAAATAAAAAATACTAACCACAATAAGTGTCAAATAATCCCTAAGTCTAATTTCACATCTGACAAACTAAAATGAGCATATCTCCCACATACAGTATCCGATTTTGGTTTACTCACTTTTAAAGTACTCCATTTTTAAATACCTTCAAATCGTAAAATTCGGAGACCATTTGTGAAAATTGGTTTTGGGCCTCTTTTGCGTATTTTGACTTTTTGCTATTTTTGACCTGAATTTTTATGTTCATAATTAACTCTTTTAATTTTATTTCTTTTTCATTTGTGTTCTTTGATGAAAGTTTTATTAAGCGACGTAAAAATCCAAATCCAGATTAAAACTGAAATCAAAGAAACTGACCGAGTCCAAGTGTCCTTTGTGAGTCTGCACAAAAGTTAAGTGTCTGACTTCTATTTTATTTTCCTATTTTCTTATTTACTAAAAAACCAAAAAAAATTAGATTAGTATGTATTTACTAAAAAACTAAAATTTTTCTATAATTTTTATCCTCTCTAAAACCACCAAAAAATACAAAACCCTAAAAATCAGGTATTCTTTACACATGGAGTATCACCAAAAATACCACTTCGCACAGGTAACCTCTTTTGCTCGGTCCTTCACGAAAGTTGTAGATCTCGTCGAGACGAAGAACTTTCGTGAAGGAAATTTTTCGATCCGAGGTCTCCTTCTATTTCTTTTCTATTTTTCTTTATCTTTAATTTTTGAATTTTTTTTTGGGACGCCACGTGGCAGCTCCTGGGCTTGCCACGTGCCCCCCCACTTTGTCTCTCTCCTGGCCCCTCCCCCGGGTCACACGCCCTCCCCCACCGTTTCTCCTCCGCCATGCACGGCCCTTGGTCGTTACGCTCCTCCCCCATCAATGTCCGGCCGTCCACCTTCCCTCGCGCGTAACCGCCGCCATCCTCTCCCCTATAAAGCCCCGTTGACAGCCCTCAGCCTCCGCATCCACAATCTCCATATCTTCAAATGGAGAGGAGAGTAAGCTCGAGGCAGGCTGGTGACAGCGGCCCCGTCCTTCGTCGGCGAAGACCTCCTGGCGGATCCGCGGTGTGCCTCACCGCGTAGCAGCCTCCACGACACTGCAGAGCCGCATCATGCTCCGCCACGATAGCCGGCGACGACCAGAAGCGAGCTCTCCTTCCTTCCTCCAGGCACCTCGTTTCTCGCACCATGGTTTACTCACCGCTCGTCCACCGCCCCCTGCTCCAACAACTCGGTCATGTGTCGGTCGAGCCCCCGCCGACCCCTCCGCTGCTTCACTCGCAGCCTCCGCCTTTGCGGCAGCACCGCTTCCCCATCTCCGCCGATCGCCCACCGCCATCCACCATAGAGACCAGCTCCACAGCGCAACCCGCTCTTCTGCCCCAGCTTGCGCCCACCGCAGCCTGGGCCCGCGACAGCCGCCGCCCCTCGCATCGTGTGTCGGCCGAGGAGTAGCCTCGCCCGCACCGTGCGCCTCCGCTTCGACCACCGCCCACGACCGCTCGCCTCCGCTTCTCCGCCCTCATCCTGCTGCGAACAGTCACCGTTGGATCGGGCAGGAGGCCCTTGATCCAACAGCTCCAGACCCTCAACATGTCGCATCCTTGGGGCGTCCGAGCCTCCTGTTCAGCATAGAGCCCCCCCAACCGAGCCTCTGGTTCGGGCTCCGAACCTCAGGCCTGGGCCCGAACCTAAGGCTCGGCCGCCCGAGCCTCCACCGCTGACTCGAGCCTCAGATTGCACGTGCAATGCACATGCTTTGTGGAAAAATTGCACGGACACCCCTGGAAGTTCGAGATATTGCAAAAATACCTCCGCCAGTGGGTAAATTACCGAAGGGCCCCGTCGACTTTTTGAAATTACAGATAAGCCCTCCAGGGACTTTTTGAAAGGAAAACTTTTTTAATTACATTTTAGTTCCTGCAATTTCATTTTAGCATATCTTTCTCATATGAATTCCGTTTTTAGCATATAATATGCCATTTTGAAGCTATTTCCATGATCTACAATTTAGCATAGCTTGTGATCAGATCTGAGGGTGTTTATTGTTAATTATTATTTGAGGATCATCATTGACTTTTGCAGGCTAAGTTTGACATACTTGTGCTTGAGAAATTAACGTTAAATCTGTTGCAGTCGATTGAGGATTTCAATTTGATTAACCCCTTGTGTTTATTGTTGATTATTCCCAATAATTTAATATTTACCGGGGTTAAATCGAGGATCAATATTTTTGACTCTCTATTTGTTTGATCGACTATTAACTTGGAGAAGGCAATTTACATTGAATTTTTGACAGGAATATACACTGATAAATCTATTGTCCTGTAACTTGGAGTTGATAGATCTTTCTTGTTGTTAATATCTTTCGATCTGTGATTACCTGCTTGAGAAATTAATTGATAAATTTCATTGAGGATTAAATTGTATAATTCATAGATCCTGGGCATAATCATCTCTGCTTATTTTCTGTGCATGGCATCTTCATCATTACATTGTATATTTTCTCAACACATCAATTAATCAACATTAATTAATTATTTAATTTGATTTAAGACCACGCAACTAAAAATCATCGTTTCCTGAGTTTGACCTTGGTATACTTCCCAAGTAAAAATATTCCACAACATTCAAAAATTGTGGTTTTTGATCTACCAAAATTCGCCTCCTATACTGCAATTATCGATTATTAAAGAGGTGAATTTCACGCTCATCAAATGGTGCTGTTGCCGAGGAATGGAGAATTTTTAAGGTTTTAAATCATTTTTTGTAACTAATTTTTGTGTCTTTTTTTCTTTTTTGCATTTTTTTCCTTTTGCATTTTTCCCTCTTCTGATGCTAATCGCACTCTCTTTCTTCGCAGATTACTTGGAGATAATTTTGGATATAAATCAAGGACCTGCGAAGAAGACTAATTTTCATTTTAATTTTATGAGAGAGAGTTAGCATAGATTTAATTTTCCGCATTATTCTTAGGGTCCCTCTCTTTGAACCCTTGTAATAATTTAGACTGAACATTTCTGTGGTGTGTCGGGTCTGTTTCAACCCCTTCTGTGTGGTTGGGACCCGGCTTGAGTGGCATAGGACTTAGGCACATACACGATTATGTCTCTATCATTGATTGCGCTCGTAATTCTTAGGCTATACTTTCACTAATTAAACGCACTGTAGATCGTTCAACATTAGCCAAAAATTTAAATCAAGTCTTCCTTCTAATAGAACTATCTGTTTAGGGTATTTTTCATCTGTGCATATCATTTATTGTAATTTTAATTCCTTGTCTTGCATCCCACATGAAGGATGCAAGGATTCACTGTAAGTCTTTCTCTTAAGAATGCATCATTGATTTCGTTTGCATTGGCTTTTCCGATTCTCCTTTCTCAAGTTTTACAACTTAGGATTTAAAGGAATTGGGACTGCTCGTAGGCGTGAATTTCTGTGCTCACATAAACTACAGTGATAACCTTAACTTAAAACTGGGACTGCTAATCAAGGCGACTGTAAATAAACTGACCTAAAATTAACCTGTGTTTGGTGGAGAGAAACCCACTCATTGTTTGTAAGGACCAGAACACACACTTAGGAAAGAGCACAAAATCGAAGTGGTTCATTCAGACTACTGATTTTAAAAATAATTAGTTACTTTTCAGTGAGGGTCTCGGGTAGCCGTTTACGGTCCGACTTTCCTTAGCAGAGTAGGTGGTTTAGAGGGCACCGCGGAAGGCTCCGTCCTCAAGTAACACGGGTACCTGTTTAAACGGTCCGTATTTACACCTATACTGACTGAAAGTAGGTGCAACTAGTTGTATGAACTCAGGACAGTCTTTGTGAAATATTTCGGCACCTAACAGCTCCGCTTAATTTTTAAGATTGTTTTATCATTAAATTAAGATTGAAAAGATAAGCGGTCGAACCCTAACGTGCCTTCACCAGTGTTGAGTGGGTGAATCGACGTGTTTATTTGTGTTTGATTTGTGTGCGTCAAAGACTTTACAATCGCAAGCAAATCATGGTTCGTTAATCATTCCATCCCTCTTGACAAGATGTCGGCACAATGGTCTTTTTTTCCGATCTCCAAGACCTTGTCCCGATATTCTTCTTCTCACACTCCTCAAGAGAACCTGAGCTTTAAATCAAATTCTCTTCAGCCATCATTCTCTTCCCACCCATACATCCCACCCTATGACCACACTTCTTCTTGGATTAGCCCTCTCTCACATTCTGACAATCTTATGGACATGAGAGAGAGACCAGAATCGAGGATGAACAATAGAGTGACCGATATTGACAGCAGAACATGATTTCCGATTACTATGATCTCACAGCCTCTTGAACCATCCTCTACTCAGGATGACTATCCTCTTGAGTACAATCAATTTTCCTTCGATAATCCATGAGAAAACCAAAGTCAAGGAAATACAACTCATGACTAGACCACAATGTTTATGAACAATCAATACTCTACTCGAGGTTACATGCCAAAATCATGACACATGGAGAATAATTATTCAATCACTAGTCATGAGATGTTTGAGGATGAGATTGCTCGGATTAATCATAGCGCAAACACTTTAATAGAGAGAATATATGATCTCATCCAGTCTATGCAAAATTCAGAAGAAGTGAGGCCACCACCTTGCGAACCACTGGATCATCACTATCAGGCACATCCACCACTGACCTCAGACCCCCCGACTGACCATATTACAGAAAGTACCAAAAAAATTGAAAAAATTAAAAATTCAAAAAAATTGGACAATTTTGAAATGGAAGAATTTTGCAAGAGTCTGATCTTAGAGCTTCCATTAATCAAAGCCATAGAATATGTGCCCGATCTTAAGAGATTTGTAAAGAGTCGACTGAACCCCAAAAAGACGGGCAAGAAACGATCCCGGACTGAATATCATGTCATATCTATGGCTAGTTCTTTGGTGATGAATCATAAAATCAAAAGCCGCAAAGTCAAGCGGTTGACTCGGATCACATGTGAAATTGAGGATTCAACATTCACTCATGTTCGATTAGACGATGACTCCACATTAAACATCCTCCCCAAGTCCGTCTTTGATCAACTCAAACTCGGACAACTCAAAAAGACTAGGGTGATCGTTCAGTTACCCGATCGATCTACCAAAAGACCGCGGGGGACCGCTTCTGTCGTCGTAAATTTCCGAGGTAAAGAACTTAAGGTGGACTTTATTGTCCTTGACATTGAGCACCCCGGAAGGATGTCTGAGTCTCCTATTATTTTAGGAAAGCCGTTCTTAGCCTCCGCTAAGCCGATCGTCGATTGCGAGACTCAGGAAATCAAGTTCCCGAACTCGGACCACAATGAACACAACCCCAATGACACATCCTGCTCTGAGGAAAACCAACTTGAAACCAACAGTTATGAGCAGGAGATAAATATTTCACATTATCAGACATCTCCACATGACACACTGATACAAACCCTAGGAGAGTCACCTAAGGGACTGATTGTTGGACAAACTTCGGATTCTCACCACCCTATCACTACTGCTGGGAAAATTCAAGATTTTGGAGTTTATGAAGAATTGGACCATATTATTGAAGATCACCACGATTATTTGAGTGGTCCAATCTTTGAGTCGGCAACAATTCATGAGATACTTGAATCATATAAGGAACCGACTCCAGAAACATCCAATGTCACTAAAATTCACGATCATCCGGAAGTGACATCAACACCCCCAACCATAAACCACAAAATGACCAGGAACTATCTCCATCGACCGAAGCAGCGCATGACCCTTCAAGAATTGGTCGACTTTTACGGGGATTCATCTGAGGAGGAACTCACGAATGCCACATCGGTTATTCAACACAGGGAGATGAAGACTGTCCAACTTCCTCCCAATACTTCTCAAGGAAACAAACCGATCAAGAAAGTCACCTTTGACCTTAAACATCAGGTGATTTTTGAAGAGTCCTCGTCCGATCCTGATGTGGTTCATCCGATAAGTGCAATAGGTATAGCTCTGATCCATGGGCACTTACCTCTGATTGACAAAAGTTGGAGATCCTCTACAGACGACTACTATTCTCCTGAGGACGTCTCCGACGATGGTTGGTCTTCTTCATTGGCCACCTCTTCATCACACTCCACATCTCCATACTATCTCCCTCCACACTCTCGCAAGAAGGTCCGTCGCAAACCTCCTTGATCTTGTATATCCGCAAATCTACCCGGTTCCCCATCTGTAATTATCCGATTATACTTAGGCTGACCTGAGCCTAAGTATAAGGGGACCGCTACCATTGTTTATACAACACTTCTCTTTTATTTTTGACCCATCTATACTTCGTACGAGCTATGTCTACATTTCACTTTGTGCCATGAGGACATAGCACAAGCTAAGTATAGGGGGTGTGTTTGTATATATTTTATCTACTTTATCCATAGCTCGTACTTTAATCATTTTTATCTAACATCGGGGATGGGTACAAGTAGTATGTATAATAACTGTTTTTCAAAAAAACAAAACAAAAACAAAACAAAAAAAAAACAAAACAAAAAAAACAAAAAAGACACCCAAAAAACTTTTTGCATTAAAAAAAATCATCACTCATGGTCTTGCATTTCATCAAGCATTTCATGCATTCCTTGGTCGATATATTCCTGACACATTCACCATCACTCAAGGCTTGAGGATTTTGAGGACACTTGATTTCTGAGATCTTGAGATTCCGAGTTAGCCAGCCTTAGTCATTATGGTTTTGAACGTAATAATCCAGACTTCCTTAGTTTGAAAAATTTGAGCGCTATATTGCACTCTTCATCTCTACCTTCAAAAAAAGAATATGATCAATACAATCACTTTCACAACTACATGATTGATGAGATGAGTTGAGGTATCACTTGAGGAACTAGGACTGGAGATTTGAGTTTAGACCCGATCTGATGATATTTGAGGATGGGATAAAGTTAATGAAGGCTGTAGAAAACCTGAGTGTCAGCAAAACCCTAGCCAGTATGTGAACAAGATTCATATGCTATCTTTTTGATATTGACGTAAGTGCCAGGGTATGATGAAACTTAATGGAAATTGTTGATCAGTGTGCGTCAACTTTTGGTAAAAGCAGTGGAGCTAGCCACAAAAGAAAAGATATGTTAAAGAAAAAGCTCTAAATATCAAAGTCAAATCACAAATGAGCTTCCACCAATGGCGAGCGCTCCCAAACATTTTTAAAGTGTCCACTTGGACCAAGTGCTAATTAGGACCAAGGAGTCGGGCTGACACCACAAAAGGGCTCTGCATCGTAAGCGATACAAGTCTGGGTGTCGAAGGTATCTTAGATACTCAGAAAAGACACACTCCGGTGTACTCCTAGAAAAACAAGTGCAGACGACTCCGACTCTCTTGACGGACACATTGATCAACAATATTAAAATTACATGTGTTGAGTAAAAAGGTACTCGAGAGGCCCCTTGTTCCAATGTGAGGGTGAGAAAAATAGACACAATCCTATGCCCTCCATCATCTGGCCGTCCATCTACACTTTCAAGTCTGATAAACTAATGAGACGGTTGACTGAAGCAAGAATAGACTTATTCCCTAGTGTTGAGGATTAGGTCTAGAGGAGAGTCTCTTGGATTAGAACTTTGGGTGATGTCTAGACTTGACTCTCATGAATGGAGTACACTAAAAATCATATCCTTATATTATATGTACAAATAGAGAGTCTGAAAATTAGAGAAGTTGGATTCCTTTTGATTAAAGCTTGGTTGAGCCCAAAATTTTAGGATCACTCAAATTAAGGGTCTTCTATGAATTAAGCCTTGAAAATTCACATGCACAGTCAGGGATGTATTCAACTAAGTCATTCATTCATGCTCGGGGAGAGCATGGTCTAAGTATAGGGGTATGATGAATCTCGTATTCATCATGCTAAAATCGGTCATTTAGGATCTATTTCCCTTCATCCACTTGTAATTAATCATTAATAGGGCATTATTAGCATTCATACACATGTGAATAATATTTGCATTTCATCATGCATAAATTGCATTAAAAAACCCCAAGTGTAAATTAGCCCAAAAAGCCGCTAACTTCTCCTATTTTAATTAATTCATCCTAAATACGATTAACCCCAAATCACCTCCATTGTGTAGATATTACTAACCTTATTAAGTAAAAAATACAAAAAAATTGCTAACCCCAATAAGTGTCAAATAATCCCAAAGTCTAATTTCACATTTGATAGACTAAAACGAGCATATCTCCCACATACAGTATCCGATTTTGGTCTACTCACTTTTAAAGTACTCCATTTTCAAATACCTTCAAAATAAGACAAATTTCGTAAAATTCGGATATCATTTGTGAAAATTGGTTTTGGGCCTCTTTTGCGCATTTTGCCTTTTTGCTATTTTTGACCTGAGTTTTTATGTTCATACTTAACCCTTTTAATTTTATTTCTTTTTCATTTGTGTTCTTTGATGAAAGTTTTATTAAGCGACGTAAAAATCCAAATCCAGATTAAAACTGAAATCAAAGAAACTAACCGAGTCCAAGTGTCCTTTGTGAGTCTGCACAAAAGTTAAGTGTTTCTGACTTCTAATTTATTTTCCTATTTTCTTATCTATTAAAAATCCAAAAAAATTAGATTAGTATGTAATTAATTTTCTTGTATTTTATCATATTTTTTCTATAATTTTTATCCTCTCTAAAACAACCAAAAAAATACAAAACCCCAAAAATCTGGTATTCTATACACATGGAGTACCACCAAAAGTACCACTTCGCACAGGTGACCTCTTTTGCTCATGGGTCCTTCACAAAAGTTGTAGATCTCGTCGAGAGGAACAACTTTTGTGAAGGAAATTTTTCGATCTGAGGTCTCTTTCTATTTCTTTTCTATTTTTCTTTGTCTTTAATTTTTAAAATTTTTTTGGGGACGCCACGTGGCAGCACCTGGGCTTGCCACGTGGCCCCCCACTTTGTCTCTCTCCTGGCCCCTCCCCCAGATCACGTGCTGCGCACGTGACCCTCTTCTTCCTCCAGCCGTTCATGCCCGCACCCTCCCCCACCGTTTCTCCTCCGCCATGCACGGCCCTTGGCCGTTACGCTCCTCCCCCATCAATGTCCGGCCGTCCACCTTCCCTCGCGCGTAACCGCCGCCATCCTCTCCCCTATAAAGCCCCGTTGACAGCCCTCAGCCTCCGCATCCGCCATCTCCATATCTTCAAACAGAGAGGAGAGTAAGCTCGAGGCGGGCTGGTGACAGCAGCCCCGTCCTTCGTCGGCGAAGACCTCCAGGCGGATCCGCGGTGTGCCTCACCACATAGCAGCCTCCACGACGTTGCAGAGCCGCATCGTGCTCCGCCACGACAGCCGGCGATGACCAGAAGCGAGCTCTCCTTCCTTCCTCCAGGTGCCTCGTTCCTCGCGCCATGGTTCACTCGCCGCTCATCCACCGCCCCCTGCTCCAGCGGCTCGGCCGTGTGTCGGCCGAGCCCCCGCCGACCCCTCTACTGCTCCACTCGCAGCCTCCGCCTTTGCGGAGGCACCGCTTCCTCATCTCCGCCGATCGCCCACCGCCATCCACCATAGAGACCAGCTCCGCCGCGCAACCCGCTCTCCCGCCCCAGCTTGCACCCATCGTCGCCTGGGCCAGCGACAGCCGCCGCCCCTCGCGCCGTGTGTCGGCCGAGGAGCAGCCTCGCCCGCGCCGCGCGCCTCCGCTTCATCCACCACCAACGACCGCTCGCCTTCGCTTCTCCGCCCTCCTCCCGCTGCGAACAGTCACCGTTGGATCAGGCAGGAGGCCCTTGATCCAACGGCTCCAGACGCTCCACGTGGTGCATCCTTGGGGCGTCCGAGCCTCATGTTCGGCACAGAGCCCCCCACCGAGCCTCTAGTTCAGGCTCCGAACATCAAGCCTGGGCCCGAACCTAAGGCTCGGCCGCCCGAGCCTCCGTCGCTGACCCAAGCCTCAGATCGTACGTGCAACACACGTGCTTTGTAGAAAAATTGCACGGACACCCTTGGAAGTTCGAGATATTGCAAAAATACCCCCGCTAGTGGGTAAATTACCGAAGGGCCCCGTCGACTTATTGAAATTACAGATAAGCCCCTCCAGGGACCTTTTTGAAAGGAATACTTTATTTTAATTACATTTTAGTCCCTGCAATTTCATTTTAGCATATCTTTCTCATACGAACTCCGTTTTTAGCATATAATATGGCATTTTGAAGCTATTTCCATGCTCTACAATTTAGCATATCTTGTGATCAGATCTGAGGGTGTTTATTGTCAATTATTATTTGAAGATCATCATTGACTTTTGCAGGCTATGTTTGACATACTTGTTCTTGAGAAATTAACGATAAATCTGTTGCAGGAATTCGATTGAGGATTTCAATTTGATTAACCCCTTATGTTTATTGTTGATTATTCCTAATAGTTTAATCTTTACAGGGGTTAAATCGAGGATCAATATTTTTGACTCTCTATTTGGTTGATCGACTATTAACTTGGAGAAGGCAATTTACATTGAATTTTTGACAGGAATATACATTGATAAATTTATTATCATGTAACTTGGAGTTGATATATCTTTCTTGGTGTTAATATCTTTCGATCTGTGATTACCTGCTTGAGAAATTAATTGATAAATTTCATTGAGGATTAAATTGTATTAATTCATAGATCCTGGACACAATCATCTCTGCTTATTTTCTGTGCATAGCATCTTCAACATTACATTGTATATTTTCTCAACACATCAATTAATCAACAATAATTAATTATTTAATTTGATTTAAGACCACATAACTAAAAATCACCGTTCCCTGAGTTCGACCTTGGTATACTTGCCAAGTAAAAATATTCCACAACATTCAAAGATTGTGGTTTTTGATCGACCGAAATTCGCCTCCTATACTACAATTATCGATTATTAAAGAGGTGAATTTCGTGCTCATCACTTACCGAGGAAGACCATCACCTCTGTAAGAATCCCTTCCTTGATTTATCCTCTGACACAGACCTTGTTTCCTACCCAGGACTAGAGGACAAGATGCCACCTAAGCAGCCACCAGATGAGGACCCATTGCGACAGATTCTTAATCGCCTCGCCACAGCTGAACAACAAAATGTAGATCTCACAGCTAGAATGGGACAGATTATTGCAGAAGGAGGAATCGACCGACCAATGATTGATACCTACAACCCAGCAGAGAACGAGATGCACAGTTGGTTGGCATCAGCGGTTCCCCTAGAAGCATTCGAGCTCAAGCCCCACTTCCTTAGCCTACTACCGAAGTTTAACAGAAATGCCCATGAAGAACCATATGCCTTTCTCCGAGACTTCAAGCTGGTTTGCAACAACCTTTGTCATCCTAAGGTTGGGAAGGATTACATTAGACTGAAGGCCACCCCTTTTTCCTTAGGAGATAAGGTAGCACATTGGCTGAAAAACCTAGGGTGATATGTACCACCTGGATGCAGTTCAAGGACTTATTCCTGAAGAAGTTCTACCCTCTCAGTAGAACTAATCAAATGAGAACCAAGATCGCTAGTTTCTCCCAGGGACTCAGTGAACCATTCCATGAAGCATGGGATAGGTTCAATGACCTAATTCAGAAATGTCCCTATCATGGCATTTCTAAGGCGATCTTAGTCCAGACCTTGTTCTGTAGCATGACCCTTGAGATGCAGGGGTTAGTCAGTGTCGCCTGCGGAGGAAGCTATCTGAACAAGAACGAGAATGCAGTATGGAAGATACTAGAGCAGATGGCGGAAACAGGCAGGTCGCAGGCCACCAGGGCCTATCAGTTGTCTCCCTCAATCTTATCCAATGAGACAACTAGGAGGACTGTAGCGGATCTAACAGAGGACCTCATCCCCAGCATGGGGATGATAGCTGACAAGTTAACTATGGTTGAGCAGATCCACAAGAGGGTCACTGACCTAGAGTCTCTCTCACGTCTGCCGAAGCAAGTGGAGGAACTTATTGAGAAGGTAGCTAAGATGAAGCTACCTGCCCCTTCTACACCACCTGCATCTGTACATCGAGTTCATCTCGTACAGGAACAGGCACCGGGGCCTCAGAGTGGCTGGGTGGAGGATCAGACTTACACTCAACAGGACCAGCATGCACCCCCACAAGTGGAGACCGGATACGAGGAGCCTCCGCAGGTGTTCGAGATCAACAGGCTGTGGTACAGCCGTGACCCCGTCATCAGACAGTCGGGGATGGGAAATGATCAGCCTCACCGACCTTCCCCAGTTTACCATGAAACCGACTCTGTCCCCGCACCGCGCTTTGTTTAGTCCAGGCCCGAACGAGGGTACCATCCTCAGCAGCACCACCAGCAGCAGCGCACATTCCACTCGGGCCAGCAGGTCCCGACATCGTCCCATCAGCAGCAGCAGTATCAACATGGCCAGCAGGGCCAGTACAAAACCTCATCCGCAAGTCAGCATCAGCAAGCTCAGCCCACCGAATTGGACACCCTCACCTTGGCTATCCAGACCCTGTCTAATAGGGTCCAACAAATCCAGAATGACTATCTGGATATGAGAACCGATCTGAATCGGGTTTCTCGTACCCAGGATCAACAAATGGCACCAAAGACCCCAATTTCCGCGCAGGTTCAGGCCAACCCGAACAACTTAACCCATGGCCAGAACCGACCTCGTGATCAGGTATACTATTCAGATAATTCTTTATCTGAACATGAGATCCTTTCGTATGATAATGTGAATCATATGTCCCTCAGGAGCGGAAGGACCGTGACCATACCTGATCGGGCACAGGCACCAGAGGAAGGAGCCGCCAAGTCTCTACCTGAGGAGGACTTGGAGGAAGAAGAGGAGCAACACCACCATCACCATCACCGACAGAAGAAGAGGACTTCTGGGTCCTCAAAGCAGCAAACCTGCACCAGCAGAAAGTCCGGCGAAACTGACGAAGAGCCCGCACCTCCATCTGAGGAGGACCGTCAAGGAGTCGCAGAAGACGCATCACCGGTTTCGCCACAGCAGTTTCCTTTTAGTCAGAGTTAGAGTCCGAGTCTGTTTAAGAGTCCGAGTCTTGTACATAACTCAATTCCGGATTTCAATGAAAACATTTCAGTTTCAGAACATGAGTTAGAGTCAATAATCCTTTTTCCCCAAGCTCTTAAGGGTGGAAAGAAGAAAATGAAAAAAATCCAAAAAGATGACCCTGAGATGGCAGAGTTCTATAACAAACACATCAAGGTCACAATCCCCTTTGACAAGTACGTGGAAATGACTCCTGCATTCCAGAAGTACCTTAAGGTGAGATGCACACCTACTAGGGTTAGCAGAAAATCAAAAGCCGTGTTGAGAAACACGTTTTGTCAGTAGCCACGACTTGTGCAATAAAGAACTCATTTCCAAGAAAACGAAGAGACATGGGTGCACTCTATGTAGTGAGTCATGTTGATGACATCGCGTTTGCACGCACTCTCCTAGACAACGGTTCCTCAATTAACTTAATGCCTACAACCCTCTATGAGCGGCTTAATCTCGGACCTCTTAGGAAATCTAGAGCCCTCCTGCAGTTCGCTGATAAATCAACCAAGAGGTCCCAAGGAGAATTGAGGAATGTTGTGATCAAAGTCGAGGGGTAGGAATACATGGTGGACTTCACTATCCTAGATATGGAAACCCCTTGTAATTGGAGAGATTCCCATATCATCTTAGGCAGGCCCTTCCTCAGAACAGCGGGGGCCTTGTTTGATTATAAGATCGGGAAGATCCAGTTCCAAACTCCAGGCGGAGATGAGGAACTCGAGATGAAGCAGACTAGATGGCAAAGACCGGATTCCGAATCCAGCACCGAGTACTCTTCAACCGAAGCAGACTGTGATCATGTAGACAGAACCCAGCCAGCATCAATGAGTCCCTCCCCTCCGGAGATGATCCCGTGCGTGAGTCAGTTTGTGAGGTCCTTACAGACGAGTACAGCTCAGAACTTGCATCGCCCTACATCTTCGATGACTTAGAGGCCCAGCTGGGCCTATCAGTCCTTCCTCTTTAGGACAATCGGAAGATGAGGATGACGAGTCAGACGCGGCTTTTGCCGATTGCATGGAGACTTTGACGATCTGACTCCAGAGCCAAATAACTTGGTGGCAGTAATAACAGAGAAAGATCCAGCCACTTCCAACATCGAATCAGATTCAATTGAGCCAGATTTCCTGGATGATCACACCATACCTGAGTTCAAGTCTTTATCCACAACACTGAAATACGCCTTCCTTGCGGGTCAGGACAAGAAATTTCCGATCATCATCAGTTTGCGATTGACCGAGGAGCAGGAATCTCGCTTGCTAGAGATCTTAGAGAAAAACCGCAAGGCGATAGGCTGGAGCATTTCCGATCTCCACGGGATAAATCCCGCTCTGTGTTCGCACCATATCTACTTGGAGAATGAAGCCAAACCCTCTCGTGAATTCCAACATCGTTTGAATCCAAATTTACGAGAGGTAGTGAAGAAGGAGATAGAGAAATGGTGCAACACGGGTTTTATTTATCCCATCTCCGACTCTAAATGGGTGGCCCCGATCCATGTGGTCCCGAAAAATTCGGGAATTCAAACGACCACCAACGGAGACGGAGAGGAGATCGTGACGCGAGTGCCCACGTCGTGGCGCGTCTGTGTGGATTACAGACGCCTGAATGCCGCGACGAAGAAGGATCATTCCCCTTACCATTCATTGATCAGATCCTAGAGAGATTAGCGGGGAAAGAGTTCTTCTGTTTCTTAGATGGGTTCTCGGGCTACAATCAAGTAGCCATAGCTCCGGAGGACCAAGAAAAGACCATGTTCACATGCCCCTTTGGTATCTATGCTTTCAGGCGCATGCCCTTTTTATTATGCAATGCTCCAGGTACTTTTCAAAGGTGCATGATTGCTGTATTGCCGAAATGGTCGACAAATTCCAGGAAGTCTTCATCGACGACTTCTCGGTCCACGACGATTCCTTCGATTCCTGCCTTAGGAATCTGGACCGAGTCCTCAAACGCTGTTGTGAGGTCAATCTGGTCTTCTCTTGGGAGAAAAGTCACTTCATGGTGACGAAGGGCATTGTGTTGCGGCATGTCATCTCCAAGAGAGGAATGGAGGTTGACCCTGCCAAGGTGGATGTGATCAGACGACTCCAGCCACCAACCAACATTAAGCAGTTGCGGTCATTCCTCTGGCATGTCGGATTTTATCGGAGATTCATCAAGGATTTTTCTAAGATTGCCCGACCGCTAACTGAGCTTTTAGGCAAAGACATGGAGTTTGTTGTTGATCACAAATATCTTGAGGCCTTTAAGCTTTTACAAGGAATGATCATGGATGCCCTGATCCTACAAGCCCCAGATTGGTCTCTACCTTTTGAGATCATGACGGACGCCTCAGGTTTTGCTGTTGGGTTGTGTTATGACAAAGGAGGGATGGTGTCCCGTTTGCAATTCACTATGCAAGTAAAGTGCTTGATACCGTTCAGCATAACTATATAGTTACGGAAAAGGAGATGCTTGCGGTAGTGTTTGCCTTGGACAAGTTCAGATCTCATTTAATTGGATCCAAGGTAATCGTGTTCACTGACCACATGGCGCTACGATACTTGATGGAGAAGAAGGATGCAAAGGCGCGCCTTCTTCGATGGATTTTGCTTATCCAGGAGTTTGATTTGGACATTCGTGATAAACTTGGAAAGAAGAACGTAGTAGCCGATCATCTCTCTCATCTCGAAGATATCAATACTTCCGAGGATTCACCAATTCTAGACTCCTTCCCTGACGAGTCGATTTTTGTTGTCGACTCACTCCCATGGTATGCCAACATCGTGAACTATCTTGTCTCCAAGAAGGTTCCTGAGGGTTAGCCCAAGAGCCACATCGACCGACTGAAGTCGGATGCGAGACACTACCATTTGGAGGATCCGATCCTTCTCTTTAAAGGGTCGGATTGTGTCTGGAGACGGTGTATTCCTCAGGAGGAATACCGGAGTGTCCTTTCTTTATGCCATAGTTTGGAGGCAGGAGGACACCACTCCGGGAAGAGGACCGCATGGAAGGTACTTCAGTGTGGCTTTTACTGGCCGACTCTGTTTCACGATGCCATCACCTTTGCGAAGTCGTGTCCAGTATGCTAGACAATGGGAGGAACTGTTGGTCCCAAGGATGAGATGCCAATGCAGCTTGTCATCATTTGTGATGTCTTTGATGCCTGGGGCATCGATTTAATGGGCCCATTCCCTGTTAGCCACGTGTTCGAGTATATCCTTCTTGCAGTAGACTACTTATCCAGGTGGGTGGAGGCTATCCCGACTCGAGCCGCAGACAGCAGGACTGTCTGTAAATTCATCAGAGAGCACATCATCTCTAGGTTCAGGATTCCCAAAATGATGATATCAGATGGGGGTAGTCACTTTGTAAACCGAGAGGTGAAGAAACTCCCGAAGGACTACGTCATTGAACACCGTGTTGCTAGTCCTTACCACCCACCGACTAATGGTATGGCTGAGGTATCGAATCGGGAGGTGAAGAATATATTGCAAAAGCTTGTCCGCCCAGACAGGAAGGACTGGTCTCAGATCTTGGATCAGGTTCTATGGGCGTATAGGAAAACTTACAAGACACCGTTAGGAATCTTCCCATTTCGAATGGTATTCGAAAAGCCGTGCCATTTACCGGCAGAACTAGTGCATAAAACAGAATGGGCAATCAAGAAGGTCAATTGAAACACGCACCTTGGGCAGAAGCAGAGAGAAATAGATCTGAATGAGCTTATGGAAGTCAGAAACCACACATATGACAACAGTTTGGTGTACAAGGACAAGGTTAAGCGTTGGCATGATAGATATATCAGATGAAAGACCTTTGTTACTGGACAGAAGGTATGGTTGTTTAATGCTAAGCTGAAGATCTTCCAAGGCAAGTTGAAGTCCAAGTGGACAAGCCCATTTGTCGTCCGTACGGTGCATGATAATGGATGTGTCGAGATCTCAGATCTCGCAGATGACGCACCGACATTTCTTGTGAATGGACAACTGTTGAAGCACTTCATCGAATCCAATGAGCAGTTAGTCCATGTTGAGGAGATTGTACTCATGCGCGAGACAGATTCAATAGATACACCTCGAGCCACGCCTGAGACCTTGCAGCAGTAAGCTCTAGCCATCAGCAGCATCTTGAAAGATTCAGACTGACTCACTTGTATATACCATCATTCCTGTACATTCTGACCTCTCTTTTCCGCGACTCTAGTAACTCATCCCAGCTTCATTGATCACCATCTTGGACCATACATAGGATGACCAGATCCTAAGTATAGGGGGGATGAGCCACTTGAGTCGAGTCTCTGTACATCCTCAGATCACATTCGTCTCCATACTCACTTCCATCCTATACTTAGGCTGACCTGAGCCTAAGTATAGGGGGGACCGATGCCCGTTTTGTATATTCATCCACTTCTCTTCTTGACCTCATCCGCCTCATTCTTGTTATTCTTCTACACCTAGGCTGCCAGAGCCTAAGTATAGGGGGGCGGGATGACTTCTTTACATATTTTTTCGTTCTCTTTGGCTCTCTTACGCTTAGCATGAGCTATGACTTTTTCCTCACTCTTCGTGCTCTGAGGACATAACACATGCTAAGTATAGGGGGGCGTGTATATATTACATATATACTTTACCTATAGCTCGTACTTTCACGTATCTTTGTATATATTTCGTAATAATTATGGGCTGGGTAAAATTTGGAATTTTTTTTTGTAAAATACACTTGTATAATCTGTATAATACTTATAAACTCTTGTAAATTGTTGTAACATAGGAGGCATACCAAAGTTTTGGAAAACAAAAAAAACAAAAAAATAAAAAAACAAAAAACAAAAAAAAACAAAAAAATATGCTTCTTATTTACTCTTGCATATCATCTTTTCATTAAAAAAAGAGTCTTGCATTTCATTCATCTACATACCATGTCATCTGCATCTCATCCACATATCTTGCATATGCAAGGTGAAAAGCTAGTGGGTTCTAACCAAGTTATGAGTAGATATTGAGGATGGACTTGATTTGACCTTAATCCACCTAATTTCAGAGGAACCTTATAGGAACTGGAGTTAAGATTTCTCAGGTCAAGTGACTTAATTCTTTGAGTCCACAAGTCTATGTTCACATGTCATCTTGATTAGTCTAAGTAAGAATATCTCGTGCACACGTATGATTCTTTTAGATAATGATCTAACTTGGACAAGCACAATGCACGTAGCTCTTCATTGATGAGGTGGTGAGGAGGTAGAATCCTTTAGCTTGGAGTAGCACACGGGTGGAAACATCCGTCCTCCTCTAGGGAGGGTAGTGCATCTCAACCTAGTCTGGTGGTGTTGACGTCTAAAGACGGGACGCTGTGGGTTGCAATAATGCTTCAAAAGAGGGATAGTCTACTGGCTCAAGAGGAAAAACTCCTGATGTACATGCTGCACCTTGTATATAGTTCAAAAAAGAGAGAAGAAAAAAAGCCAAAAAAAAGGAAAAAATGCAAGAACTCCAAAAAATCAGACAGGTCCAAGTGAAAATAAAATACCTGTCAGAATATGTATATTAGCAAGAAGTCTGCAGCTGGATGACTTGGCTACACTGGTCAGGCATCCCGGGATAGGTAGCTACACTGGCTACCATCCATTCTTTTCTCCACCCCCTCCTCTTGAGCTGGTCGCACTTGAACTTAGAAGGGAATACCCCGCTCCTCGAGGAAAGAGTTACTGGACCGGGGAATTAGAGTTACCTTGTTAGAGGAGGCTGGTTCTGAGTCATTTCTGATGTGGAGAGCTATTTTACACTTACACAGTACAAGTAAAAATCATAGTCATCAGAAATTATGTTTGAGGATTTGTTCTGACCTAACTATTGAGGAGTCTTGAATAGTAGACTTGTGGAACTTGAAGTATGTTAGGCCTTAAATTCAGATCCCACTGAGGTTCCACCACACAATTAATCCAAAGGTCGAGTCTAGCTCCATTTTCAACTTTTGTTCATGACCTTGGTATGGAACCCAATCTCATTTCACTCTTGCATTTCATTTTAGTTGCTCGGGGACGAGCAAGGTTTAAGTATAGGGGGTTGATGAATCTGTGATTCATCACTCTAAAAGTTGAAAATAGAGCTTTGTTCCCGAGTAAATAGCAGCATATTTCCCCTTATCTTGCATAAATAGCATTCATGCACGCACGCATAATATTTCAATTTTAGCATTCATATTTGCATAAAATAAGAAGTCAAATTCACTTGTAAATATTCACCGGTATATGAGATAAAATACCTTATTTGTATATATTTTATACTGACTTCGAATCTAATAAAACCAACTCTAAAGTGTATATATGACAAACACTAATTAAAAAATATAAAAAATACTAACTTGTAAAAATACCCAATAAAACCCCAAACCTAGTTGGAGACTTTAGACCTTAAAATGCACATATCTCTCTCATACATCCTCCGAATTAGGTCTACTCACTTTTAAAGTAATATGTATTCAAAGACCTTCGAAACAAGACCAACTTCATTAAAATCAGAGCTCGTATGCAAAACTTGGATTTTGGGCCCCTTTTGTATGTTGTATATATTGACCGTTTTACCCTTCATTTTTATCCTTTTATTTTCTTTATTATTAAAAATCCAAAAAAATAGATTAAGTTGTAAATATTCTTCTCATATTTTTTTCTATTTTTATTTTGATTTTCTCTTATTGAAAAATGATAAAAAAATTACAAAAGATAAAATGCGGTATTTTATATCTATAAGATACCACCCAAAAATACATTTTATACAGACGATTTCCTTTGATTTTCAGCCCTTCACGAAAGTTGTAGATCTCATCGAGACGAACAACTTTTGTGTTGACTACTTTTTGATCTAACCTCTTTTGTTATCTCTTTTCGATTTTTCTTTGCATTTAGCTTTGGATTTTTCAAGAGCGACACGTGGTGGCTCTAGAAGCCGCCACGTGTCAACCCCATGGTTTTTGTTACTTTACCATTAATTTAAATACTATTTAAATAAATGCCACATGATCACATCCGAGTGCGCCAAGTGGCGCCATCTCTTCTCCCATCTACCAATTCTTCCCCACTCTCCCTTGACGTAAGGGAGAAGTTAAACTCACGCACACTTCACCACCCCACCCCCTCCACCTTCTCCATCTCTTCTCCAACCTACTCCTCCTCCTCTTTATATTCTCCTCCACTCCTCCATTTTTCCTCATCCGCCACTCAAGAGGAGAGAGGTCCAGCTCTGAGATCTTGTAGGTGACAGCTCCAAGAGTTCCCATCGAGCGACAACGACCCGTCTCGCAGGCGATATCCAGTGATCTCATCACCGTC
The DNA here is from genome assembly GCA_037367405.1 of Ottelia alismoides. Taxonomy (NCBI): domain Eukaryota; kingdom Viridiplantae; phylum Streptophyta; class Magnoliopsida; order Alismatales; family Hydrocharitaceae; genus Ottelia; species Ottelia alismoides. The sequence goes on along the minus strand of JAZKJV010008082.1, from coordinate 14,738 downwards.
GTAGCCACCTAACTGGAGCTACTAAGCTCAGCCTCGCCATGACTTCGAGCGACGACCACGGCCGAGCCTTTCCTTAGCCATTCCCAGGCCTCCGACTCCATCTCCAGGTAACTTCTTCTTCTCCATTCATCCCCTGTTCTCCTTTCTTCTACACCCATATCTCTCTCTTCGATTTCATCATCTTCAGTCCGTCAATTCGCAAAACCGATCGCACTTCAACGGATAAATCACACGTTGCGAACGCAACGGTGATTTTTATTTATTTTTCCGAAGAATTTTCGTCAATCGATTCATCATTTATTCGCGCCCGCTAAACAAATGCATGCAAAACAGGGGATTTTGTGAAATCCCCTGTTCTGCCCTCCCCCACGTCTCTCTCTCCCTTTCTCTTCTTCTTCCACTTTAGCACCTCCTCTGCCCTGACGACCCTTGGCTGTGTGTCGACCATCCTCCCCCACCAGCCAGTGCTCCGTCCCCAAGCTGCAAAGGTGCCGCCCCCTCCATGCTAACTCGCATCCGGCTCCATTTCATCCCCCCTGCGCAGCAGCTCTCACGTCCTTACGTGTGTGTGCGGAAACTCCAGCATCGGCCCCACATGCATGCACCATCGGCAGCGAAAGCTCCTCGCGCACGGATCCCAGTTGCTCTCCACCATTCAGCAATAGCCACACGTGGTCATCTTCTCAGAGCAGCAAGATAGGAGCGCACACCAGCGACCTGCTATCTCCCCTTGAGCGTCTCCTCTGAGCGCGCCGACCAGCCAAAGCCCTCCTCCATCATCAACTCTGGCGGCCACCTTGGGGAGAAGTCCCCTGTTTCATCTCCAAAAGCAGCGGACGTTATCGCACAATAAAAGAAATGGGTATTTGCAAAGGGGACACTTGCACCCCTTTGCAAGTTATCTAATGATTTTTTAACTTTCGGTAATTACTCTTGAGTCCCTGCATTTTAATTTCAGTTCATTCTCAATATTTTATTTGCAATCATAGTTGTGCATTTGTGAGTCATTTTTATTATCTTTCTATTGTCCATTTTCAATTCTGAATGTTGCATACTGTAGCATAACTCTTGTTCCACCATTTTAGCATTTATTTGTATTTTTCTGATTCACGTAATATTTATGGAATTTAATTTGGTAAAAAATGCAACATTTTGCCCTTTTTGATTGATTAATTGATTGCGCATTATCTGCTTATCGAAAAATCTCTGAAAAATCATTGGTAGATATAAGTCTATACTACAACATATCCGAAAATCACACCATTTGCACGAATAATTTGTCTTAGAAAAATCATTTAGTGAAAACCTTAATCGATTTTTAATTAGTCAATCGTGAAGTGTTTTAACGAAATTCAAGTTGATTTGGATATCTCTTAATTAGACATATTTGGATTGATTTTGTTTCTGAAAAATATCATCGTTTGTTAATTATTAAAATTGGTTTAGTCATTTTCACTAAAGTCTGCATTTTTCATTATCCGTGCATCTAAAAATTACAAAAAATTGTCGAGTCACTTATTCATTGTCTCGCATAACATATCAAAATTTGAGAATTTTTGGACTTAATTTGAACACTTATCTGAATTAACTCGTAAAATGGCTGGATTGTGCATGTGTCTTGCATAAAAAACCTGAAAAAGATAAAAAAAATTATTCCCTGAAAATCAAACATTGGACTTTGCTAAAAATTCACCTAAGGAGATAGCTGCCTCCCTGAGTTCGACCTTGGACTTGCCCAAGTAAAAAAAAATTTGCCGCTCGAGATTAACTTGTTTAATTAAAAGTGGTTTTTGATCTGCTCTCATTATCCGACTACAACGAATGACAACACATTAATTTGACCATTAATTTGATTGAATTAACAAGGATAGTGGGAAGCATTTCACAAGGTCCTCCGTAGACTCAGAAGAATATCCATGTTGTCGATACTGCATACGCGCTCTCCTCCTCTTCTCGCCCCCCTGAGTAAAAATCCTCGAATGGTGCTAATGGGGCTCCGAAATATGCTGCCTCTCCTCCTCGTCCTCTGAAGACTCCTCAGGAAGAGCTCCAGAGATGCCCCTCCTCGTGTCCCTCGCCCAATCAGGTACGGTCACGGTCCTTCCACTCCTGAGTGACATGTGGTTAGACTCGTCACACGAAAGAATCTCATTTTCAAATCTAGGAGATGCTGAATAGTATACCTGACTAAAATGCTGCTGAGAACTAGATCGGTTCAGGCTATTGGGGTTAGCCTGAACTTGGGCTGGAATAGAGGTAGAGGGTGCAGTCTGCTTGTCTCGCCATCTGGACAGGCAGTTGACATCCACCTGTAAGTCATGAATTTCGTTCCTATAGGAACAGAGCTCGTCGAGTATCTGCTGCTGAATATCCACGGGACCAGACGAAGAAGGAAGTCGAAAAGACTGGGAAGAAGAATGGGAAGACTGGCCCTGCTGGACAGGGTACTGCCTCTGCTGCTGCTGGGGTATCTGCTGAGAATGCGGGCCCTGCTGGCCCACCTGGTAATGGCCCTATCAGCCATACTGCTGGTACTGCTGCTGCTGCTGGGGTGGCTGGAATCTAGGGCTCTGCTGTAAAGGAGGTGGTGCGGAGGTGAATGCGGTGTTGTGAAAGGTCGGGGGACGCTGGTAGGTCTATCGGTCTCCCGTACTTCCCTTTCTGGCAGGGTCCTGAGTATACCATAATCCATTCACCTCCCAATCTGGTGGAGGCTCCTCCTGAACTATCTCTGCTAATGGAGGTGGCTGCTGGAAAGAGTGGGCCTAGAATTGGTCATGCTCCCACGGCTGGGGTTTCCCTGACACCGACTGCTCCTGAACATGGTGAACTCGGTATACGAGGGCAGAGGGTGCAGTCACGGCATGTATCTTTATCTTAGATACCCTATCAGTCAACTCCTCCATTTGTTTCGGAATCTTGGAGATGCTCCGGTCTAATTCATCAATTCTCCTGTGAATCCTCTCGACTACAGTAAGCTTGTCCGCAAGGAGTCCCATGCTAGGGATCACGTCTTGAGAAAGATCGACTACAACTGATTTTCATCCTCCAAATGAGAGTGAACTGGGGGATGATGTATAGATCCCGCTGGCCATATGTGAACGACTAGTTTCAGCCATCTGTTCGAATACCTTCCAGATGGTATCCGCTCCTTGTGATGTATAGCCGCCTCCACATGCAGCGCTCACTAAACCCTGCATCTCAAGGTTGAGACCAGTAAATAACGACTGGACCAGGATGTTATCATCTAGTCCATGACAGGCACACTTCTGCTAGATGTCCTTGAATCTTTCCCAAGCATCACAAAAGGCTTTATGGGGTAATTGGGAAAAACTCGTAATTCGCGTCCTCATTATGTTAGTTCTACTCAAAGGGTAGAACTTCTTCAGAAAAAGGTCCTTGAACTGAGCATAAGTGGTGACTGCAACTCCAAGATTCTTCACCCAGTAGTCAGCTTTGCCACCCAAGGCAAATGGAAGGGCTTTGAGCCTAATATAATCCTGGCTAACATTATGATGTTTGAGGTTAGCACAGATGAGCTCAAAGTCCCTTAGGAATGCATATGGCTCTTCAAAAGCATTCCCATCAAAATGTGGTAGCAGGTTCAGAAAGTGCGGCTTCAACTCAAAATCAACTGTGGGTTCTGCCGGACTCAAGTAGTTATGAATTTGATATTGTCTGGGGTTATACGCCGTATCCATTGGTGGTTTGACCCCAACATTTAGCTGTCCTAACTGAGCTCTGAGTAATGCGTGTTGCTGCTCAGATGCAACTAATATGGCAAGTACCATTCTCAACAGGTCTTCATGGTTCTCTTCTTCCTCTTCTTTCTTCTTTGGAGGCAATTTTCTTGAATCTTCTTTAAGTCCTGAATCAGCAACGTGATCTTGATTAGAAGAGGATTTATGAATCAAGATATTCTCACCGAGGCAAAGGTCTTCCTCAGTGAGGTGGAAAGAGAGAAAGGGAATGATTTGAGAGTAACCATCCCAAGAGTGAGTGATCCTAGGCTCAAGAGGGTCATGAGTCTAAGTTGGTCCAAGTTGCGTATGGACCTGTGAAGACATACTTCTTGAAGGATTCAACGAGAGATTCACAGTGTCCGAATAAATATCCCCCAATCAGTCATCTTCGATGTCAAAAGAACCGATTAGAACACGATATTCAATGAGACGCTAGTTCTACGGTGCAGGTAAATGTGCGGAGTAAACTCACACAATACAAACACAATTCAAACCCTCAATTTCACCAACTTAACACGTGATGGCCGTAAGGGTTCAGCCGAGTTATCTTGTCAATTTTAGTTGGTGAGAAATACAATCTTGGAAAGATTAACGAGCTGTTAGGTGCCCGTATTTTCCTACAGACTGGCCTGGTTCTTACGACTAGTTTGTCCTACTTTCAGCCAGTATAGGAGTAAGTACGGACCAAATACGGCTACTCGTTCCTTGAGGACTAAGGCATCCTCTAAACCTCCCACTCTGCTAAGGAAATCCGGACCGTTTACCGGCTACCCGTAGATCCTCACTGAAGAGTAGCTAATCGCCTAAAAAAAAGAACCAGTAGTAAGTAAGAAATCCTGGCTTGGCTCTATCCTAGGGTCGTCTCTCTCTCACTTGCAAGTAAAACAAACAATGAGGGCTTTATGCACCCGAGAACAGGGGTTCTTTTTATTCCAACTTTTTAAATCGACCTGCTCAATTCAGTCCCAATTTTAGAGTTAGGTTATCACTTGAAATTAATCTGAACACAAAAATACGTCTACCGTTCAGTCCCAATTTCCTTTTTGACCTTAAGTTGTAAAACAAGAGAGGAATCAGAAATCAGAATGCAAACGAGAAACTATGATGCATGCTCAGAAGAAAGTATACTTACAGTGAATCCCAACACTCGCCATGCGTTATGCAAAACTGAATTTTTAAAGTTTACACTAAATGCATGCAGATCGAGAAAACCACACCTAAATAGTATACTATTAGCGGGGAAGAATTGATTTGATTTGAGATAAGTAGTACGCGTCTATGTACGTCTCATTATGAATCTTATAAGATAAGTGAATCTTCTAAGATATGTATGGCCTAAATTACGATGGGCACAAACAAATTTGAGTCTAAACTACTGTGTGCCTAATCATTAAATTCGCCAATCAAGTCGAGCCCCATCCTCACCGGAGGGTGAAACAGGTCTCGACACACTACAATATAATATCCAAGTTTCTTTACAAGCCCGAGCTCTCAAACAAGAGCCGTTATAAAAGAGCAAACTACCTAAATAATTACAACAAAATAATTACAAAATACTATCAAAAATAAATAATAAATTCCTTGCTCTTCAGCAATCAGTGCACGTCACGTCGATCAACCTCCGATGCACTCCAAGTCCACCGGGCCCTTGCAAGGAAAATAAGATTTATATTAGAGAGATAAAAACAAAATATATACAAAAATATGAAGAGAAATAATTGAGAGGAAAAAAGATTAATTACAAGTGGCTCGGGTTCAGACTACCCGAGTAAGTGAAAATCTAAATCTAATTTTCTAAATTAATCTCTAAGTTGTTTGCCTCTCCGGCAACGGCGCCATCTGACGAGTCGCTAGATACGTTGTTTAATTAGGGTACGTTGTAGTACGTGTACTTAGCGAGTTGGTCAGAACCGAGAGAAGATCTCCGTGAAGAGTGTCTCGGCTTAATTTATATTCTGGGTAAGTCCGGGGTCGAACACAGGGAGGCAAAGGAACAACATCGGGTTAATTTGAAAATTTAGATCTCGATTTCCAAATGCGGTTTTTTTATAAATTTTTAATGCAAAAACAAAGGTGAATGCAAATGTGGATGAATCAAGGCAGTAAGAAAACACACAACTGAGCCAATTAATTTTAATGTCAAATCAGTTCAATTCAGCCAAATTATATTTTTTCTAAGATCTTAATTCAGTGATGCACGCAAAACATATTTTTTTTGAATTTTAGGGGTTAAGACATAACAATTAAAAATGCACACTTTTTATGGGTATTTTTGCAATTTTTCACAACAACAGTAAGCAAAAATCATGAAAAATTTAATGGAAAATAAACATGATGTAAGGACACTACAGTAATTGTTTTGGATTTTTTGACAATATATGATTTTTTTTGGATTTTTTAGGGAAAACAGAGTGACAGTGAGTAAATAATTCCTAATAAATCCATAATTGCAAATTAATCAGACTGAGAATTATCTAAAAAAGATATTTAGATGCTCAAATCAAGAGAGTTGAAATTTTACGAAAAGGATGTATGTGGATTTAACTGAAAATCAAATACGAAAACCACTCTATGATTTATTTCAGGCACAAGACAACTCTACTTTAGATAAAATTTGGACAGTAAATTAATCACATATCAAGGCATCATATCTAGTTTTTGTAGAATTTTTAGAGCAACTATGTGTCTGATATGAATTTAATAACACAAAATGGGTAAAATATGCAGAAGTTCAGTTAGACAATTTTAATTAATTACTCAAATACCATAAAAATATAAATAAATATCCCCGTGGTAGAGAATTAGTTGCTCAACATCAAAACATTTTTTATTGAAAAAATGATGCAATAAAGATGTCCAAATTAAAAAGCAAACATAGGGTTGTCTTTACAAATTCAGAAAGCAATATTTACAACAAAATATATACAAGGACCTTTTTGTGATTACAGAAACTATAACGGGCAAACTTGCAATATTTACAATAAAAAATAGAAAAATAGACAGAACCTTTCTTCTTCCTGGAGATACAACCCAAAATGGGATGGGGTTGGTGGCAGAGGTGTAGCGCGTCCGTACGCGCAGGGGTCGCGTGTCGGAGGTGGAGGAGCGGCGGGACGTGGCCACGCGCGTGGGCGCGATGCGGCAGCAGGCCGCGGCTGTGGACCTTCGGGCAGAGGAGAATAGAGGGGCACGAGCGGCGGTGTTGGAGGGCAGAGCCGCGCACGACAGCTGGAGGGCTGCGGGCTGAGGCGGAGCCGCGCACGGCAGCCGCATGACGGCTGGCGGTCGCGAGCTGAGGCGGAGCCGCTAGTAACGGTGGGCGATGCCGCGAGGAAGAAGGAGGAGGGGGCGGCGGCGTGGAGCTGCTGATCCCTCCGTTGTCTTTTTTTTTAAATTTTTTTAATTTTTTCTTTTTCTGTTGTAATAGAAGAAACTTTTTTTGTTTTAATTTTTTTAATATTTTTTTAATTTTGTTAAATAAGAAATGCAAATGATGTTGGGAAAAAAATGATATGATGATGGTGGTGAAGATGATGTGGAATAAACAAATGAGAGTATGGGTGGTGATATGTTGTGATAAAAATTGCACAAATAACCAGATGATAAAATGAGAAGAAAATTATATACGTTGGAGACGATCGCTGTGATGTGCTCACGAGAGCACGGTCTTCGCTCGAATCGCCGGCAAGCGATGAGCTCGAGCAGCGCGCGGGTGCGGCTGCGATGTTGGCCAAAAAGTCAACGGATCTCACTGGAGAGAGGGCTGTCGTCGCTCGACCGCGGTTGCGTCACTGTCTCCGATTCAACTCTGGGAACTAGGCTCTCCTCACATAAAGATGGATCAAGTGCAAATTGAGGAGGATGAGATGTATATAAAGAGAATGAAATGAGAGGTTATTAAAGTGGTGGGAGGTTATATTATTAATAGAGTTGAATGGGAGGTTTAAAAAAATGGTGGGGTTGAATGGAGGTTGGTGGTAGAATGGAATTGAATGGTGGTTATTGTAGAGAATGAAAAATAAATAAAGGAAAATAAAATGAAATAAAGTAGGCTACTTCAAATACAACAAAAAATATACAGAAGGAAAAATAGTGGAGAATTTACAAAGGAATACATACAACATGTTTATTTTTTATTTGCTTTTTCTAATATGTATTTTTTGTCTTTTTAATAAGAGATATTTACAACAAAAAAATACAATAAAATACTATAAATAAATAAAAACACAACAATAATTTTTTTGAATTTTTTAAGAAATTGAGAAAGATAAAATAAAAAATGAAGAAAGAATGAGTATATACAAAATATACAATGTACATCTAGGTCCCAAAATCCAACTTTTGCAAATGAGCTTCAATTTAATGAAACCACTTCCGTTGGATAGATAATTTTCTAACTTGAACTTTAAAAGTGAGTTTGGTTAATTTGAAGTTCATACGGAGCGGGAATTTGGCCTGGAAGTTGGACTTTACGGCTTTTTGTCTTTGGGATCTAGGGGCATTTATTTTGAGGTAAAATTTATTTTATATTTTTGTATTTTTATATACATTTTTATAAACAAGTTAGAGAAAGAAATAAACAAAAAGGAGTTGAAATAAAATTATTAAAAATACATGAGGTTTTGGGCTATTTACAGGTGAAAAACTCCTTTATTTTTGCGGTTTTTTTATTATTAATTTATTTTGTAAAATCTAATATACAATAATTAATGTGTTTTATTTACAAGAGTCATTTTGTTAATTTATTGATTTTATATACATTTATTTGAGATTTTACTTGGAGATTATGCTATGATCAAGATATTGAGATGATGAATCACGGATTCATCATGGACGCGGTGGAAATGATGTCGACGGGCGGTGCCGGGGCTGGGGCCTTGGTTGTCCAAGGCGCGACGGTAGAGGCAAAGTAGGTGATGCAACCCGGAGAAGAACGTTGAAGGTTGTCGGAGATGTAGCCCGTAGGTTGTCGGAGGAGCAGGCAGTGGAAGGTTGTCGGAGAATAGCGTGGATTGTCGTAGTGGCTGGACGAAAAAGCGGAGCAACATAACAATAGACGAGGGGATCTCGGTCGTGGGATGTGACGAGGCCTACGGCCTCGGATCTCGCCGGACAAGTAGAGAAGAGCGACGCTGTCACCGCCGTCGTCTCGTCGAAGTTAAGGTTATCAGCGGATGGGGTTCCATCGAGGGGCGGCGGTAGATTTATAGGGATGAGGGCTGGCCGGAGATAGAAGGAAGTTGGATGCGAGATTTTGATGGAAATCGCGATTGGGCTTGACGAGATTAGATCAGAGAGAGGCGGCGAGGAGACGAGATCCGATAGGTTTTGACGAGGGCGAGATACGCGGTGGCGTCATTTGATTTGGAAGGCCAGTGGCGAATTGCAGGAGGCGGTGAAGGCAACAGGAGGAGAATTCCGCTAGTGAGATTGGGAAAGCGGGGAGGTTGAAGACGATGATCCCTGGCCGTCCGATCGGCCGCGATCGGGCGGCCAGAAGGGTGACACGTGGCGGCTGGAGGGGCGCTTGGTGGTGCACGTGTGTGCACGTGGGGCGGGAGGCACGTGCCCCACACGTGCGGTCCTTGTAATTTATTTTTTAAATAAAAGTGAATAAAAATAAATCAAAAAATGGGTGACATGTTGCGGCTCCAGGAGCTGCTACGTGTCAGCCCCACAAAAATCGAAAAATAAATAAAAAATAGAAAAGAAATGCCAAACGACCTCGGATCGAAAAATTTTCTTCACAAAAATTGCTCGTCTCGATGAGATCTACAACTTTAATGAAGACATCAAAATCAAATCGATCATTTGCACAAAGTGCTATTTTTTGGGGTATTCCATGTACATAGAATACCTTGATTTTTGGTTTTAGAATTTTTTGTTATTTTTAAACAAATAAAAATCCAAAAAAAATGATAAAATCAAAGATAATTATTTACACATTAATCTATTTTTTTGGATTTTTATTTATTAAGAAAAAAAGAAATAAAAATAAAACATGAAAAAGACCAATTTGTATAGACAATTAGTGAAGACTTGGACTTAATTTGTTTCTTTGATTTTAAGCTCAGTTTGGATTTGGATTTTTACGTATTTTAATAAACCTTTTATCAAAGAAAACAAATAAAAAAAATTAAAATAAAATAGGTTAATTATGTACATAAAATATTAGGTTAAAAACGTTAAAATACAAAATGTACAAAAAGAGGCCCAATACCCAACTTTCACATACGATCTCCGATTCACTTGAACTTGGTCTTGTTTTGAAGGTAATTGAATGTACATTAGTTCAAAAGTGAGTAAGATCAAAACAGACACTGAATGAGGAAGATATGAGGGGTTTAGTCCGGAAATCCTAGAACTAGGGTTTGGGTTTTTGGTCCACTTATTTGAGTTAGTGATTTTTTTGTATTTTTCTTTTCTTCTTGTTAGTGATATGTACACAATGGATGTGTTTTTGGGTTATTCGGAGTTAGCATGAATGAGTTAAAAATCGGGGAAGTTAGGCTATTTACAGGTCAATTTTGGCTGGGATTTTTGGCTTCTTATTTTGTGCAGAAATGAGTGATAAAATGTAATTCTTATTAAAACATGCATGAATGATAATTATGCAGAATAAATGAGGAAATGCTAATAATTTTTAGTGATTTGAGCTTAATTAATGAGATTTAGAGTGATGAATATGAGATTCATCAATGAGCGCCCCAGATGAGATCTTGGTCCAGATCAGATGGCTGAAATGAGAAGCAGCGTGAACGGTCGAGATCTGGAGATGTCATCGGATGGTGGAGGAAGAGGGCCGCGTGGTGCGTGATGGGTAGGGCTGCGTGGCGCAACCAGAGGGCGCCACGTGGCCCAATCTAGTTGGCTGAAAAATAATATGGAATAAGAGGGAGAAAATAACCGAATTTGGAAAAACTCAAAACATAAAAGTTGTAGATCTCGATGAGATCTACAAGTTTCATATTGATCAAAAACGGAAACGAGGTTGAATAAAATAATAAAATACAAGGGTACAAATATAGTGTACAATAGGGATCCAAAACCCAAGTTTTGCATACGAGCTCCGATTTAAATAAAATCGGTCTCATTTTGAAGGTCTCTAAATGTGTATTATTTAAAAGCGAGTAGACCTAAATTGGAGGTAGTAAGAGAGAGATATGTGAATTCTAAGGTCCAAGGTCTCCAACTTGGTTTGGGGTGTCAATTTTACATGTTGGCATTTTTCTGTTATTTTTCTTGTATTATTGTTAGTACTATATACATTATAGAGTGAATTTATGGATTGTAAGGTTTGTGTAAAATATATACAGATAGGCGATTTTTACAAATGAATTTGACTTCTTATTTAATGCAGATGTAAATGCTAAAATGCAGATGTTATCAATGCCTGCATAAATGCTAATTATGCAATATTGATGGAATATGCTCCTAATTACTCGGGAACAAGACTCTATTTTCAACTTTAAGAGTTATGAATCACATATTCATCACCCATATATGCATGCATTTGTCTAACAATGCATTTATGCTGGGATGTAAGTCCCCCAACACTTGCTGCACTACGTGGCATCAACTCCGACACGTCCATCCCCGAGTGACAACCATATTCCCACTTCGAGGTCCTCATAGAGAGGTGATCAACCAATAGATGGGGCAGAGTGTGTGGACGATCCTCACGGCACCATTCAAACTGTGCAACCCCCACCTGTCAAATGAGGCTTCAGTTACACGTCGATACTTTGAGTTTTTGCCTAATGGTTATCCCATTATATATAGTCTTTATTTTTCTTGTGTTTCAAATTAAGTTAGTCATTTTATATGAATTAAAATATTCAATTCATGTATATTCTAAAAGACCAACACAATGTGGCAAAGGAGATTTAAGTCGTGGAGAAGGTTCTAAGATTGTGAGGAGTACATATGGACTCCCATGAGTCCACATGGCCAACAACAGATTCTAGATGTGTCTACATGAGTTTTATGATTATATCGTAATACAATTTTTAGCATCTTGTATGTCTAATGTAATCACTTTTGAAATACAGGAACACATATGACATCCACCCCGGGACCACTCGGGAGATGTTTCGTGTTTCCTTGACCCACTTGACGACAAACAGGATCACGGACAACATTTACAGAGTAAGAAAGATAACAATTGCTAAGTTGGATGGTCAAATTCACTTGGAGTGGGAAAATGAGTTTCACCCATCATGGATGCCTCCCAAGAGGTATGATCTATCGTATTGATATTATGTTATATGGTTAAATATATTAAAATGTATGCTTGAATGTATGCAGAGTCAATATTGTGATTTCTTTGCTTCCGAGGATTTTGGGATGCACTCTATTGCAGGGAGAACAAATATATCGAAACAAGAGATCAAATTGACAAGTGGTGCAAAGAGCCATGGGGTCGTAAGGACTGAACTAATAAGTATTTATTAACATCTTATAGATCAGGGTTAATTATTTCTATTTCGAATTTAATGTTTAAATTATATTAAACAACAAGTGCCTTTGCAACGTGTACCAACACTGGCGGAATGTGGGTGAAGAAGCATATGTGTGGAAATAACAGGTCCATCGATGAAGCCCAAATGTGACGGTGATTGCCTTTCTCTTATTCAGATTCATTTCTTTCGTAAGTCATAAATTATACATGATTATTAGTTATTGTCTTTAATAGAACCGTTATGATGGCCTCTTCGCAGATAACTACGAGTTTACTTCTGTTGACAAGTGTCCATGTTGTGACGCTAAAGTATGGTAGGGGTTCATTGATAACCGATGGGTGGGGACCAGCCGAAGGCAAGTTCTTAAGGGGCTCCACCCTAAGTTCTTGTCGAACTCTAGTTGTGGGACTTCTAGTTTGACGAGTATTTATGGGTCTCCACCATTACAGTGCATGCAATCAACATTTAGATCTATAATAGATCCAAATCAAATAAACAAATGTCTAGTAATATTCTGAATGTTATGGGAAGTATGCAGACCAGATTGGACATCATAGAGGGTCGGATGGATTTTAGGTAATGGATTTTAAAATTAAATTAAAATTCTTATTCTATAGAGAATTATTTATACTTCTCTTATTTAGGAGTGCTCGTAGGACTGAAAAGAATAATGCCGTTTGATGGACACTGATGAGAGTGATGATGATGAGGATGAAGAAGAAGAGGAAGAATAATGTAGTGTCGCTTCATTGAGGTCTGGTCGTCGCGGAGTCGTCATCCGTGAGAGTGATGAAGAGGTAGCATAAAGAGAAAGGGAGAAGCAAATTGAGAGAAGAAAGGAAAAGGGGAATAGTTTACTTCGAAGGTGGAGACAATAGCATGTAGAGAGACGGAGAACCAAGTAGACATGCTAATTATTAGTTTTTTCTTTCTTAAAACTCTATTTCGTTAATCTTCTTGTTTTATCAAGTGTTGATGTTTGTAACAGTAATTAAACTCATTAATATACTTTAGATCAAAAGTGCATGTTATTGTGTCTATGCTTCATTGTGTTTCCGAATGGATTCTATGTTCATGTTATATGCTTCAATGCAGGTTATATGTGCGATGTTCCATGTCTTTTCTTAATCATGGCTAGGTTTTAATGGTTGAGCGTGCTCGACAGGTTGGATGTGTGTGGATGTTTGTCTGAATACGTCTTATGCAGATATACATGTGAATCGTGTGTCAGAAGGTTGAAAGGAAACATGGGATCTACTAGTTTTCTGCTATTTTTGGTTCTGAAGGCTTGTTATGCGACGACTAATAGTCCCCTTTCCTGCTGTCAATGCATTATTTTTTTAAATTAATGTCTCCTTGTTACGATGACAAGGGACTAATGTTGTCGCATGCGAACACCACAATACGGTCAGTTGTGGTCGTAATTAGATTTGCAGCCACACACATGTGACTACATCATTTGCGATGACTAGTGGTCACATATAGGCATTGCGAGCATATTACGATCATTATGTGAGCAGATTGGGAATAAACTCGTGCTCGCATTCACTGCAGTTTCTTGTAGTGGTAATCGCTAATTTAATTAAATTCAAAGATTTAGTCTAATTGATTTTCTACCTTCCTACTAAGCATGTTAATCAACACCAAATATATTACAATTATACTGTGACCCCTCATATCTACACTGGATTTTAGAAATCTTCTAAATTTACATCTTCATCCCATGTCCTTGAGTCTAGGCCTAGTTATCAGGCGGGGTTAGGCCAAGTTTTGGGCTAACTTGCTAGGCTACAAATAAAGTCCACTTGACCCACATAATTCAAAGTCCAAACTCAATCCAACCCCTTCGTTATTGGATCGGGTTAGGCCGAAATGATATCATATTAGCTTTTATTTTGGTATCCATGCCCATCCACCGAAACCCACAACTATTAGAACGAAGTTCAACCATTACATTTAGGGATATTTACACATATAACTTGAGTAATTTTGTAATTACCCCGGGAACCTTCGATAATTCATAATTACACGAGAAAGCTCGGATAAGTGCAGCGTCCTACAATCATAAGTAAGGATGCAAAAGGACGGATACGGATACGGATATAGGTATTACCGTATCCTTATCCGTTTATGAATACGAATACAGATGCGGATACGGATATTGACGGAAATTAAAGCTATCTTACCATATCCTTAAAAAACAGATACGGATTTTATTAGGATACTGATCACATACGAGTAATGTTAGAAGTACTTATGGAATTTTCTTAAATATATACGAATTGGATGGAAAACACATGATACAAATTTACTAAATGCATTTGTATCACAAAAAATTATGCAAATATGGTAAAAGAAGGTATAGAACTATGTTATATAGGGTTAAAAATAAATCTATGATTGTATTTATATACGAAAACGAATATAATGATACGGATACGGATACTTGCGGATATCAAAATTATATCCATATAAGTATCCATTTTAAAACAAATACGGATACGGATGTCAAAATCTGTATAAAATAGATATA